>JAHLSL010000060.1:5483077-5875454 GCA_025920805.1 Petroica traversi
TATTACTATTACTATTACTATTACTATTACTATTACTATTACTATTACTATTATTATTATTATTATTATTATTATTATTATTATTATTTAGGGAGTTTATCATAGGTGGTGGGTTATCTTCAGTTTTCTTTTAAACTTTTTGGTAACTCCTAACATCGTAAGAATGTGAATTTTTTTAAAAGGTTTTTTTAAAGTTTGTTTTTTTTTTTAAACTATCAGCAATGCTAAGACAAAATTGAAAAATGTATTTCAGATCCTTTCCAAGAACTCTCAGTAGCTTATTTCTCCTCTAGTTGATGCTCACTGCCTTTCAGTTCTGCATTTTCTGCAAATGTACATAAACCTTTCATAGGCACAGCCTTCTTCCTCACCCACATCTCCAGTCACTCCAGAGCTCTAAGCTTCCCGTGTCCATTTGTGGCCATGCTTCCTGAAATGCAAGCAGTCACACAATGCTGGTGTGATCCATCATCTCCTGCCCCATTGCCTGTGAAGCTGCTCTGAAAGGCCTTTCTCATGACTCTTGTTAAAATCCCTGCTTGCAGAGTTTCAAAGTTCTTTTTTTCTTATAGAAGAGATGCAAATATTTTCTCTTCCTCCATATTTCTACCAGTGAAGCAAAGCGCCTCACAACTGGCCTATGTTCCACACTGCAGTTCTAGTGGATAATTCATAGAGAGCTGAATAAAGACATAGCAGGAAACTGCTTGTACCAGTTCTGCTCTGTGGGTCTCTGCTCCAGGCTCTGCTCCTCTTGGGTAACTTTTGCCTGTGCCAGTTATTTTATTTTTTTTTCTTATCCTTGCTGATATTTGAAAGTCTGAAGTTATGATCTTCTCATTCCCATTAATAAAATCTATTCTTACATCAATTTTAAACACCATGGAGCATTCAGCACCATTTTTGTTAGAGGAGAAAGTCTCTGTTTGACTTAATATGAAGAAAAACCTATATGTGATTTTGGAAGTCCAAACTGAGCATGTGGGGAGTTCTTTCCCAGAATTTCCTGTTCCTAACTGCCTGCAGAAGAGTTCTTCTGGATCAATATTCTGATTGTATCCACTTCCAGCAAGAAATAACAGAATTAGTTTCTTTGTTCAAAGAGAAAATTTAGGAAGGCAAAAAAATCTGTCAGTGACTTTGCGGGGTGCACACAGCAGGTGGGTGCATTTTCTAGCAGAGGTTAAGTGGGATGTCAAGGTTTAATTGAAGGCTGATTTTTTTATGTTTGAAGAGTTTGTCCTTAAAAATGGACATGGGGACAGTCTTGTAAGCTGCTGTGGCTGAAGATTGAATCAAATAGCTGCTGCAAAGCAAAATTATGGTGATTAGCAGTCATGGTGTGAGTTTAGTGCCCAGAGCCACCAACCAGTGGTGGAGCCTCCCTGTTGTAGGTGCTGCACAGCTCCTTTCAGTTTGGTTAGATAAAAGCCAGAAAATCACAGATAAACTGATTTTTCAGAGAAATATGAACAAATCGTTGTGCCTGACTCCAGTGGGAGCTAACAGCTGTTGAATGTTCCCAGCAGAGGTGGGGGGAAGTCGTGTGTGAGTTCAAAGCACAAATAACATAAATGTCTGTGACACGTGAGTTTATACATCTCGGGGTTTGTCAGGCTTAATACAAGATCAAGTGCTGATACAGGACAGTGCAGAATATGCACTGGGAATGAGTACATGCAAAAATGCCTCTTTCCCAGGAATGCATTGCTCCAACTGCTCACTTCAGGCAATTAAGTGACAGAACCATCTTATTTGACCAAACGCACATTATTCTGTCTTTTATGCTCTAATTTATTCCCATCATGTGCTGTGAAGTCCTGCTTGGAGTGTCTATTCTCAGCATAAAACTGTTTGTCAAATTTCTATTAAGCTTAAGGTGAAAAATTAATGAGCCACTCACTTCAGATATTTCAAAACTAATACTGCTGTACTATTAATGCAGCAGAAAGTCAAAGACGTGGGTATATGCAATTATGGCTTGGTGTTCAGTCAAACTACTTTTTTTGTCTGTATTTTTGGGGGAACGTCATTAAAACAGTGTTTCAGGTCATAGAAGGAATTATTTTGATGAAATCTGTCGGTAAACTTTTTAGACAGTTTTAATTGTTAACTTTTTGTTTTATCTGATCCTGGCAGAAGGTGCCTTGAATAAACAGATAATGACGAAATACAATGTTCTGTCCAAACTTACTTTGAATCTGGAATTTAAACAAAAATGACCAGAAAGTTGATTCATATAACACAAAACTTCTTAGAGAAATGCAGATAAAAGACTATTAGCATAATACTGAGGAAGCTGTGGGTGAAGCAGTATTTCTGGGCTAGAGAGGTACACACTGACTAACTCTCTGATTTTTCAGTCTTCAAAAAAATCACTGAAATGATGATAAAATTGTACTTAACCCAGAAAAGACTGGGAATGGTACACAGTTATTACTGTTAAATTCAGAAATCTCAGAGCATGTTGCCAGTGCCAGTAAGTTCAGTGGTGGAGCACTGTGAAGTGCTGGGTTAGAAGTGTGTCCCAGTCTGAGCAGTGTGGAAACTGGTGCTCAAGGTTTGTGCTGGCTTTGGAAAACAAAACATAAAACACAGTCACTGCAGGCCTTGCTTTCTGTGCAGAAACTTTCGAAAGATTGCCTCATTTTGTGCTCCTAAAATTAACTTAATAATTGATTACTGTATTTTTCTCCACGCTTTACAGTGTGTTCTCTAGAGACATGTTGAAATTACTAGTGGTTCTAGGCCTGGCACGGTTACATTGTGAGACATGCAGAGAAGAAGGAATTCAGCTTCTTGGAAGAGTTTCATGCTATAAAACTAAATTTCATTGCCATCAAAATGTCAAATTTAAATTATCCTTGAAGCATTTGTTGTTCCCACAGATCCTGAAAGTGCTCTGTGCTCCAAAGGCTTTGGCATCCAGCAGAGAAAGTGCCAGCAAGAATCCCCAAGTTCTTTCAGTGTGTTGGTTTCTTTATGGAGTTTCACTGTTTCACTCTCACTACAGCACCAAGCCCAAGTGTTTAAAACCTGAATGATTAGGCTTTAACTGACAGCCCTGGGAATCTCCAGATTTTTAAATGTGCACTGCAGAGATTGGTCTTGAATGGTTCACTTTTGAAATCTGATCATGATGCACATTGCTTTCCTCAGCCTCCTTAACAGGTGGCAACTATTAAATGCCTGGCAGAGGGAAAGAAACTGTTTTTTTTTTCTTTCATTTCCTTTTTTAAAGCATTTAAAAAATTAATTCCAATGGGTTTTTAGTTTGTCTTTTTTTTTTCCTCTCTGTTAATAGTTCTTCAAGTTTAGTTATTAGAGAATTTTATAGAAATTAGGTCTGGAAAAGATGTCAAGAGGTCACCTAATGTAGCACTTTCCCTCAAGGAGGGCATCAGCCATCTCTGCATCATTCCTGACTGAATGTTGCTTACACTTTACACCATAAAGATTTCATTTTAAGAGATTTTATCACCTGCCTAGGCAAGTCTTTTTGAATTCCTCCTATTAGAAAGTTTTTCTTCCAGGTATATCTGACCAGATAACTTAAATCTACCTTTCTATAGATTTTTTTCTTTTTCTGCCATTCTTCAAACTCCAGCTTTTATTGTGAAAAGATTAACTTTTAAATGTGGAGGGGTTTCTCCTGTCAATTGTTCTTGAAAGTGTGTCTTTCACAGGTTATTCAGGTATGAAGCTCAAGTTGTGAGCAACTAGAGAAAGGAGAGATTTTTCTCATCTGAAACATTTTGAGCTTCATTGCTCCTGTAATACAGTCTGCAGATTGGCAAACACTGGACAGAAAATAATGTCTCAATTGCACATCTTTGATGGACTTTTTAGGATTTTTTTTTGATTGCAGAAACAGATTCTCAAAGCTCGACCAAACTGATTTTGCCATCAGTTTAGTGAAATGACAACTTTTAGACATTTTGAACGCAGACCAACTTTGATGAGACAAAGCTTTTTTTATAATTATATTTTGAACCAGCTTTACCTTGCCACTTAAAAATTGATCTGATTCTTTCAAATTGGACACTGTCCACCTTGCTTCATTGCTTCACTGTATATTAAAGCTGAACAACACCTTTTGTTTTTCCTTAATTAAATGTTGTAGCTGTGGTAGATTTTTACATTATGATTAAGGGCATACTGTTGAAAGTCTCAGGAGTGTCTAGCACAAAAAAAAAAAATTAATAAATTGAGGATGTATCTAGTTTTGGTTTTTTTGTTTTTTAATGTTGTGATTCAGTAACAACAGTCCTGATAGTAATTTTATAGAAATTTATTTGAAACATGCTGCTGATTGCTGACAGCTTCCTCCCTTTGTGCCTGCATGGAATTTAAGGGATGCTTTTGGGCAGTAAAGAACCCGATGCCCACAGGAAATACAGTGTTTGTTTCACAGAGGTCTTGGGGAGAGGCCTGGGCTCTGAATCTCTGGCTGAAGGTTTGGCCATGATTCAGCAGGGCAGGGACCCTGGAAGGTGCTGCAGGTGGTGTTAGAGCTGTGTCCTGCCCGGGGCTCTCAGCCTCCCTTCTTTACCATGGTGGGCTTTTCATCTGCCACAAATGTTCTTGCTTTCCATGAAGAGATGATCCCATATTAGGCCAGCTGAAATAGCTGAGAAAAGCGGGGTTTTTTTCCTGAAGTGTTTCAGAGCATTTCTGTGTGCAGTTAGGCTTTTTTTTTTCTTCTCCAGTTTTGTCAGTTGGTCTCCCAAAATATCTCATTATTTCATCAGAAACCTTTCCGTGATCAAAGTTAGACAGGCATGTGTATGGAAACTCACATCTTTTCAGCTTAAAGGAGATTTTAATATTTGCATGAAACAGCTGATATTGAGAGGTTTGTGCTATGTCTGTTTAAGACATTTAAGTTGTAAATGAAGTATTCTGCTGCTTTCTGGTACATACCTTTATCCACATGATGAGTGTCTGTTTAGTACCCTCTTATTCCAGATCTCCTTCAGCTGTTCAGTTTTACTTGAATTTGAAAGTTATTGCTGATCAGTAATTCTATTTTTCAGTAATTCCTTTAACTACACACCAATTTAATTTGTTGTGTTTCATTCACACTCTGATATCTGCTCGGATTCTTTACCAGTTTCTTTCTTGTGGAACTAATGCCCAAATACCATAGTATGTACATGTAATTTTGTAGATTTTGTAGTATGTGTTCTTGAAGAAACTCTTTTTTTTTTTCAGGATAGTAAGCACAAAACAACAGCTGCTTATCAGTTGTTTTAAGCTGTGTGGTAGATATTTGCATTTTTGTGTTCAGTTTATCAAGAAGAGAAATCTAATTTTCATTTACTAAACTGCTCTTCTGTTTGTGTTGTTTAAGATGGAAGCTACAGACAAAATCGAGTGAACCTCACAACACTGCTGGTACAGCCAATTTCTGCCGTGCTTGCCAGAAAACTCCTTTCTCTGCCTGAGGACACTGCCCAAAAGGACAGGTGCACACCCCTGCAGCTGCCAGCTACAGGTAATGCTTTTCAAACACACTTCACCTGGGGAATGTTCCTCAAGGACTCCAAATCCACTTTCTATAGTTACAAGACAAAGAGGTTTAGCTGATTTTGGGTATGTTTTGCTTAGGTGCTTTCTGAAAGAGTCTAAAAATAATGCTCCTGGAATCTGATAGATGGAAGTTGTGGTTTAAAAAAAAATAATATTAGGCATTGAGCACTAATTCTTAATATTGGCTTTAAACCTCCTCTGTGTAGATACCGTCACTAGGGAGGGTTTGTTAGTGCTGCAGTGTGGTTTGTTAGCCCTTGTTGTGCTCCTGATAATGTGATTTTACCATTAAGATATCAGTAATTATATTATTCTGTGGGATTTTTTTCTGTTTGCTGGAATAATAACACATAAATTCTAAACATGTCTCTGTGTTCCTTAATTTGTATTTACTATAGACTAAACAATGAATTGTTATCTGAACCTTCAGGCAGCTTTTTCTCCAAGTTTCACCAGGAAAAGGGGCATCATGATAAGAACAAAATACCTTGAGTAGAGCCAGATGAATGCATTCCTAATATCTCCCTAGAAATAATGCCATTAGCAAAGTCACACAGATTATTGCTTGAAAAAAACGTACTGCTGATGTAGGGGGGAAAAAAAAGTAAGACTACAGTCTTCCAGCAAAGATGCTGCATAGTGTTTCACTAAAGGAACATCTTCCAGAGAACATTCTAGATGAGGTACGTGGTTAAACACTAAATATTATCTTCAGTTTTGTTTTGTACCTGTCCATCTTTCACCAGAAAAAAAAATGGTGCATTTCATCAGAATGCTTGTTTAAATGAATTTATTTGAAATGTGGTCTTGGAAGGGAGGAGGCAGATGCGGCCACTGTATCCTGTGTTACACAACGATGGTAACAGTAAAAACAAATTTTAAGGGCAACCAATTTATTGTCATGTGCTTTATCCCTTGTTTATTGCTTTTGGAAGATTATTGTGGATTGGGAGTGCGATACAACAAGTCATAAAAAAGGTTGATTAATTTTATGACTTGTGATAGCATTTGTAGTTATACACACTAAAAAGGAAGGCAAAGGACCTCATGCTTCATGGCTTTGGCTGTAGGGGTTAGGCAGGGCTATTGCTGTCCATGCATGGCTGACCATGTGCTTTAAAAATCAACTGATTGTCCCCACAACCAGTAGAAAAGGGGGAAAGGTAATTTTGGAAGGAACAAGTGCTTCACCATTCCAGGTAGGATGCATGAAGCTTGTTAGTATTGAAGGAATTTTCAACAGCTGAAGTGCCCGGAGCAAAGCGTGAATCTGGGCTGGAAAATGACACTCATTTTAGAAAGATAAAAGGCTGCACAATGTCTGTTTCTCAAAAAGCTTTGTCTGGAGGCTGCAGGGCAGAATCACCTAAAGGGCAGCTTATTCTGCTTTTTCTGTGACAGGTGTGGCATGTCTGTTTTATTTCCCTGAGAAGACAGGAATTCTGTGAGGGGAGAATTTCTGGGAAAAAAAAAAAAAAAAGAATATTCCAAGCCAGCAGTCTGGTAACAGCCAGTCCATGTCTGGTTTACTCTGGGTGAACACAACACCTTGTGTCTGATTTCATGTAAAGCTTCTGAACCACAGTGATCCATGGGGGATTTTTTAAAAACTCTGAATTTATTGAGAAAACAGACTATAAGAAGAAGCCTCGTGTAAATCTGCAATGTATTATGATATATATTTCCTTGAAGTAATGGTGAGGCTGCTGAGGTTCTGAAGCACAGTTTGCTGTTGTTCAGTAGCAGCCTTAATGGAAGAGATAAAAGACTGGTCTTAAGATAAGAAATTGTGTATAACTATTTAATAATAGTAATAGCTAAAGAGATAATGCTGAGGACAGCAATGCATTTGAGAAGAGTGAAGATTGAATTTGGTGTCTTCCTGTTGCTTTGAAGAAGCTTAAGAGAGAGATTTCACTTCTGACGTAGGACTCATCACTTATCTGTCAAAAGAGGCGAATGAGCAATTCAGATGATTGGTTGGCTTAAAATTTGTTAGGATAAAATGATCATCATTCTCTCATCAGTATGTTTCAAAAAGCTGAACAGCAGATTCATCAGTAATGATTAAACATTTATATATAGTTTTCTCACATTGCTGCTTTTTTTCCCCTTAGCCTTGCAAGTTTTCAAGAGACAAAATGTGACAGAGGGAGTGGGAGGATGGAGGCAAACAACCCACATAAATCGAGTGCTCAGGACCTCCAAAGCAAATAGTGGGAATTGAAGTCAGCTGTTAGTTTTGTGTTAGATGAAGTCAGTAATTAGATTTGCTTTTTTTCTTTTTTCTTCTAAAGTACATTTTTGTTAATCCTCATTAATCTGAAATTCTGTGCTCCCATGAACTTTTTCCCAGAGATAGGCAATTAGGAGGAATTTCAGAGTAAACTTTTATAGAGAAACTGTAAACTTTTGAAGCTTTCTCTTTTTTATAAAATCTTACTTGGATATTTGCTAGAACATTGTGAAGGTTGTCGTAAAACTAAAGCACTCCTATAAACATAAATGAAGAAAGTCTTGCTGTGTACACTGAACAGCCTTTGTTGTTGTTAAGTTTCCCACTATTTGGCAGATTGCAGTAATGTACAAATTACCCTTTTTCGATTAAGCTCTTGAGTATTTAACGTAAATCTGTCTAGTGGGGTTTAATTTACAAAGTTTTTTTGACACTAATGACCATATACTTTTGTTTGAATGGCAATCCTGGAAGCTTGGTATTTAAACACATTATTGTTTCATGTGTAATTTGTCCCTTTGGTTTCAAATGCCAGTTTTCAGACTCGCCTGTCTCACGTGTGAGAAGAGGGGACATGAGAAAGATGCAGGATTTTAGTTGTGATCGATCTCCAGGTCTCTGGGGAATCACCCTGTTCTGTGGCTCATCCTGTTCTCCCATTCCTCTCCATGTTTATGTTGCTGGTCACTCTTGGAGATGAGGACTGGCTGGTCAGTTGGTGTCACCCAGCCTGGCTGAGCAATACAGCTCCATTGGTAGAAAATGCAGGGGATCTCCCTTAAACATCCCATTTCTTACCACCTCCTAATGCCTTTTCCTCTGCAATAGATGTCATTTTTTTTTATACTTTAACTTCTAAAATTATAAACCCAAAGCATGAATAGTTTGAGTAACCTGAATGATATCAAGCACTGTGTGAGTAATAGAGCCAGGTATACAAAGACTCCCAGCATTCTGCTGCAGGCAGTGAAATTACTCAGATCAAAATGCTTTTCTAGGTAGAATCTTTTGATCTTTTGTAACCTTTTTTTTAGTCTACAAAATGCAGTCACTGATCAATACTGAGCCATCACAGTGACTGCAGTGCAGAGCTCCACTGTAGGCTGCAAACAAATCTACCTCCTCTGACAAAACAGAGCGTGGAACAGATAACCAGAACTGACTTTTACTGGAAAGGTTTGTAGCACAACATAATGAATTTTTATGAGACTTTGAACATCTATTTTCTGTAGTTCCACATGTCAGACGTTCATTATACTGAGTTTATAGTCAACTCTGATCATGTGAAATTCGAGTCATTAATTATACAAAAGGAGTAATTGGGAGAGTCCTTTATTTTCCATACTATACGATCCTCATCCAAGATAAATCAAGTTCTCTGCCAAATGCTGCACTCGTGCAAATCAAGCCTGTCTTCTTTTCAGAGGAAGGGCATGGAGTGATAAAGGATATATATCTGCTCCTGTTAAACTACAGTCTTGTGATAATATTATATGTGTTTCTCCTTTGTAGGAGAAACACACCTGTCAGAGAAAATAAAGGCTATTGTATTTAATAAACTCTGGCTGGGCCATCTCACACTGTGGTGTCAATATGCAAACACCAACATTTCTGGGTGTTTGGACTGTGCTGAACATGAGTCCAAGGAAGCAAACAGAGAAAGGTGCCAGCAAATTGTGTGGCACTGCATGTTACTGTATCTACCAAATCTGGAGTCCTGGTACATAACAGCAGGAGAATAACAAAGTTCTGCAGATGTCTCTTACTGGCATTTGAAAGAAGAACAAGTTAAATAGGGAACTCTGATCTAATTTATACATCCTGTGTCTAAATTGTCGACGTTTACACCAATAATCTTGGATTTTCTTTTCATGATTACTTTAAATTTTGTTCCTTTTAAAAACAGAAGTTCATGAGAAGAATTAAGCATGAACACTATGAAGCATTTTTAATGTATCTTCTCTTTACTCCCACCTGAAGCCTCAAATGTTTTTCTACCAGAATTCTAAATGACCAGGATGTATTTTCAGAATTCTGCTCTGTGCCAGTATTTTCCTGTGTGATGCTTTGCTTTTGATTGCTATAAAGCAGGTAAAGAATGAAAGTAGTGTGAGGTTATGAAATTCAGCTGTACCCTCTGAAGCATTTTCAGCTCTCTTTGATGTTGACTGTGACATATTTATTCTGTATCACATTAGGCCATCCTAGTTTAGAGCCTCCTTAAAGGACTTTATTCCAGGCATTGCTTATTTTGAAAAGCTCTTCATCTGAAGAGTTTTATTTCTGGATTTATCATTGTAGGTCAGAAAAGATGATCAATTACCAAGGAGTTTTTTCATTAAGCTCTTCATACTAAGATTAGTCTTGGAGGCTCAAGATCAATGATCAAAAAGGAGAATGTCTTGTCGGTTGGCAACATAGTTCATTAATCAAATGGAAATATATTAGGGAGAAATATTAGGGATATCAGATTTAGATGGTGTATTGTTTATACACAAAAAAAGGGAAGGCTTTTCGTTACAGGGACATTTGTCTAGGAGTTGTGACATATTCCTGTAGAATAGTTTTATACTTAACAATACTGTGCATTGCATAGATTCAGTAGTGATCTTTGCACTTGCAGTTTTGATAGTATCACACAAGATTTCTCTGAGATTATATACATTATTGAGTATATTCTATATTATATTTATTCACTTTTCTAATATATCATGTTGCATGTAGCGGTTTTTGTGAGTCCTGCCATTACATAAACACGTGTGATGATTGTACTTCTTCCCTTGAAGTTCTGTGTTTGAACCTGAAAACTGACATAAAATACACAGTAGATAAGGCTTTGCACTCAAATTAACATGATGATCTGTCAAGTGCAGTTTTATCCTGATTACTTCAGCTCAATTAGTGTCCCCTAAGTCACATGAGCATGGATGTTTGATGTTGGAATCCTCTGGTTCAGTTGTGATTTCAGATTCTAGTTCAGGTGTTGATTTCAACAGGAACTATCTCAAAACTAAATTTCTGTTTACTTGCAGATATTTATTGTACTTTATTTCTGAACTCTACAGAAATAACTTCTGGTTTTGGGATCCAGGAGCTTTTTTTATTGAAATCATTGAATCCAGTTAATACTTGATTTTTTTTTTAATACTTCAGTTGAATGTGCATGTAGGAAAGTTTTTGTCAATGATTAACAAAAATTTTGTCAAATGAGTTTGGTTTTCAAGCTTGAGTCCCTGAAAATGCTTTTTAAAATCCAGTATTCAAATGTCAGAAAGCTGTTTGATGATAGCTGTTCAGCCTGGTCAGAATTCAAGAATTTAACCAACATGGTTGAAAATGAGGCTCAAGCTTATACTCCTCTAGGTATGAGCCTGGGATGAGGTTAAAGAAAAATAAAATAAAAAAAAAAGAAACAAGCCTAAGTCATGTTCTTTTAACATAACTACTGCAAATAGAAGGTTTTTCTCATCTGAAGTACTAAAATTGTCAGTCAAATGAGTGGGAAAATAGCTGTGGATTTTTAAAAATAACTTTATAAATGTGAGAGGAGAAGGTAGCCATTTGGTATGAGACAATATAAAAATCCCAAGTCAGGAAAGAAATAAATAAAAAAATAATAGTAAATATAGTTTGTGTTCTTCTATTCCACAAGTAGCTTTTTAGTTTATGTAAAGACAATGTAGCCTGAATAATGTTACAGCTTTCTAGAGAATACAGAAAAAAAAAAGAGAGAAAGTTGTCAAGATTCTTAAAATACGTTTGAAAGGTTTGTTGTCAGAACTGTTTAAAAGGGATTAAATTTCCCTTCTGCTTCATAATCCAAAGAGTAGTTTCAGCCTTTTCATCTGGTGTCCTAAGCCTTTAAGCCCAAGTCACTTCAAGCTGCCTCCTGTGTTACACAACCATTAACTGGAGTAGCTGAGTTTGGAATGTGTGTGTTGCCAGAAGTTAATTTTCTGTGTTTCTGCTGTCAGTTGGAGACTGGATAGCAGATGATGATTAAGGAGAAAGAGTGAAGTCAGTTGTCTTCAAAAGGATTTGTCTTCTTTTTGTCTGAGATGGGGCCTAAAGGAACAAACATCTAAAGTGTTGTAGGAAAAGGAAAGGAAATCAGTTTTCACTTCAAAATCTCTTTTTTTAAAGAAAAGTAAATTGGCTCTAGAATGGCTGTAGGTGAGAAACAGCAACAAGAAGTAACTTGCATAGTTTAGATTACATTTAAGCTGCTTAATCAACACAGATGGCTTGAGCTGTTTTCACTTGTTTTAAAAGACCCCTCAGGAATCCTTTGGACTATTTTTTAAAAATGATTTTTTTTTAAAGAATTCTAAAATAATATCTTTGGATTTATTGAACAAACATGATTCATTTAACTGGTACTAATAAGTCTTACAGTAACTTACATCAGAAGAGCAAGGTTAATTACATGACAAATCAAAATATTAACTTGCTGTGATTGATTGTTGCAAAGTCATGTGCTGGGGTTTATTTTTAATTAGCTGCTTGGCTTGGATTTTCCATACTGTTTTGTTCAAGCAAAACCAGAATTGTCCTAGAGAAGACACATCTGTTGATATCAGAAGAGGTTTTGTCCGAATAAAAGATAGAATAAATATTGCTAGTACATTTTTTTTAAACAAAGATCTTAGCAGTTGGCTTGCTTTTTTCAAATATCAATGAAGACTAGTGAATTAAAATATATTATATTTTATTTTAAGAGAATTTTAGAGTAAATTTGCCATATGAACAAGCAAATGAACTCGGAACTTTATTCTGTGCTACAGCCTCAACTGGCCTGGCAGTACCAGCAAGTTGCTTTCATTTTAGCAGCTTTTGAAATCCTTCTGCCTATGTGTTTGCACCATTTCCTCAGCTGATCCCAGCCAAGCCAAAATCCCTGGCTTCTGGTGGCAAATGTTCACAATAGCATCACCAAAGGCTGTGCTGGCAAAGCTATTCGGAGCTCTGATAGTTCCCATCTGATTTAACACAGGGGCTTTTCTCCAGAAGAAAACGTAATATAAACCAGGAATAATTTTGGAAATGTTATTGATAGATTGACATGGGTGAAGGGTTAGGTGAGAAGAACCTATAAAGATCAAGGCAAATTTTGTTATCACACAGTTATTTAAATCCTTCTCTTTCACATTTTTTTTTCTGTTGTATTCTGGCAGCCTTTATTGAGTGAATTCAATGATTTTTAAGTCAAGGAGTAGAGATCTCTTTTGAGATTCTGGCTTTGAATCATGCTGCTAAAATGGGACTAAGAAAATAATGTCATATTTCGTGTTTAAATCTATGGTTCCTCTTCAGGTTTGTTTTTTTTTTAACCTTTACATTTTAGTTTTCTTTTTTTAATGTGTGTGGAATTAATATCTTCAGCCTGTGAATTTCTTGACTGGGTAAATAGTTTTTACTTTTTTTTTCTTTTTCTTTAATCTTTTAACAGGCAAAATAACTATCAGTCTGAATATTCAGTCTGTCACAACTTACAAGACAATTTCTAATGTCATTGGCTATTTGAAAGGAGCTGTATTTCCCGGTAAGTATCCCTTTGTCATTTGTATTGATTATTTGTTTCACCATGGGCGGGGGTCACAGCTGGGATCAGGATCCTATTTTGCCAGATAATTCACTAATACAGTGGAGGGAAAAAGACTTTTTTGTAGTCATTTTATGATTTATGACAAGACAGGATATGAGGGTTAAACAGAGAATGAGCTGAAGGGGATGTTGTAGTTACAAAACACATATTTTCACACAAGCAGCAGGTGTTCCACATGGACCACAGAGAATACCAGTAGTTTGTACCAAATAACTGTTATGGTTTTAATTTTAATACGGTTTTAACACTTGCTGCAGCCTTACTTCGTGTTTTAATCATGCCTAAAGCTAATTTTATACAAATCTATGAATAATAATTACTGTTCTCTATGTCTGATAATTGAACAATAAGACTCTAAGTGCAACTGGGACATAAAGCACAACCCCCCTCGGTCCTTTGATGTTGTACATAGATAATGTTATAATCAGGATATCAAAAGATCATTTGAGATTATTTTGTTAGTAAGTGAATTTACCTAAAAGGTGAAGGATTTCTGCAACATGAGTGAATGCTGTTTCTGGTTACTTAAATAGTGCAAACAATTCCTGGTGTGCAGATGATCATCAAAACATCATCACCCTTGCCTTAATACTCTTTTATTAGGTTATGAAGAAAGGATGGAAAATTATTTGCAGTCCCTTAGGAGATGGGCCAATCATTTCATATTTTAAGTAATGGAGTGAAGCAGGTGGAGAAAATTTTGTTCCTGCTGGTGAAAAAACGACTCAGTTTTGTGTGTGCAGAATGCTGTACTTCTCACCAGAGTTTTTGTTTGTTTAAAGCAACAGAGGAAACAATTAGCACAGTGAATTTAATTTCTATGAAGGATTTAATTTCCTTCATGAATTTGAAGTTAGCAGTCTGTTATTAATGTTTTGCAAATAGCTGTCATGGAGTTGGAAAGGCAGAAACTGTCATAGTTAGACATTCTGCCTAAGAAAAAGAATAAAAAGTATGCTTCAGTTTCTGCTTAACAAGTCTTCTAGCTTCTCTATGCCTGAACCTTTCATCTTATTATTACATTTTTAATCAAAACTACCTTTTGGAAGTTTGCCAATGTATGCTGAACTCTGAGAATGTAAGGATATATAAATAAGTGGAGTCAGTAGCAGTACCCATGGATGCCTGGCTCAACAAGGGCCATAACAACTGTCTTGGTGTAGGCACAAGTTAAATGTCTAATGCTCTGTAATATTTTGTACAGAATCAGTGTTAAACCTTTGTTTCTTTCTCTACTCTTCCTGGTTGACACTGCAGCCATTCCTCCTCAACTGCATAGAATCTTGATATTTTCATGGCATTGATTCTCTGTCGTTTTGATGGGGTTTTGCTCGTTTTATACACATGAAATATTCACCTTTATGCTCACAGAAGTGCAGAAAGAAGGCAGAATTTATCTTCAGTGCTTAATGAAAGACTGCAGAGCATCACCAAGAGTGGAATTTATTTCTTTTTGCTTAAAGATCACCTAACACACACCCATACAGACAAGCACATCTCTGTAATGCTGACCTTAGCTGGCATTTCATCTGAGGAGTGAGAACGAGCATCTGAAGAGTAACTAAGATGTTAAAATATTTGGGAGTAGATGAAATGTGATAGTTGGTAGCATTTTAAAACCCAAAAAACGTAACACTGATTTTATAGCTCTATTGGATGTGGTTGAAGATGGGATGTATAAAAGAAAAGACCGGATAAAGAGACTCTTCTGAATGATAAATCCCTGTTGTCCAGCCCAACACTACTCTGAGCACTATCCTGTCCTATCACCTTCAAGGGTATCTGATGGATATTTTCTTCTCTATCTCTGGTACTTTCTGGGGGATGTTTTGTAGATTTTTTGGGGGTTTTTTTTTGCCATCTGATTCTGAGAAAGGACAGCTGCTGCCTCTGCAAGCCTGGCCATCCTTTCTCCCATGCATTTCCTATAGTCATTTGCTTTAGGGTATTGCCTCTGTTTGAGGGAAAGATGTGCACAGATGAAGAATTTCAAAGGAGGCACCAGCTGTTCTGCTTTGCCCCTGCTCATTCAGCTGGCACCTCATGCAGGAAGTTGCTGCTGGTGGCTCCTTCCCCATCAAAATATCCTGCATTATTTTAATAATCACTAGTTTCACATACTCTGTTCACAGGCTAAACAGAAATTATTATACAGGGCAAGCATTGATCATGTCTGTCCCCGCTGTGTTAGTGGCACTTCTCTTAATGACCCAGAGGCCTGTAAGGCCATTCATGTTGGTTCCTAATTCCTGTCATTAAAGGAGTTAAAGATCCTATGTTATTTCATTGTCAGTGCAACCTGTAATTAAGTGTTTCATGGTGCAGCGCACAAGTTGCAAAATTATGTGATTTAGATTTCATTTTGTTACATTAAATTATTATGTAAGTCTAGATTGACACTTTGCATATCTGTTTTTAGAAAGAAATTCTTGTTTCCATATCTACACACCCCCCATGCAGTTGATTGAAAATGCTGTGTTATAGGTACATAACAGATCCTGTCCTTGTAAAGCATTTTTGATTCCTTGTTAAACAACACGTTCAAATATTTTGTTGAACAATACTGGTAAAACTCCTGGTTGATAGAGAATGCTTTTATAATTAAAGTATTCCATTAATATTGTTTCCAGGCAGCAGTCACTGCCAAACATACTGAGTATGATATTTTAATTTTAAAATCAAATACAAAATGTGGGCAATTATTTGTTGCTGCATTGTGATGAGCTGACACCAAGTAAATAAGTTCACTTGGTTAAAGAAAGAAAAAGGAAAGTTTTGCACCTTTTGTCAAGGATTGTTGTGGGGCTGGCATCACTGTTCTTCACTGATTATAACAGTCCTTCTGTTGTCTATTGGTATCCTGGAATAGGGAAAGAACACCTTTAAAAGCCTAGATCTGGGCCAGGAGACTTCACAAAACATCAGAACAAACCCAGTAAACAATCCTTCAAAGAGGGCTGTGAATTGATCTCACACAGGAGGTCTAAAAGTTTAATAGCTCGTTCAGAATAACTCTGCTTTGATTTCTTGACGGGTTTCAGTCACACCAGTCACTCATGTTATGAAATAGCACATCATTGGTTCTGGAGTAAAATACAGGGTTTTTTTTCCCTTGTGAGTGGCATTAGGTTATATATAATGCCTTGAGAGATGAAGGTTTCGTTTTGTTTATCTTGAAGAAAGAGTGTTTGTTTTTTGGGTTTTTTTTTTTGTTTGGCTTTTTTGTGAGTAACCATTGGCATATTTTTTATTTCAGGTTAAAACTTCTTGCTTTTAATTCTGTAAAATGCTTTCTTCCAGCATTAACCCAGCTGCTAGGTTTGACTTACCTTTCTGTATCACTCATTATCTCTATCCCTCTGTCGTGTCTCCTCTCCAAGAGTCTCCAGGTATTTTAATGCCTCCTTCCACGGAAGGCTAAGTCCTGATCTCTGACCTGGTTTCCAGCTGCTCCACTGCTGTTTCTGCCAGGTCTTTTTTGAGACAGGGTGGTGAGCACTGAACACAGTCTTCCAGGTGAGGGAGTACTAATACTTCGTGTGTTTTTTTATGTTTCCCATTGTGCGGCCACACCTTTTTTTTCCTTTTTTTTTTTTTTTTGGATGCTGATGTGTATTGAAGATCATTTCCTGCTTATTATTTTGTGTTTTTTCATAACACTCTACTGTGAGCATGAAAATATTACATTGTCTATATGACCAAGTCCTGGCTGTAAAAATGGTCTGTATCACATCTGTAAGGAGAGCAATAAGCGAACAATGAAGGCAGGGGCATGGGGATTAATTTAGGAAACTGTATACATATATTTATTAATTAGTTCATTTTTAAGTAGTACTCACAATTTTATGTATAGTTGTTGTATGATTGTCTTGCATGTGATCATACACATTTTTCTTATCAGCTTTGTGTTGCAATGATGACATTACACATTAATAATACAGTTCATTTTTAGGATTATTTGGAACTCTTTTAATCTGAGATTCCAGAAAAAATAATTTTCTCGTCTTTTTTTCCTTTTTTCTTTTTTTTTTTTTTTCTTCTTGATTTCAGACAGATACGTCGTCATTGGCAGCCATCACAGCAGCTTGAAGGGTTTTGGTGGGCAGGGATGGGCCAGCAGCACCGCAGTGACCACAGCCCTGCTCCAAGCCCTGCTGGCACAGGTGAAGAGGGGCTGGAGGCCTGACAGGACCCTGCTCTTCTGCTCCTGGGCAGGAACAGCCCTGGGGAACATCGGCTCCTACGAGTGGGCTGAGGTAAAACAGCTTTGGGAGGGCTCCCTGCAGGAAGGATTCCTTCTGCTGGAGGCATGGACACAATGGGAAATTACCCCATGGAAGCTGAGGCTCATCAGCTGTTCCCTGCAGTCTGGCTATGGGCATTCCTGTCCTGCCCAGCAAATGCAGGCAGAGCAGCCACTGAGGCCATTCCTGGGATAATGAGGGCCAGGATGTTGCTGTGGCTGTGGAGGTTGCAAATCCAGCACCTTTGGGAGCTGATTTCCCTCCCTAATTCAGCACAGCATTGTGAAAGGGCATTGCCGGGGTTTGACAGACGGAGGAAAACCTCAAAAAAAACAGCATTGCTTCGAGCGCTTAATATATAATAATTTTTAATTGATAGGCTTAGTGTGGGGAGAAGTGAATCAAGAGAGAAAGAAGAGAGCCAGGCTGTGGTTTACATTAATTAAATAAACCTTTCAGTGTCCACAGCGAGTGCTGATTCACTTCTCACAGATCTGTGCTAAGGAGTTGGATGCAATCCGAAACACACAATTCCTTGTCCTGTGGCTTTCAACAGAATAGGAATCAGCTGATTGAAAGAAAATGCCTCAAAAGTTATTGATGATCATGCGTGGCTAAAGTGGATTTCAGGTCATAAATTAAAGGAGTAGCTGGCAGAGAGTTTCATGGCTGCTTTTCCAACTCTAATGGTTCAATGAATTAAAACAGTAGATAAAATAAAGAGTTAATTGCTTTTTACCATGCATAAAAAGCAGCCAGCCCTCATTGAAATTTCATACTTCCAACATGATTATTCTCCAGAAACAAGAGGGGGTGAAAAAATCAAATTGAAAAGATCCAGGCTGGAAGCAAAATTTGTTTAGTTCCACTTCAAGTCAGCTTTGCATCAGATGTAATTGCGTTACACCCCTTCTGTTCAATATAAAGAGCCACTTCATGCAAAGAGGAACTCATTACTGAGAAGGCAAAGGGGATCCTTTTAAAAAAGAGAGAATAATTGAAACAGTTTGTACATGCTATTTTTACAGTCTAAAAAATAATAAAATGAAAACACTGGGAAAGTTATGCAATTCAAATCTGAATTTGGTCTCTAAATATTTGAGTCCATTTAACTGTTGATAATGATTGCTTTTGAAGTTTGTCTTCTGTCAGGCACAAGTTTAAAAGGCCATCATGTTGTTTCACAGTGTGTAATGTTTTCATTTTTGGCTTTACAAGTGGAGTAATTTTTAATTCCTCCCAGACCTGTTTGCATTTTCTTTAGATGATGTGTGAAATGGAATTAGAACTTCTGCTGTATAGAGAAATAGCACTAAGATATCCTTTGAAGTCCTTAAGAGCACATTGTAAGAAGCAGTAGTTAACTAATACTTGGGGAATCACATAGGACATAAAAGTAGGGTGCAGTTTTCCCCTAAAAGAAACGAAAATAACAAAACCAGCCTTAATTATAATGATGCATAGCATCAACCATTTTTGTGCTTGTGTTGTAGGATCTCAGGAGTGTCCTTCAAAGGAACGTTGTGGCCTACATCAGCCTCCATAACCCAGTCACAGGCAACTCAACTTTGCACCCCGTGGCATCCCCTTCTCTTCAGCAGCTGGCAGCAGAGGTCAGAAATCAAATATTTGGTTTCACATGTGGTTTGTGAGGTTGCATGGTTAACCCTCTTAAGATGAGCTGGCATTAGACAGCAATAGGTGGTTATTTTGTTTGAGAATTTTCACCTCACAAATATGCATGAACTGTATTTTTTACTAAGTAAGCAGGTTAAATTTTATTTTTAAAAAGAATATTTTGAGAGGTTGAAAGGGATAACTTCTTTCACCCATTTGTTAACAAAGTCTGACCATACTTCCATGGCCTACAGGTTTTTACCTTTCGTCAACTTTAAGGTAACATATTTATTATTCTTTAGCACAGAGAACGTTTTTCTCATCCTAATCAGGTCCTTGCAGACCTTTTCTCAGTTTGCATTTAACCCTCTATATTTATCAGATGTACCATGACACACAGGGAGAGTGTTACTCTTGCCATAACAAACACTGACTAAAGGGAGTGTGTTGGGTTCAGTGCTCAGCGATGCCTTTGCAGCTCACCAGGAGGTAAAATATTCCATGGCTGCACTGGGTAAGGGCATGTAGGCCTTAAACTAATGACCTTATTGCTGCTCCTGAGCTTCCTGAATTTATCAATATTTGACATGAATGGAAAACAGTATAAGGCACATTCTAAATGACATAAACAGTTTGAAGTGATATGCCTAAAATGGAGTTCAATTTCACTTTCATAAATTATGCTTTTTAGATTTTTTTTTTCCTGCAAGTTCACCAAATGAATACTTATTCTGATGTTTCTTTGACATGCCTCTGAAGCATTTGGTAATAAACATCTTGAGTTAAATGCAGTTTAAGACTGATCTGGTTTGGCAATTGTTCAACTAAATTAGTAAAATGATATCAGTAAATTGCTTCTTAGTGCTGTCTTAACCAATTCTCCTGTCAGGTGGTAATTTCCTCATGGGAAGAATCTGCTTTATTCTCTGTAAAGTATTATGAAAAATGTGATGCAACATCATTTCAGAGAAAAAAAAAGTTTATATTTGTGGAAAATTGTTTATAATGTTATATATATGAGTCTGCAGGTGTTATGGATATGTCAGTTCAAGTTTTATTATCAGTTTTAGCTATTGTATTTGCAAGAAATACTATCCTGTAAAGTTGCTAGCCTTTTCCTGCCCTAGTGGTGTCGGCAGTTCTATCTCCATTAAAACAAGTATTTGCCGATTAAGGGAGTAAGTTTATTACCTTAGGTCCTTGAGCTGTTTGGGTTTTTCTCATTTTATTTCTTTGACTTCCCAACACAATCTGTGGCAGTGATTTGAAAACTAAATTATCTGGAGCTTTGCAGCAGTCTCTTTCTTGTCTATTTATCACTTTATTGAGACTCAGTTATTTCATTCTAATAAATGCCATATTAGTATGAGTGTTGCATTCTTGCCCTCTGTTCTTGAAAGGAAGAAAAGGTAAATCTCTTTTGCACTTCTGCTTCATTTCTGTGGTGTTATAATATTTTGATATTCTTGTGACAGCAGTTATGTTCTGTTCAGCAGTATGGACCCCTCATGGAAGCCTTGCTTAACCTGTTAATTATTCAAGCTTGACTAGAACTTTTTTTTTAGTCCCAGTAAAGACCTTCCATCTCACTTCTGATTCTTTGAGAGTGCATCCCTTCTGCGTGCTCACCCTAAAGCCCCACTTAAAAAATAAAGGATAAAATGCCTGGAAGCATTTCATCTGTATGACTTTCCTTTCTGTTGGATATTATTATTTGTAATTAATATAACTGTCATGCAGTTTGTGGCATTAAAAACATTTGTAGAGATTATTGCTTCCAGATAGTTTTCTGAACTGTGTCAAATGTGTTGACAGTGATGGAACAGCCCAGCCCAGATCCTCGTTTGTTCCCATGGGTGCTCACAATTTCCCCTGTGTCCAGAAGATTTTCTCTGGAAGACTGATCTGCTTATAAGGAATATTCATATTACTTCCAGCACTTGCCAGAAAACAATGTAATTACAGATTACCTCTAAGTTATGGTAGTGCCAATGGAGTGAGATGAGACTTTATGGAGCTCATCTCATCTTGAAGAAATTGTGAGTCTGTTCACATGAGATTCCTGCTACCAGGTGCAAATTGCAAAGAAGAGCTTAAAAATTCCGATGAGAGAAAAGGATCATTTTAATTTGTAAGAGCTCTGAAATTAGGTTAGAATAGAAGGTGAAACAGGAATTTAGAATTAATGATATCAGTCCATTTTAAAATGAAAAGATAGAATAGCCTGTCTTGTTTAGTTAGCTAGAAGTTTTCCATAATTTGTGAATACGTGGAAGATCCTGCACTGTGCCTTTGGATTCAATGGTAGAACTCATAATTGCATTTTTAGACCACAACAAAAGAAAATGGCACACATTATTTTTCCTTCTACTGCTTACCAGTGTTATAACATTATTTGAAGGTAAGGGAGACTGAAATCTCACTGGTTTTTGGGTTTTGTTCAGTGCTCACTGCATTGCTAAAGTTGTGTGTGAAAGAGAGGAGAATGTATTCCTAGGGAAAATTAGTACTTGTTAGAAAAGCCTACAGAGTGTAAGTGTTAGGATTCTAGAGATAACAATGAACAAGTGTAGGTTGTCCTGTGAAAGAGAACTCGAGTGATAATCACACAAAGTGCAGAGTGCTCTGTGGATGCTGCAAGGATCATAATTTAAATAGAAATGTGGGGAAATAGCAAACTAAGATGGGCCAATCCACACAGTGGTGTTCGCTTTTTGTGCTGGGTTTTCTTCTTAAAATAAAATTTTGCTAATCACTGCAGCTTCCACAGTATTTTTTCCCCCTTAAATTCTGGGAAAAGTAGGGAAGAAGTTTTAGCTGACATGTAGTTTGTATGGATATTTTAAACTTAAAAATTAAAAGCAGGATCAGGAAACTTAATAAACTGTTTGCTGCATGTGGTCTGGCAATCAGAGAATAGAGTAAGTGCTTGGCTAATTAACAGAGACCATGTTTCTTAAAAATCTTTTGTATAAAGGGATTATATCTTCATATTAGTTGCAGGTTTCAAAAGGGAGCTACATAAGCAGTCTGCAGATAATAATTTTATATGCCTGTCTGTGGGATTCTGGTTGAGACACCAAATTACACGAAGAAGCTAATTTAAATATTTGGATTAATTAAGCAAAGAGGAATTCAAACAGTTCTGAGACCTTGACATATTTAATTCAAATCTTTTTTATATAACTAATTAGTGTCCACATTAACAAGAGGGAAGTATTGCCAAGTTATATTTTTGTCTACTGTTATTTTGTACAGAAAACGATGGTTAATTCACTTGCTCAGTTGGTGAATCACCATTTGTTGGCAGAGAGTCATTGGTAAATTGGGTTTTTTGATGCTGAGATTCATTCTCTCTAAATGACTGTTAATGATTTTTTTCTATAATGGACATGTCACAAGGAAAAAAAAAAGTTATTATGAAACATAAATTCATTGCTGTTGTCTTTTAACTGATTGGGTGACCATCAGGCTCCAGGTCTGCTGTTAACTGCTGAGTCCAACAAAACTTACTGCTCCTGTCTCCCAAGGAAAAGAGTGATTTAAAGCTATTGATGAACGAGTTGATCATTAAAAATGACTGTGCCACCAAATATTGCTCCGTGCTATTTATCAGTATTTGTTTCCACTAATGGAGTAAAAGGCATAAAACATCTCTACATTTAAAGGTGGTGTTATTGACAGAAAGCTCTTTTTTCTTTATGAAGTAGAACCAGAGATAAACTTCTGCATAGATGTTGCTATCATTATTTCTTGATTTTTTAAAAAAAATCTTATATTAATGTCAGCATTGATTCTCTTCTTCCAACTTCTATGGGGAAGTTCTTCTACTTCTCTTTTTCTTTAATACTGTCAACATTAATAGTCATATAACAGTAGTTGTAAATAACAAAAACATAGTAATTTGAATTGCTTGTTCTGTGCCTTATAACAGAAGATTATTGCTTCCCCAAGAGCTTTCAGTCTTTAGCTATTATCACTTTCAGTGTTAGATTTGATTGCTGGTGTTACTTTCTGTATTTGTGCTGAGAACAAAAGAAAATCTCTTGACAATCAGAAGTTTATGGTGTGAACTTCTGTCTCAGGAATGCCTAACTGTGTTAGAATGATGCTGTTAATGCAGACAATACTTCATTGCTAGCTCTATTAAATTAATTAAGATGCTGCTTCTCCAATGCGAAAAGTTTCATTTAATGGTGAATTTGATTTGCAGGAGAGGGGCTTTTTTGCATCTTCTAACCACTTTTTTTCTTCTGATAAAATGCTGCTTTGTTCACTGTTAGGTATTTTTTCACTCTTCTTCCAAACTGAATACTTTTAATACATAAATGCTGATTCAGACAGCGAGTAATTTAATCTACTCATATATTTGGATGTTATGAAAATGCTGTTGCTGTTAAACATGGAGGAAAGAGTTTGTTAGCAACACGAAATGCAATAATGAACCAGTTTTCCAGCTGTGATTTTACTGGAGATCTGGTACAATTCCTTTGTTCCTGATGGCTCAAGCTTTCTGCTTCCATTTCCCCCCCCCTGTATTTACATAGATTTCTAATATATATGCATCTAAAAATTATGTGTATTTTCAGAAAAGTTTTCTTGCTTTGTAATGGAAATGTCTAATTTGATTGTGAATGAAACAAATCTGAACTTTTTATAGCCTTTAAGTGTAGTACTGGAGTAGGGAAGTATTCCTTTTCTGCTTCAAAAATGAGGTTTTTTTCAAGGTTTCTCTTGTCCATTCTCATTTCTATTGTCTCATAGAATGAGCTGTACTGTGTAAGGGAATTGTTTTTTCCTTCCAGACACTTTAGCCAGACTACAGTATTAGAAAAATTAACTTAACTTCTGTCTAAATATTCCTTTGTTTAATTTCATCTTGATGATTTCCCTTCAGAACTGACTTTTTTGTGATAATAGAAAGATGTTTTCTTAGTGATAGAAAAACCTTTCATGTGGAGAGTTTAAAAGTAAACTTTTAGTTCTTACAAAAGAAAATCGATTGAGAGCTTTGGATATTTTAAATTTTCAGCATAAACAAAAATCATTGAAAAGTTTCTCTTCCAGTTTCTCTCATCATTTTTAATTGTGTTGCTGAATGAAATTAAATTGACTCAATAGCTCTAAGCTGTACTACAAAAACAGCACATGGGAAAGAAATGAATGTAGGTGTATGGCAGAATAACCAGAAAGAAAGCAAGCACCTTCAAATCAGAACTGGTAAGGCATTAGTAAAAACTGAAATGAGACTTGAGTATTCTGTTGTTTGACTCCCAGTAGCTGCAGCCATGGCCTTTAGTGCTGCATGTCACAGAAAAGAATCAAAATCTTGTGCAGCGCAACTCGCTCTTTTTGCGGATACTTATTGTGAAAAAAAGCACCTAGGTAATGAAAAGCAGACCATTTTTTTGGTCAAAAATAAAAAGGTGACCTATTTTCAGTAGTGCCATATGTAGTTAACCTTGCCAAAACTATCAGTGTGGCTTTCTGAGTGTGCTAAACCTTGTGTCCTTGGAAGGGGAAGGTTTCAGGTGCTCTTTAGCACATTCCTGCTCCCTCTGCCTCAGTGTGCCTTGGAGCTGTGATTGATTGTTCTTTGCACAAACACAAAGATGTTTATTTTTAAAATACGAACCTCTCTTTTCTGTAAATTGTGAAATGTGAGCTATTTTGTAGATAACTGAGCAGGGAAGAACTGAGGATTTGTAGAAACCTGAGGAGGTGTGGAGTTTTGGGGGAGTTTTTTGGTTTGGGGTTTTGTTGTTTTTAGTTTGTTGGGTTTTTTGGTTTTTTTTTGTTTGTTTGTTTTTTGTTTTTTTGGTCATTGTTGTGTGGAGTTTTTGGTTTGGTTTGGTTCTTTTTTAAGCTGTTTATCCTAGAAAGAGTAAAAGTAGCTCCATAGAATGGTAAGTCAATAAATGAGGTGAAGATTTTGGCCCCCAGGGGTGCAGTCTGGAAATCTTGCACTTGTCGAGAGATTTTGAGGTTAGAAGTTCTCTCAGCATGGACCCTTCTCATGCTTGGAGGACTCTTATGTGTCTTCTAGGGTTCAGGTTAAGAAATCATCTCAAAGTTATGGTGATTGGCATATTTTTGTTTCATTAATTTGTCTCCCCCCTTTCATTTCAGTGTTGTTGCAATAACAGTTCTCACATGTGAAAACAAAAGCTTGATTTCTTAAAGGCTCTTAATTGAAATTTTATGTCTCTTATTTAGGCATTCCTATATAAGAAATACTCAAATTTGAGATAAAAAAAAAGGAAAAGCCAAAAAAAAAAGCCAAAAGAAAATAAATCCCCAAACACCTGACCTGGTTAATATAAGTCATCCAAAGTGAAAAAAAAAAAACATTAAACTTTTAACTTAGACATATTTATTGGCAAGAACTTAGTAATGAATTCCTTTGATGAATTCATTGAAACCAGGTGTGAGGAAAATCATTGCAAATCCATTTAAAACTGTTATAGTTAGAATAATCACAAGCATAAACTTGAACTGACTGATTTGTTCATTCTTTTTCTGTTTATCACAAGCATATTCTGGTGATGGTGTCTTGTCCAGTGTGAAAAAAAAGAGATTAAACAGAGCTAGAAGGGAGGCTTTTGGGACACCATAAACAGGGAATGTGAAATTTTAAAAGCCATTTCAAGCCTATTGAATATGTGTGAGAAATACCTGTGTTGTGCAAATTCTTCCTGAGGTTTTAATTAGTGTTGCAGTTAAGATGCATTTTTATTTATTGAGTCAAAGGGCCACAATTCCCATGGTGTTCCTGCTGTCTTGAAGTGCACACAGAATGGGACCTCACTGAATAGAAAAGAGAAAATTTCCCAGCAGATAATCTCAGGTGTCAGGAAAAGCCAAAATGCAAGAAACAGTTTTCTTGGAGGTTCTGCAAAAAGCTTTCCTTCGGCAGCTAAAAGGTCACCCAGCTCCAACCTTTGTCTCTTGGCAGAGCATTGAAAGGGATTTCAAAACCTGTTTTGTTGCCTTCTGCTTTAACACTTTAAATGCTTTAAGTGTTCTTTCAAGAAGAGGTTTAGGAGAGCTGCTGTCTTGTCTTTCTTGGATAGGTTATTTTATAATTAATTGAAATGTTCTACATTCAACAGGTGATTTGGCACTAGAAGGGAGTCTTCTAAAGACAAACACCCCCTAAAAAATCTAATTGAAGACTAGCTTCCCCTCCACTTTAATATGTTCATTTTTTTAAAATTTTAACATGAGAATGATCACTTTTAATTTTAGTTGTAAATGTTTTTAAAACTCCACATCCAGTTCTACTTTATTGCTATTGATTTTTTTCCATGGGCTTTTGAGGACTCCTAGGAAACTGTTGTGTTCTGTGTCTGAATGGAAAAGAAAAACAATATTTAGTGTCAAGATTAATAAATAGCTCGTGGGTTTGTGAGAATAGAGATGTGGTGATCTTCCTGATATTTCACACATTACCAGTGTGTGACAGGCAAGGAAGAGATTTCAGTCTCTGCAGTTCTGGCTAACTAAAAGTTTCAAAATTAACTACTAATTCTGCAGTTTGAATCCACAAATATGTCCAGACATTTTTTGAAAAAATACCCTTAGTTTATTCACATTTTCTACTACTGCTAGTTATTTAATAAATGTCTGAAGTATCATTAATACTCAAAAGCTTATATTTAGTTAGCATGAAATGGATGAGTAACCAGTATACTTTTTAAAATCCTAGAAGTTTAGCAAGTTTTATTTAAAAAAAATTTAGGATGTTGAAATTCAGTAGAAAAGTAGACATTTAGGCTATAAGGTAACATAAAAATAATAAAGAAATACTTCAAGTTTTTTTTTTCCTTTCAAGTTGGGACTAGAATGAGAGTATTGGTTGTTTAAGATAATTTTAAGTCTATAAACATAAATCTATAGTCTAGCAATTAATAATTTATGAACAAAAGAGAATAGAATGTTGCATGGTAGAGGCTGACGTGGTGGGTAGAGTACATGAACCCTCTAGCAGTGTGATGTTTTTAAATTTCTGTCTTTCATGCTAATTACAAAACATTTGCTTTTAAATCCATTATTTAAAAAAAAAAAACTTGGCTGCTGTATTTTATTTCTTGCCTTTTGTCTGTTGCACTTGGCCTGCTTATCAAGCTTTGAGTAATTATTAGTTTTTTATTTGAAACAAGTAGCAGTAGTTATTTGCAGCTGTCAGTCAAGGTATTTAATTAACTCCAGACACCACAAAAGTATCATAAATCTTATTTACAAAATAAATTCAAGTAAACTGTAAAACAGTTGCCTGCGCAGCTGAAATGGAACTTTATGCTCAGAACTGAGGGCGCTTTGGAACCAATTATATCAGAGTAAATTGTAAATTTTTCTTTGGGGCTCTGGGGAATTGGGGAGGCAAAAAAAAAAAATCACAAAGAATCTTTTTCCCCCTGAAAGTTAATGGATCATTGTTATAAATGGAACAAATGTGTGGGCTGCTTGGTTCGGGCCTGTTCGGGGTTTGGGTTGGTTTTTTTTTCAGTATAGGAAATGAGTATTTTATTTCAGAGATGCCAGATAGGAGGTGTGATGAGATAGACTGTACACACAAATAAAAATGAATGTGTAAAGCACCTTTGATGACACAAAAACAAAACTTACAAAGGCTTCAAGCAATCATTTGATCCAACTCCTCACTCTCTACTGCAAAAATGAATTTCTCTGATGTGTTTCTGCTTTGAGTGAACAAGTTTATAAAGCTACCTCAGCTGATCTGTGCTTGACTTCCATTACAGGGCTATTTGGAATTACTTTTATAATTTCTTGAAGTCACCACATTTAAAAGAGTATTGTTTGTTTTCCCTTTCTTCCATGGGTGATCTTTATTCCTTTTTGCAACCAACTTTTCGCATTTTGAACAAAAGCTGTCATTACGCACAAAAGAAAATTATCCACTTTGTGCACTGAATATCAGCTTCAGAGAATTGATACGTCTTCCTTAAAGTTAATGTGAAATTTGCTGTTTGAAATTAAATTATGTGTCTCAGACAAGCAAGAGAAGTGAATTTTGGATTAGTTTTTACCACATTACTGACATTTTTCGGATTAACTAATAGGAGATCATAAAAATTGAAGACAGTACAGGAAATTTTCTCAGTCTTGCTACATAAATATTATGTTTTTAAGTTTGCACAACATCTGTAATTGGAAATTATTAAAGAGCTATGGCATCCTGTCAGGGAAATGAAGAAAAAGCTTGAATTAATTTTGCTGTAAACTCTCAAGATCCCATAAGGCAACAGAGCCCAGGGTATCCAAAGTGATATCCAGGGTATCTCAGCTAAAATGAGCTCTGTGCACTGAAATGTGGAGGCCAAGGGTGTTCCAGAAGCTGAAAGAGAGATAACATTAAATCAACATTTCAAAGCAGAATTGCAATGACCTCAGTAACTGTAGATTGATTCATATAGATAATAACTCAAGATAAAATGAAGTGATAATTTATTTAAACAGGATTTAGAAGGAGGGCAATGCCAGTCAGATTATTTTTTTTCACAGATCACATCTCTGTGTCCTAAAAATTATTTTTAATCTTTTGAAGGAAGGCCATGTTCTTTTTCTAAAGGTAGCAACACAGACTTTTGTGCAATGTCTTCAAAGGTACACTGGAAATCACTATAAAAACAGTGGTTTAGGATAATTATTAACCATGGATTTCCAGTTTACACAAAGGGACTTATAAATTTTAAAGGTGCTGCATGTCAATGGAGAACCATCTTGGAATGGAATTTTTCCTATCAACATTTCAAGACAGGAGCACTAAATTCAGCGCGTCGATGCCTTCATTATTTATTTGATAGAAACTTGCTACTCCCTTATAAATAACTGATCTCAGCATAAGAATGTTTCCTTTTTTTTTGAAAGAAAAGGATAAAGTAGACAATATAAATGTTGTATTTGTCTTCAGACTCACAACTCTCAGTTGTGGCAGAAAGGACATTATTGAGTACATCTCTGTTCTTAAATGTTATTTTTTTAAAATATAAATATCAACCATTCCAACAACCAGGACAATGAAAATCATGTCCTGGAACTTCCAGTCTGTTTATAATTTGAAAATATGTGTGTGTTTTTGTGCAAATGCACACTTGATTTTGTATCTATGAATAAAACTTGTGAGCTTAGCAAAACTATTCATATCTGTACTGTTATTTGCATATACAATTATAGCAGTGAGGCCAGAGATACAAACTGTGGCAGGTGGAGTGCACACAGAAGGATTTAATATTGAGAAAAAATGAGCTCATGTTTATGGGACTCAATAGCTTTAGTCCATTAAAATATATTGGGTTATGAAGTAAATTTTTTCCACACTCCTGACTAGAATCTGCATCTTTGAAAATTCATGTAGGTGCTGTATTATTTAGTATTCCCAGAAACATATATATATATGTAGCATTCATTAGTCTTCCTTAGCAGAGTAAATAGCTTTAGAATGTGCTTTACTGGATTTGTCAATTTGTTTTCTCAGTCTGTGCAGTGCAGACATTTCTTCCTCACAGACTGTGTGTGCATTGTTTGAGAAAGTTTGACCTTGCTGCATCAAAATTAACTTTTAAAGATCGTAATTTGGAAGATTAAATATAAATATGAACCTGAAATATAATGTCATAGATACTTTTCTTAGATTGTATTGTGCAGCAATTAGAAGCTATCAGTTTTCTGTGTTATGGAACTCTCCTAATGAGTTCTGAAGTAAAATACATTATCAGCCTTTCTGTGATTTACTTACTTTCTATGACAAGGCAGTGACATATCCCTGAAATCTTATTAATAAAACAACACATTTTCTTAACAAAATTTAAATGTGTTTTTCATTTTCTGGAACTTGACAGTACATAGAAATTACTGTATCCCTGTTCAGTGCTATACTTAGGTTTTGGAACTATCTAAGATTTTAATTTTAATTTTCAGAGCACAAAGAAACCTATCATTTAGATGTATGATGAGTTTTCGGTAATAGCTGGCTACTGGGTGTTTCATTGAAAATCTTTTCAAAGCTCCTTGGACTAGATCAGATTCATGTAAAACAGAATGTTAAACCAGATTCTGGTTAAAACCACATTTTATTCAAGTAGGTGAAGCTCTTCTCCCAAGCCTTAATATTTCACAGTTCTTGAAACCAAGTTCAAGTGAACTTTCATGGAAACCAGAAAGAGAAAGTCATTTGACCATATGGCTTTGCCTTCTCTAGATTTTTCTCTTCTCCTTTCCTCACTGCTATTGTTTTCCTGCACAGAGGCAATACCAAGGATGCTCTTATATGGTTTAAGTAGATAAAAGTTGGAAGAATCCAGTCAGGAAAAGAGTATTATAGTACCCCACTGCTGTAAAAATAAAATCATTCAACATCTTTTGGATCATTTAATTTATCTCGCAGTGGAGCCTGGAGACCTGCATTTGTGGTGCTGACACACTTTAATAAATCTGCTTTGTGATTATCTTCCTGAAAAATTCAATTTCTAGAGATGCTTGATATCTTAAGTGCAAATGCTGTTATTATACCATTTGCTCAATTCCCATTGAAGTCCAGAAGAGGGTTTTTATATGAAAAATATGATAGTTTATTGACCTTCATGGTCTGTATGGAGTGGTGGGAGGGACTTTCCATTTCAAAGGATGAAAAACAGGTTTTGTGTGTGCCTTGAAGGGGGTGATTTGTTCATGCACAGTTTCTGTTAAGAAGTTTCAGTGCCAGACCACAGGTTTCAGGGCAAGGCAAAGCTTTTCAGCAATAAATTTCTTTGGTCCAGGCTGGTGTCATGAGGCAAGATTTGCCATGGTTTACCCATGTGTCAGCAGAGTTCTTCCAGAGAATTACTGATTTTTGTGTTCTGTGCCATTAAAATTGTCTTCATTTGTATCTATTACAACTGAAATCCAGTCTTTGATTACAGTAATAAAGCCAGAGATTTTGATGGCAAATTTTCCCTCCACTTTAAAAACCTGACTGTTGCATTGGCTATGCAAAGGTTGTTTGTATCTGTGTTCCCTCTTACCTGGGTGATGTGTTGGGGGTCTGTCCTGCCCCTGAGTGCGTTGTTAGAGGTGTGCAGGGTGGCTCAGTAGAATTCTTAGATCCCTGAAAAGAGCTGATACAGTACTGGATGATAGGAATGCACCTTGAGGAGCAGGGAATATGAGGCAAATATGAGGCATGTAGTATGTTAATTTGCAGGACAAGGATAAATTATTTTCCTTGTTATTTCCCAGTATTTTTTTGTGTTCATAAAGAGCAGATTGAGATCTCAGCACAGTGAAACAAACCCCTGCCTGGGGAAAGGGTGGCAGAAAGCTCTTCATGAATCTTCTTTTGTGGGTCAGCTTTATGACAAAGCTCACGAGATGTCTTTGCTGGGCTGATTTCCACTTTGGCAAAGTGGTGTTGTTTGGGAAGCAGTGCTAGCAAACATTTCTGGTGGCAGTGCCTGAGACCCTGAGTTCTGTGTGGCCCAGAAAGCGTGGCATGGGAATGCTGATAGTTGGGGAAATATAAATTAGACTAATTACAAACTGTAGTAAATTAGAGTAGTTGCAAACTGTAGTAAGTTAGAGTAGTTACAAACTGTAGTATCCATATCACACCCAACTGTGGGCCTAATTTCTAACATTGAGAGCTGCAATACAAACACAGATTTTGCTTGTTGTGGTGCGATTTGGGTCGGGTTTGTTTTGTTTTCCAGAAGAAGGCTGGAGTTCTGGGGTAGTTTGAGCCATTTGATTCCTGTAGGTGTGTGCTGTGCATATTGAGGGGTAGTGTTGATCATTAAAAACTCCATAAATTCACTTCCATGGTTTGCTTTACCAGGTGGGCCTTAATTTGCTTTTACTGGAAAGTGGTAGTAGAAGATTTCTCTCCCAATTTTTTCTCTTTGTGCTGTTGAATTGAAATGAATTGAGCAATAAATGCTGCATATTCATTTGACCTCCAACCTCCCTGTGGCTGAACTGTTTGGGATACTAATGAGATCCTGAAATTTAACTGTTCAAAAGACAGAGTGAGTGTACATGTCTGTCCCCTTCAGAGTGACGAGGAACATTTTTTTTTTTTTTTTCCTGTGGGGTTTAGAGAAGCAGAGTGTAATCTCACTGGCATGAATTATTTAATATCCATTTGGAGGGTTTGGATGATGGGTCCCAAAAATGAGTAGCACGGCAGAACCTGATCATCAAAGTTAGACTGCACCAAAATGGGTTCACAGTCTTTCTGAACTCTACATATTACAGAATGAGAATGCCTTCAGGCATTTCAAATTATTTGGAGTACAAAATATCAACCTTTTGAAAATGAGGCCTTGTTGTCAAATCCTAGTCCTTTTACCCACTTAAGCAGTGTTTTTATATTAGCAACAAACCACAGCACAAAACATTTGGGACGTTGTGCAGTTCTTATCAAGTCCCAGATTATTAGTTCATTAATTAATTTATAATAATATTAGAACATTAATTAATTTGCAATTTATTAAACCTAAGTTTTACAGTATCTCTGTGACAAGTAACAATGACCAGCGTTCCTGCTACTGAATAACAGGAAGAGAAAGCTTGAGCACCATTAGGTCCAGGAGAGTTCTACTTCTTACATTATCAAAAATCTGATTGATTGCATCCCTTAATTACAAATGCAACCATTCCGTGCTCAATTTTTTTTTTATATTCAAAACGTGATCAAAAAGCATAAGGTCTAAAGGAAAAAGAATCCAAAGTTTTCCATGTTGGGCATAGAGACAGGTTGTCTCTTATTATAGCATTTTCTGGGTTGTCCATCATAATGGGATACAATTTTAAGCAGTTTTTTGCAATTTAGCACGGATTAATGTAACTCACTGACTAGTTACTCATGCCTGTGCTCATGGACATTCAGTCTTTTAAGTCAATTTACCCAAAATCTTGGAGAGTGTGCTTTTACCTGTGCTAATCAAAAATTATGGAAGAAGCTCTAATGCAGTATTTTCTGGGGTAAGTGGATACTTTGGGGAAACATGGGTACCAAAGGTGTGTGCAACTGTTTCTCAATTATCTTTTTTAACTCTATATTTTTAAGGTACTAAGATACTTGGAACTGCTGGTGGAATTCCAATTGCAGTCCTGCCACTTGTGTAATTCATGCTATGTAATTTTGACTTTAAATATTTGATTGGTCTGAAATTCTCTTATCAAATGGGAACATACCTGCTTGATTTTCTTACCTTCCTTCAAAAAGCCATTATAATTCCTAGCAGTTTGTACTGGGTGTTGGCAACAGGCACATCTGACTCAACGAGGCATGGGACTTCAATTTGGGTGTAGGAAGGATAAATGTAATTTAGAATCCTGTAACAAGCATCAGGAATCAGAGAGAGACTGTCAGTAGATAAAGTTAAATGTAGAAGAAGTGCAGGATAGAAAATTAAATTTGCACTATATAATTTTTTTACTACCTTGCTTTTGTATTTCTTGCCAGTTAGATGTAAATTTTTCATCTCCAGTGTGATTTAGTCCTGCAAGGTACTATTTATTATAAAGACTTGAAACTGATGGTCGTATTTTTTTTAAATAAGACAATTATTTAAAAGTATGCAAATGCTGCTTAATAGAAACCAAAGCTTTGAACAAGAATTACAGGATTAGGTGTCTTATGTTTTCTAGCTGTAAACTAAAAAATAACTCCAGTTTGCAAAGTAGTACAATATACAATAATATATTTAAATTTTTTGTTCTGAGCATAGATATTTCTCCATGCTTTGTTTTATAACCACTGGTATTGTAATTTCCCTTTTTTTTTTTTAGGAAATAACCATTAAAATGCAAAAATTGCTTCACGTAGTTTTGAAAGATACAACTGTAATTTTCAGCAGCTTGTGTTGCTTAGGTAAACTGACTTTTCCTTGGTTGAGTAGAAATCTGAATAGAATATCAGAACTGGATCTTGGCTCATCTTGTTTTGACCTGACATTTTGGAAGTATTGTGTTTGTCATCATTTTCAGTTTCCTCTTCACCTCTGGGTGAAAGAGGTTCTGTCATGCAGAATACCTGCAGGCTCTGTAAAAGAACAATTATTTTAAAGCCATGTGGTTTATCTAAAAGACAGCTTTTTTCTTGTGAAAATGCAGATCTGTCTTCCTGCACAGCCCAAAAATCTGTTTACTCTTGGAACTTCCAGGTGTGGTGCTTTCGTGTAGGAAAGCACAGAGTACTTTGGTGGTGGGGGAATTTGAAGTGTCTAAAGGTGATCCCTGGGCTTGCCGTGATCTGTTGGAGAATCTCCTGCACTCCTGGGGATATCGGAGAGATTTCAGATGATGCTGAATTCCTTGTCCCTGATGACTTCAAATAAACACAGTTCTTGAGGGAGTTGTTTTTCCCTGGTGACAAGCTCCTCTCAATGGGATGTGTGTGTGTGCAGTGAACAGCTCTCACTTTGCTTTGCTAGTCCTGAAAACCCCAAACTAAGGGCAGTTTCTGAGAGTTACATTTCTCTTTTCTGTGTCTGATTTTGCAGTGCTACAGAGTTTCACCAGAGTCTTCATGTTGCCCTTAAAGGTCATGATTAATGTTCAGATTTTAGATATTTTCAGTGAAGCTTCATATTTAGATGAAAATATGTATAAGCAGAAAGGAAAAATTACTAAGAAACTAAGGAACCAACATTTTATTCATTTTTAATTAATTACTTCAATCTTAGCATAACATTAATTAAATGCACCAAGGTTTAGTCACTCTACCTCATAAGATTTCTTGGCGTAGTTTTAATCAGGTAATCAAATGATTGCATTGTATAAATAGGCAAATACATCACATTAGTGGTGTGTAACATTCAGGCTATTTAAACCACAACTACTCTCCAGCTACAGCATATTAATTATCACCAGCACATTTAGATTTGCTTTTCTTACCCAGAGAAGAAATGAGTGAATATAATTTGGAGTTATTTTTATGCACATACTTGAATCATGTCAGTTTGATAAGGCTCAAAATTGGGGAAATGCTGTGCATTTAATTTTTATGTAGTTGTTTTGTTCTATGGGCAAGACAGAAATATTAGTTGTCTTGCCTGCCTTTAGTTGATTTGAAAAGCACTTTTAGGTCTATAGGGCAAAATGCCATTTTAAATCTCCCTAATAATTTTATGAAGAGCTGATTTGCATTAATATAAATATGTGTAATCAATCAATCAATCAAGAGGGAGAGAGCATAACAGGATCTTTAGAGCCAGACCTGGTAGTCAGCTGGGAGAAAACAGGAGTGTGCTTGCCACAGGATTAATGCAGTTCCTAGGAACTCCATGATTTTTTTTTCAATAGCCTTTGGCAGACATCTAATAATATTTTTTAAGAACCATCAAGCCTTCTTCCTCTAAGGGTCTGTTTGCCAGAGAGCAGCAGGTGTTTCCAGATGAGAGACACAGACCTGTGCGTCCTTTGCTGTGCAGCTTCTCTGCCCTTTACTACCTGTTGTTGTTGTTGATTTACATATTTACAGTGAGAAAGATGCTAATCTCTTGATTTTTGCATGGTCTGTGATGAATTTAGTAAATTCTGTAGCTCTTTCTTAAGACAATTTTACTTTATCTAGATGGGCTCTTATACTTCTTATCCTTAGTTACACCAGTCCCTGGCAAAGGTGGTGATTCAGCTTGGAAATAGAGATTGATTATTCATGAAGAATTACCTTCCTTGTTGTAGTTCTGAAGATGGGATCACTGACATACTGTAAAAATAACTGGTCATTCTTTACTTGCCATGCTGAAAGCTCCTTAGATGTTTTAATACATTTTTAAAAGGTGGTAACATTTTAAGTGAAGTTGGAGTCAAGTAAAGAAAAGCAGTAACCAGAACTAACTAATAAGATCTGCAATGAAGAACCACTTGATTGTATTTCAGATTTGTCAGATCTCTTTTAGGACGTTAACTCAAATTAAACGTATTTAATTAGCCATATGGTACTCTTGATTTCCTCAAAATTTGTAGCGCAAACCTGTAAGATGGTGCTAAAACCCAAAATGAGCTCCAGAGAAATAAGATTATTTGGTTACAATTAGCGAGTGAATCCTTGCACTGACACGAAGCACTCCTGGCTCACCAGGGGCTTGGTTTGCCTCCAGTCTGAAGGAAAGGCTTGACTGACACAGTGGAGCCCAGCCTGAGCAGCTGAGTGCTCTAAATACAGACAGTCTGTGTTTTTCCTTAAGGCTAAATGGCTGAAGAAATAGAATTTAGCTACTCTACAACAGGGAGTTAGTTGTGTGTTGCTAATAGTTTATTCTAGATATATTTTTAAAGGGTTTTTTTTTTAATTAATTGTATTAGTTTTATTAATTGTAGAACATTTAAGTCCATTAGTCTAGGGAAACATTTCATTTGTTTAATGAATATAAAATACACTATATGAACTTCGCAGTCGTTACCAAGGAGTTGAAGAATGCTGCTGTTGCAGTCTCCATAAAATAGATTGGAAGAGCACAGCATCTTGCATGAAAAGCATCCTCCAGTATTGGTAGTGGGTTAAATATTTATTGTTGGGTTTGTGTTTCAGAACAGTGCAAGTGGAGTAATGGAGTTAAACTCTTAAAATGCTGTACTATTGAATTGAACGTTGCTGTCATAAAAATATTAATCCTATACCGACAAGGATGGTGATATAAACCCCCAAACCACCATATTTTATAGTCTTCCTAACCAAACCTGTAAACATTTCATATATAAACTTTCATGCATAAGAAAAAATAAATTCCATAGTTGCTGTAGGAAGGCACCTCTTCAGCTCCTGGTAGAAATGGGGGTTGGTGGATATTCAGAATTAACTGCCAAAAGCTGTATTTCACAATTTCACATCATTCACTGAGTCTTTAACCTTAAAGGAAGAACAGGCTACTCATCATTTATGAGACTTGACGAGTATGAAGTGAGGAGAGTCTGATAAAATCTGCAGTGCAGAGCTCTGGGTGATCCTAAAATGCCTGAGGATTCCTGGAAGGAGCAGTGGATGTGGTGCACAGATATATGCATTAAATCATAAACATGGGTTTTGCCTGGATGTGTGCTATGCAATGGGTTTGAGTGGGAGAGATAAATGGGTGGTTATTAAAAACTCCTTTTCCAATGAATTTGTTGTTTGGGTTTCTGCCCTTTCTGTTAGAACTTCTTGGACAGACCTTGAACAACTGTGAATGTATGTAAGAATGGCAGGAGCAGAAATGCTTGACAGATAAAAAACAAAAAAAGGAGTGATACAACCACCTTTCAAAATTACTTATGAAATGAAAGCTATTTCTTGATGGTATTTTGAAATAATTTTCTGTGAGACTCTGCAGCCTTTATTTAAACTATGTAATATGCAATTGCATTCTTCATAGCAGTGAAATGAAACTGTGAAGCAATAATTATGCTAATTTTGAAATGGGAAAATACCAAGGTTTGTCTCTGTCTAACATTTTCATGATAATGTCGGAGACTTTAATACTCAGAATTTGCTGTATTTTCTTGTTAAATTAGAGCCAATCTTAGGCTATTCTTTTAGAAAGCCTGTAATTTTGTAGGTAGAGGTAAGGAAGTTATGTTATACTATATAAACTGTTAGCTAAATGCGAATAATCTCCAGTACTTCAACTTCCTAATATTCTTAAAAAGAAACCTAAGCAGCTTATTTGCTATAATAGATGTTGAAAGCCTTTATGCCTACTGTTTATTAAGTGTTCAATTACCCGATAGATTTAAAAGCTACACAAGTATGTAGCACTCAGTCTGGGCTTGATTTCCAGTTTCCATATTTATTACAGTCCTGTTTCACCATTAAATACTTAGTGAAAGAAATACAAAGATTTCACTGACTAGAATCGTTTCAAGCAACTTACACAGAAAATGTGCATTACTTATACAGAAAATGTGTATCTCTATCTTTTTCATTCTCTTTTTCTCCTAAGCCCTTCTTTGCAGTTGTGGGGAGTTCTTTACATTGCCAGCATTTCACAGACATATCATAGATTGAATGTGATAATTTCATTTAGCTTTTTGTTTAGCAGAGCATGCTATTAACTGAATAAAAAACTGATTCCTTAGGAGCCATTAAAGACCTCAAAATCTTCCAAAGAGCACCAGGATGCTTTCTAATCTCCTGTCCAGCACAGGTCATGCCTCTCCTGCCATCTCAATTAGAAAAGAATTTCCTTGTCCCATGAAACACTCAGCCATGTTGCTGTAAAACTTCACTCTCTGCTCTATTCAAGAGGCTTCAACCCAAAGAATGCTGTTTAAATGAGCCATTGCTACAAGTCTTTAAGAGTCTGACTGCAAATAATTAAGAAGAGCTTTGATTTGTGGGTTTTTGGTTTGTTTGTTTTTTTTAGAGCCAGAGCTTCATCTGTGTGGAAAAGATGAGGTGTCCAGGATCCAATGTGAGTTCTGTGCAGATCCAGGGGGATTCGGATTATTTCATCAACCACCTCGGAGTCCCTGCCACGCAGTTTTCCTATGAAGACATCAAAGCATCACAGGTAGCTATGATTAAAAATGGACAAACTGAAAATAGCAGAAAGATAGAATTATGTTTTCTCGGGTTCTCTCTTGTTGTAGTGGAAATTTATCTCCTCTAAGTGTATTTTTTAAGTCTTCAGAGGATTACCACAGAGCTTCAAAGTGACTGATTTTGTAGGGATAAGGTATTCAAAGAAACAGATAAAAATTGGAGGATGTTATGTTAAAAACTTTAATATTGTTGATAGTTTTACAGGCTACATGTTATCTAACCCAACATTTCAGACTGTTTTCAACATAGAGGAAACAGGTATTGATGTGCATTTTTGTTACTGGACAGTAGGATGTGACAGTCTTCAAAATGAACTGTATATCCATTTTCATACCATGAGAAATATATGGTTCTCTAGTATAAACATTGGTGGTAAAGATCTGTGTGCTTGATTGGTGTCTTCACCACATTCTTTTTCAGTCCATCAGCCTCTGCAAGGTAAGTGGAAGGATGAGGAATTTTATGCTGTTTGGAGTTCAGATTGGAATCGAACACAAATAAATTGTTAGGAAAGTTTGTCCTTCCTCCACCTTCACTACTGTAGGTTCTTTGCAGCTGGGCAACTCAAAGTCAGGAAGGCTGGCATTAGCTATTTTACAGTAGGCAGGAGGAAAGCTGTGTGGTTTTGTGTAAATGTAATGGCACCCTGACTTCATATTCCCACTTCTCTCTTTCTGTTCACTGTGCTCATCTCCTGTGCACAGATCTTCCCAAGCTGAGGCACAGACCTGGGGCTGGGCTGAGCTGGAATGGTTCCTGGCACTGCATGCTGATCTGCTTCTCTCTCACATGTGCAAATCAAAACAGAGATGTGCCAAACAGGGAGCGTTGCTGCCATGTTGTTGTGTGGATAAAAATAGATTAAGTCAAGAATTTATATAAAAAAGGAGAGTTCTGTTTTTAAACATCATGGCACCTACTGGGAAAAGTTTCCTGTTTCATATTAAACACAAGGTAAAGGGCTGTAAGGAAAATCTGAAAGCAGATGTGTGAGTGCAATTTTTATGACAGGCTTGTGGTCCAGAGGAATTTTTGTTGTCACTTAGCAGCTATTCCACATTGTTTTCATTCAAGATCTGTGTTTATACAATCTATAGGGCATGAGAAAGAATCTGCAAAGTTCAGTATATGAAAATAGTATTTCCCAGCAACATTTACAATATGAACACTGAAGGTTCCCTTGGCTATTGTCTACTTTAATCCAAAGTTATTCTTCATGTTCAGTTAACCTTGTAAATGTGCTTTTTTTTGTCTCTCAGAATGACTCATCAATGTAATTAAAATCATAAAAGAAAATATTTCCATATTTGCTTAAACATGACACTCTAAATTTGGTTCTTTGTTTAATTCAGCTTTTGTCCTTCTTGAAAAATCAGTTCCTAGAAATAAACTTGGTAAGTGCAATCTGCAGTCTTGAAGTAGACGTACTGCACTTCTCAGACTGTAGAAGACCTTGACCCCATGAGATCTGTTTTATGTGAGAAATAAATCTGCTTGGCAAAATGTGTAAATTTCTCTTGGCAAGAGGATGGAATTTTTCTCTAGACGTGAAGCTACACAGAATGATTAAATTTGGATTATTTGCTCTATCTTTGTTATTTATTGTACGGGTTGTTAACAGTCCTTCAGAAGATAGGCTCCTTGTCTCTCCTATGTTCTATCAGACTGGCAATCTGTTTATCTTTTACTGTTTATTGCCACTGTTTATTGTAGATTCTGTTTATTGACAGATATTACAAGGCAGACAAATTACTCTGTGTCGACAGCCATATTAATAAACATTGTAGGAATTTCTGTTAGGCAGGTTATGGGCTGATAAAAATCTCCTAGTTTGCAGGAAGGGATTTTTGTTCGTTTGTTTCCATCTATGCCTCAGCTTTGTCAGCTTCATTGCGAAACAAGATTTGGGCAAATAAGTTTCAGAAATTGACTGTTTTTCCATGCTTTTGTAGCTATCATTTTGCCAGATCTGTTTTCTCTTCTCTGTCTTTCACTGCTGTGACCTGTTCAAGAATCTTCCTTTGGAATATACATCAGCTGTTTATTTTACCCACCTGTCAGGCAGCGTGCAGTGTGAGGAACTGAGGCTGTTCCACGGCTGCAAAAACCTGGTTTAGAGTTAAAAAAGCCCAAGACCTGTGCTTGTGTTCTGCCCACAGACAGCAGCTCCAGGTCAGATTTAGGAATGCATTTCTTACCCAGCCAGAGCAATGCCAGTCCACAGAGAGAAGGTGATAAAAGCCTTTCATTGACAGGAACGTGAGGAGTAAATACGAGGGAATAAAAGTTGTAAGAGGAAACATTCAGGCCAGAAGAGTAAGTAAAGCTGTCTGGCTCGAAATTACGTAATAGAGTGAACCACAGCCTTGGGGAGGGTAAATCTGCCTGGCAAATGCCCGTGGTCAGGTCCGAGAGCCAGTAAAGTGCATTCTGAGAATTCAGCCACTGCTGTAAAAGTGCACTGGGTGAAATGCAGCTTATTTGTTCACCAGCAAAAATTATGCAGCATTTTAGTCTCAAAGTAAGTAAACTTGGAAGAATTTCTCAAGTGGAAAAAAACATAATATTGCCCCAGTTTCCAAGGATTCTCTTGCAGTTGCTGGAGAAAGCCTTCCTCTCCTCCTTACCTCTTTTTGCTTTTCCATCACATGAGGAGCACATCCTCATTTGTAAAATGTTAGGAGACAAACTGATCGCATTTTCCTAATGCTGCTGATTATTTTGCTTTCAGGAGGAGTTATGCTATTCAAGGTAATGATTAGTGTGCATCCAAGTGACTATGTAGGGTCTCCAGAGAGGAACCTAAATGCTGATTTCCGATCAGAGTTTCTCTGCTACTGAAGCCATGATTAGTCTATTAGTCCTCGCCTCAGCAGAGAACAGTACTGGAAACATAGTTAGTTTTACAGCAACAAGGAAGAGTAACATAAACTAAGAGAGCTGTTAAATAAAGACTTGTCTTAGTCACTCTCTGTACTGCATAAAAGCTAGATATAAGTCAAATTATTCCATTGTATGGTCCAGTTATTCTATTGGTACATCAGAAATAACAGCCTGGAGCAGGTGAGTACATTCTGATTTTTTTTCCCCGTGTATTTCTGTACTCTTGAAAATTAAAGTCCTGTTTGTATAACAGTGCATTTTCAAATCCAGAAATGGTGTAACAGGTATAACATATGTGTCCTCCATAATGATAGAAATACATGCATGTAACAGACTAAAGTGTCTGTTCATCACAAAAATGTCTATTCTGCTTGGTGTCTTAGAGAGAAATTCCTCACCTGTGGTGTTTTAACTTTGTACACAAAATAACCTTGTTTACATGACTGAAGCTCAGCTCTTGGTTATCTGATTGTAAATTAGGAATAACTCTGAAAACACTTGATATGGTGGTGTATGATCTCAGGGATGTGCACTCAGGTTCAGTTTGATTTCATGGCAGTTCTCATTTTTGGATGGATAGACATGGATTATGTGCCTGTGTGACAGAAAATGCTGTCCTATCACTTATAGCTCACCTTGTTTCTCATAATTCTCTCTCTTAAGATTTGCATTGTTTTTGTTTTTGAATGAGCATCATCTCTGTAATTTTCTGTGTTAATTCAGCTTCATTTTCTGTGTATAATTTTCTTCTTGATGGAGCACCTTAAAATGTATATTTCTCTGCTGGACTCAACATTCTGATGGCATTTCTTCTTTTATGAAAAGGGACAGAGAAAAGTAGTTTTTAAAAGATCTGTATTTGGAGGTGTAGTACTGAGCTTCTTCCCTGAAAGGAAAAGTCCAGCCCCCTAGTTACAAGTCAATTTATTCTGATTGCATTTTTCATAGCACAATTTATAGCATAGCTGCTGAAGTCCTGGAGCACAAGCACATCACAGAGACTGAGAAAAAGAGCCTTTCTTTGGCTGTCTAATGTTTGGATAGCAGAGAAAATATAAACGGGTTTTGCATGGTCTCAGTCAGAGATTTGATTGTTCCTTCAGCATTGTAACTCAAACATCATTGAACTGTTCAGCGTTTTGAGTTCCATCAAAACTTAAGCTGGTACAGGTGAATTTTGAGCTTTTTTCAAGATGAAAATTAATTGACTGTTTCCATCCATTTCTGTGTCATTGCAGTCAAGTTTCATGAGGAATCCATTTTTTAAAATTCTACATGGATGATTTCCCATGTTATCTGCATATTATTCATCATTCTCAATGCATCCTATTTCAGAATGATTCCTATCTGATAAGAGAGAATCTTAAATCCCCTCTGTGATAATTTGGTAGGTTACATCAGCATTAGCATTATCATTTTTTTGGGGAAAAAATTGCTGCACATGCACATTATTTTAAAAAAAACCCAAACAACTTACTTTTTTGTTGTTGTTGTTATTTATTGATGGACACATAATCATCATGAAGCATTTCATAGTAGATGTCCACGTTTGGGTATGCAGGACTCACAGAACATTTACTTTTACGCCTAGATCATAAAAGTTGTTTTCCGTATCTTCACTCAAACTTAAGTACAGGCAAGAAGGATAAAAATTACCTGTCACATTATTCACAGGCTCGACCAAGGTAGTGTAATACCATGGACCACTAAGCTAATTTAGAAGAAAAATGAAAAGAGGTTTCTTTATAGAAGGCATTTGTATGTAATATATGTAGAAGAGTTTAGAATTTTGACAGTTTGAGATTGTATCCTCTTTAGAGAGAATGCATAATGATTTTTATTTCTGTTGAAATATGCATAACTTTCTGAAGGTAACTTTCAACTTTCATTAGGGTCCTTAAAAGTGATTTTCACCCACACTGGTGTAAAACAGAGGGCACTAAATCTTAACTCTTTGGTAAATGTGGCTTCTCAGTTGTTTTACCATCAGCCTCTGCATCCTCCCTCCCACCCTGTCCTGCCCTCTTTTCTTCTTTTTATTCACTCTTTGGGGAAACTCACTGCAGATTCTTGATGTTGGTATTTACATGCTTAGACTGCCACTTACTGCACTTCTCTCAAAAGAAATCAAAAGCTTTCCAAGATTTCTTTGTTACGAGAACAGAAACAGAGGAACTGTCCTTGGTGGAGAGGACTCAGTTTACAGAAAAATAACTGTGGTGTTGGAAGCTGCTTTTGTGTCCTTGATGTGTTTCTGTTGGTGTAGAGGGAGGGCTTAGGCAGCTTGGAGTGCTCTTCTGTGCATCGCCCTTGTATCTGTTCTAAAGTGAACAGGAAGCTGGTGTTTGAACCCCAAACACATTTTGTTTATAAATGCATCTATATATATATAATCATTGTGGCTTTGTGGGAGGAAAAAAAGCCTGGGGCGTGGTTTTATCTCCACAAATGCAACCTTGTACCTGTGAGTGAACCTTGAAAGCAAACCTGAATATTCTGACCTGATGTATTCTTTATTGAGAGCTGGTTTTGTATCAGTACCAGAATCACTGCTCAAACAGTTCCAGTGCTTAAAGTCAATCCACGTTTATGTCCTGAAGTTCTTGACCTCTCTATTCTTAGTGCCGTTATCTCCATCTTGCATCACAGCGTTAATCTCATTGTTGCTCCACATCCAGATGATTTTCTCCTTTACTTCTGGTGTGTCCTCCAGTCCCCTTCCAGCCAGGAAAGAGTTGGTACGGCCATGCACATGGTCTTGAGAGTTCTGACTGACTGGTTGCATTATCTACAGCTGGCCAGGCCCTTCTGGTAAATGTTCTGCTGTTACTATTTATGCCCTCCTTGATTAAATGTCACCCAGTACCAATTAATTTATCAGAGCCAAGTATATTTATCAAGAAATTCCATTAGAAGCATCACAGCATCGTTTTCTTGGAGAGATCAGGGGAGACCATATGACACAATATGCTTAATTCAGCCTTAGCTGCTCAGCAGAGAACTTCAGAGCCTCTGGCTTTTGTGTGAATGTCCTTGGAAAAGATTTAGCACTGGTTGTCTGAGTTTGTTATTCCAGGGAGATTATCACCCCAAACACAGCCATGTTTCTCCTCTTGCATCTAGACTGGGAGGGGATTTGCATAATAGCAGTGTGTTCTGTGATTATCTGTGATTCCATAGCCTTTCCGTCTGAAAATACAGCTCTGCATGGCTCCCCTCATTCCCTGTTTCCCTTCTCTTTTCTCTTTGGGACATACTAAATTTTCTAAGGAAGTAACACAGCTGGTAGTTGCCCATGGGGAGTTAGTGGAGATGTTTCATGCCTGTATGAAAGAATCAAAGTACACAAGGAAGTCTTTGCAAAGGAGCAGATGTGTATCAGCCTCAGGACAGTTGCTTGGGAATCCAGAATTTCCTTTTCTGAGCTGCCTCTAGAGAGTTTATTGCTGCTGAGAGAGTTTGTTAACTGTGGAGTGGAACTTCATGGACAACAAGGGGTGGCAGTGGGAGTTGGTTGTGTCAGGGTGCAGAGAGAGGTTTCATTTGTGTTTGTGGACAGGCAGGGAACTTCCAGGGTGTAACAAAGAACAGTTCCAGGAGTACCCCAGCCTTGGAACTACCTGCCACAGCTGCATTTCTGACTTATGTCTTTATAGTAGCTGTGCTTTCCTTTATTCAGGCCGAGTTTATCCTGACCAATGTGTTTTTTCTGTCTCTAGCATAAATTAGTGTTTTTTAATTTCTCAGTTCAGCCAAGGGTTAGAGTAGGACTCACCAATAATTCATTAATTCATTAGTCCATCTGTTCATCTGGACGCTAATTGAGGTGAATTTGGTGGTGAGAGCATGGTGAAATTGTTAAGGTTAATGACTTGGTGTTTTACGAGACAAAATGCATTTGATGTTCAATTGATTGCTTGAGCTGTTTTATTGAATAATATGAATATTTAGCTACTTAATTTCATGGAAGAGCATCTTTGTTATTGCACTAATGCTAGTGAAACTGATGACGTCCTCATCAGTTTGGATACATTACTCTGCTCCAAAAAATTCTGTCTGGCCTCACAAATCCTTGTGCTTGGATGTCCCAAACATCCCACGGTGCATCCAGAAGGGGAAAATGCTTTATGTAACTTGCCTCGTGGTATCAAAATCACCCAGCTTCTTTAGCATTCATTCACACTGCATGAGTACATGTTGTTTCTGTAAGCTCTGCCCTTGCAGATTCTCTCAGAGGCTCCTCAGTGTCTTGGAATTGACTGAGGATTGTTGGAAGTCAATAGAAAGAAACCTGGGAGTTAACAGGAGCAGTGGGATATGGGAAAAGGTGAAAAATTTGTTCAGACACCAATTAATTGCTTCTGTTTGAAGCATCTAGGTATAGCATCTGAAAATATGTATTATCTAAGGACAGATGTCTCTGAATTCTCTCTTCTCCCTGGAGAATTAAATGCCTGTTGAATTCATGGTAATGTTTTGATTTTACCACTGTCCTTCTGAGAGGCTAAATTCAACTGACCAACTAAAAATCTTCCAGTAGAATATCTGGAATAAGTATCAAAACTTCTTCTGTGTCAGTAGATATTAGTAGTGTGATGCTCAGTTCTGTCTTTTAATACTTGGGGGGGAAAAATCAAGATGAATGGACAACCAGATAGCTGTGGTTTGGGTCAATGATGCATTCTCTCTGATAAAATTGGCAATATTTGATATATCTTATCATGTTCATTTAAAAACTGGTAAATAAGGATTTTGATAAATAAATATTTTCTTGAAGAGAATATTATTCTTAGAAAAAGTCAATTTTTATTCTTACTGCAAGGTGATGAGCCTCCCACCTACACAACATCTGTCCAGTGTCTGACATTAGATCTCTTAATTCAGTGTAATAAATATATTTTTTGAGCACCAAGAATAAAAGCTGGAAATAGGAAGCATTGAATCAGGAAATAAAATTATTTTTAATACTTTATTGTGAAAGACATTGTCACTGGGATTCATGACTTCCAGCAGGACATTGTTAGGGTGATCTTCCTGGAACTTCATGTTTCTGCATAATTTGAATGTTCACAATTGATCATAAAATCTTACAAAATGTTTTTGACACATCCAAGAAAAGCTGTTCTCTCTTAGGCATTGAATCCAACTGAGCCTCCTATTTCCAACATTCTGAAACTTTGGGAAGATCCTCTGTCAGGTTCCAGATTTCTGTCTTGGGCCACTCCTCCTGCCTAAACTGCTGATTCTGCTTTCAGTGTAAAAAGCACCAGGGGGAAACCGCAGAGGAATAAAGCCAGGCAAGTATCCTGACATCTTAAAAGTTGCTTTCTTTGTGCTGCAGTCTGTGAATTTATAGCTTTACAGTGATTATTTCAATTCACTTACTAACATAAGGAAGATAACATTAAATTAAAAGAGATGAGAGAAATGTGCTTATATTCTTTTCCTTATGACTGTTGGCTGGGTTTTTTCTGGCTGCAGTTGAGTTGAATAATAAAATAACTTGTGCAGCAGTGATTGCAATTCTGCCTCTCCTGTATTCTGTGCAGTTTTGTTTGGCAGGCCTTGCTCATTTTGTCCAGCATTGGGTGGCATTGCAAGGTCACTGCACATCTTTAACAGAACATTCAAACAGAAAATAGAAATGCTTTTGTTTCTTTTCTAAAAGCACTTTAGTAAATTGAAATGGTGAAAACACCAAAGAAAATACTCGTGTCAGAAACTCCTTCTGACAAGTTTTCCAGAGTAGGGGCATTCTCACTCTGAAGACACATTAGCCCATGGCAATTGCAGAGCTTTGTTTTATAGAAATAATTTCAGAGCATCTATTTAATGTCCTCTGCATCACTGAAACAAACTTCTATATCACTTTATAATCCTTTGTGGGTTTGGGAGGTGATCTTTAATTAGCTATCTAGAGCATTTGCTAGGAAAGGTAAAGCCAGCCTCTGAGTGAGATAGAGGGGCCCGAGCTCCCTCCTGCAATGCATTTGCAGCTCTATGGGCCTTTATTGATGAGAAATCCTGTATGCAATACGTTAATGTCTAGTATTATTTCATCAATTCCATTTAACTCATACTTTAGAGAACCACACTTTGGCTTCAGGCTGTTCTATTCTACAAAATCCACTTTTTCAGGAAATCTGCTTCAGCCTGCAGCACCCTCCCAAAATAAAAGTAATCCAGATAGCTGCTGATAAGCATATTTTAGTCTATGAGATACCTTTTCCATTACTCTCTTTTTGATCCTTCTTACAGTCAAACCTCTGGTTCAGTCACCCTGCCAGGAGGTAAAAAAGAATGGAAGTTGGGGAAGAGATGGCCTTTTAGCCTAGGTGAGGTGAAAAAACTCTTTCACAAAGAAATGCTATTGAGTATTTTGTGCCAGGACACCAATTGCTTGGCTTAGGGAAAATGGAAGAAGGAATTAGTGAGAGCCTGCGGTGCAAATTTCAGAGGTGCTTTTGTTCTTCTCTTTATCTTTTCTCCTGGCAGGGCTTTCTCCATCTCACTATGACAATTTTTTGGCTCTGGTGTTGAATACAGATGCAGGCAAGTCCTGATGCAGTTGTGAAGCCTCTGGGTAGAAGTTTTGGGCTCTGCACAAATTTCAGAAGGATTTTTGCCCTCACTCCTTCCTCTCTGTTTGTGCCTTTCCTGGTGCAATTAAAAATTGGTGCCAGGACTATTGTGAAGTGGTGAAGGGCAGTGCTGGCCTGAGTTTGGACAATTCTGACAACTGTTAACAAGAGTGAGGTCAAACTGGATAAAGAACTTTAGTCTAAAAATTGTTTTTCCAGATTGAACATCATTATTGCTGAGTGGAGAAACCTCCACTGCCTGTTACTTTCAAAACAAACAAACAAACAAACAACAAAAAACCTCCCTTCACCACCATCACCGCCCCCGCCCCCCCCCCCCCAAAAAAATCTGGAGATATTTTTGTATTTTTCACCACGATAAGAAAAGAAGGATGTCATCTTGTAAAAGCTGGCGAGCATTCAGCAGGCAGGAGAAATCTATTCAGGTGTGGAATGAGAGCACATTAAGGAATTATTACTTACATAATTTGAGTACATAACTTGACAATTTCTCTAACTGGTAGTTTTACTGTTTCTTGAGTAATGATGCCGGAATGATTTTTGTCTTTTCTTTTATATACCTTTTACACAGTTCTCTGTATCCACAAGCATTAGCAGTATGCACACTTGCAACCCTTTACTTAGTTTAGTGCTCAGTGTTTTGTAAGTGTTCTGCAGGCCCTGAGACTGAACAGCCCAGAGCTGCAGAGCCAGGGACACCAAACATTCCTACAATCTCAGGAACCCAAGGTCTCCTGACAGGAGGATTCTGTAAATTAGGGGTTAGCCCACCCCAACCTCATTATTGGGCCCCCTTGTTGGATCTGCTGATGCGTAAAGTCTAGAACTGGTGTGTGTGATTGATGGGGGTGCATTTGCCACGCTGTCACCTGGGTGAAGTGGATGCATCAAACAGGATCCTGATTAAAATACTGAGGTAAAGACTCCAACCCCTCTAACCGTGTCTAGCTTCATTTTCCTAACACCAGGAAAAGGCATCATAATAGTCAAGAAAATAGAATCTTTTTTAGATTAAGCATTGTCCTGGCCTAGTTAAAAAACTCACATGTATTTACAGAAATAATTCCAGTTTGAAGACAGTGTGTGGTAAAATTGAATATTTTTTAAACTTTTTTTATTTAATGACAGCAAAATAGATCTCTGAAGCATGCCTTGGTATTTGTTCTGTTTTACATTAAATCACCACAAGTGCTGTGGGATTTTATTTGTGATTTAAAATGCATTGGTTGGAAGTTGGCATATAAATTGAAGGTATGTTATAAGACAGTACACAAGGGATGGCAAATTTAGCACCTTCAGAAGGTGAAACATTTTGTTCGCTTAATTAGTTGAGGAAGGATAAGTTAAGTTAGAAAAATGAGTGTAGTAAATCAGAAGTGAATTTTAGTGCAGGTGTCCATCATAAATAAGCAAGAGTAAGCCAGATTTGGGGTTTAAAGAAATTTTCGCCTGCATTTTCGATCTCCATTTAATTGATTCATAAATCAATTAATTACTGTCAGAAGACCCGAGGGCAGCAGGAAATTGGGTTCAAATTAAAAAGAAAAGGAGGCAATTTGTTTTAAGATTGAAAGTTGAATGTTCAATCGAAGTTTAATCAGAAGTGACCCATTATTTGAAAAGTGGAACATCAATGTCGTTCTAATTTCACAGAATGCTTCATTAAATGAGTATTGAAAAGACCAGGTTAACTGATCATTCCAAAAGGAACACAAGACAAAGGGAGGGTTTGAAAACTCCCTTCCAAATACCTGTTATGCTTATTCATTTCTCTTCTGAAGAGCTCATAGAGAAACCAAATAATTTCTTTGGGAATTCAGGGATTACTGGAGTGATCTTTTTTGGATTGTATCATTTTTTTGATAAAAACGTAGCTTCCTATCAGAAGAGCAAATGCTCTTAATCCACTTGGATAGCTATGAACTTAAAGAAAAATTAACAGAACGTGAGGAAAAGCAAAGGAGAAAATTTTCAAAGCACGAGTGGGAGTTGGAGCTCCTAAATTTCAGACTGTCTCACAGTGGTCTGACCTTGACAAGGTTTTTCCGTAATTTGATACCAGAGCATTCACAATGCTCTGGTATCAAAGGTGAGGGTGGTACCAGTGCCTGCCTGGGCAGAGAAGGATGATTTGTGTTTAGGAGGTGACTGTGGGAGAGAGAATGAGGGCAACAACAGCAGCTGCAGCTCCTACTGTGGCTGGAAAGCATGAAGGAATAATACAGTTGGTTTTAATGTTCTTGGATTAGCAAGTCATTTTCTTGGTGTGCATTCACTAGGAATTTGCTTAGCAAATTGCTGTTCAAAAAAACCCCCAAATACAGCAGTCACTTTTTGTTGTGAACTTGGTGAAACAGTAAATGAGAAGTGTGATTCAGTTCCCAGCTCTTGGAAGGTGTTTGTCTTGCTGTTAAATGCTGAGAGGTGCTCTTGAAACCTGAACTGGGCTCATTTCTGAGCTGTGTGCTCCCTGGGATAGAGTGGGCTTGTGGTAGTGAGAACATTCAGCATAGTCCTTCAAAAACAACAAAAGCCTAGAGAAACAAAGTTGGCCTTTCTAGCAGTTCTTTATGGAGGAGCCTTTTAGAAGGGGGGAAAAAAAAGCATCCACAACTGTTTTAAACATTTCCTTTTACAAATGTGGAACAAGATGATTTCAGATGTCAGTAAGCTATGTCAAACAGCAATCCTTCTCAAGGGCTTGGCAAGTAGGGTCGTGATTCCTTCATGAGCACAATGATTGTCACTTGTGATGTGCAAGTTGATTTGATTCATTTGCTGATCTTTGGCTGTTTGTGCTGAGTTCTCCCAAGGCAGAGGCTGAGGCAGCAGCAGAGGCTGCTGGTTCACCTGGCCCAGCTGGGGTCTGCAGTGGAGTGGGACAGAGCCAGGTGAGCAGTGTCTCCCTGCTTCAGGCAGCTGATCCACCAAGCTTTACGTTCCCAAAAAAAAAGGATATTTGTGGAGACGGAGCAATAATCCAGCCTTGCGTAGCAAATCTAATTCAGTAGTCACTCCCTTCACTGAGTCTCAGGGAGATACTCAAGAGTGAATATAAATAATGGAACTCTAAGTTATTGATTACAATTATGTGACTGATGATGAGCAGCATTAGCACCACCACAGCAGAAGGAGGGTGTTCCTCAGCAGCCCCCAGTCAAGTGACAGGGCTCTGGAAACTGGTGTGCAGACTTGAGACAAAGATGAATAGTTATGAGTTAATGCTGAAGTGTGTGTTTTATCTTTGTAATAAATGACTTTGTGCATCTTCTCCCTGAGATCTAAAAAAAAAAAAAAAAAAAAACCAAAACTGAAAGAAAAAATGACTTCATTTATTTTTGTGATGCCTCTGTGACAAGTTATGCAACACACAGATGCATCACTGAACACAAAGAATTTATATGATGCTGTGCTAATTATATATTTATTTTTTTAAAGAAATCAGTAGGAGTTTGCTGCCAGAAATAATCTCCTAGAAATACATGGAGACTCTGATAGAACATTGATCATGAAGGCATTAATTTAAAGAAAAAAATTGTCAAGCAAACTTACCAGCAATGTAATGTAATTCCTGTTTTGGGCACCTTTGGGGCTTGGAGGTTTGTTTTGTATTATTTTGCCTTTTTCTCCAGTCCCCTCCTTGGTATTGATTTCTTGTTTTCTTGTGACTATATGCAAATAATATCTTGCTTTCTCACAGTACAAGAAGAGATGAACATTCTGTGCAAACCATGTATTGGATTGTCTGATGTTAAAAGAGTGGTCAACCTAAAGTGTGTAATTTTAGAGAATTGACAGAAGTCCCTTATTGTGTACATGGTATGACTGGATAGAGAAATAGAATGGTTGCAGAAGATAATATTATTTGATTATTGAGGTTACATTTCTTCTGAAGACTTAAATCATAATGTAGTTAATAACATGTCTGATTGCTGCTTAGCTTGGAATAAAATGTGTGGGTATTTATTTTTTTTTTGTCGCCCTGTAGGCAAAATTTTTAGCTGCTTTGGGAAGCATAATTACAGAGACAACTGCCATTCCAGAAATCATAAGACTTAGTGGGTTTTTGCCTTTTTTGGGAGCTTGGAATCAGTTAATGAGATCAGTGAAATAAGTTTTGTAATCATCAAAATTTAAGAAAGATTTGAAGAGCTTTTTCAATCTATCAACAAAACCCATTAACCAGTTGAAGGAGGGAATCAATGTGGAATCCTAAAAAGCCCCTTACTTCTTTCTCACAGAACTCCAGCTTTCTCTCTGAAGCTCTTTTTCCTGTACATGCAACAAAAACTGAAGAGCTGGATCCCTCCTTCAGCCTGCACGAGACCATTGCAAAGGTAAGAGAAAAGGAGAGCTCATTTATTCATGCTTTCCTCTTGAATTTGCTACTAATTTTGAAATATAATCTATTTTTCTTTCCTGTGAATCCTTTGAATGTAGTTAAAAATTGTGGATCCACGTTGGGAATATTCTTTACTGCTGCATTGGTCAACTTGTGCTCCCTGACACCAGTGGGCACCCCAATTTCATGAAGGCTTTGGAAAGGGATGGATTGCTGAATGTGAAAGAAAAAAAAAAAGAATGAGAAATATGCAGCTATTAAATAGATAACTGTTAAACAGATAGCTCTGTAATCTGAGTGCTTAGGAGATCTAATTTGTCAGAACAATTGTCAGAACAATTCATATTAAGATCTTGGCACAGAAAGGTGGATTTAGGGTGGATTGCTGTGAGAACCAGGCTGATCTGAAGCATTCAAAGAAAGGGAAATCTGGAAGCTTCCTGATAGAGAAAACAGATATTTATTACAGTAATGTGTTGTAGTACAAAACTTAGTGGTATCTTAAGTGAGATATGCAGACCTTATAATATATAAATATATATATATAATGTCACGTATTAAAATGGAGAATCTGTGGCAGAGAAGGGATTTTCCCATCTAACCAGAAGTCAGATAAAACTCCCTTTTTATCAAATTCACATTCAGAAAGTATGTGCTGTTTTAATAAAAAAATTCATTAGTGTTACTCAGCACAGTGTTTGGTTCAATGATTAACCCAAACAGGGGATGTCACTGGAGCCACTTACCCAGGACCAGCCATGGAATAATCTCTTGTTGATTTTTACTCTGTGAGGCACCAAAGACATGAAAAGCACACCAGAAGTGACATAATTGGTTTTATGATGAGTTATGGGTGCTGACAGATAACTCTTGAGAAAATTATCAGTGAACCTGATTATTCTGCACTTCAATGATGGAATTGCATACAGTAGAACTACTCCAATGCAATTAACTTCTAAACATTAAACAAAACAGCAAGAGGGAGGAGTGTTTCCCTTTCTAGAGGAAATAAGGAGGTTTTCTGTAACATACTGTGATAATCCCATTTTTTTAAAAATATAAACACTCCCAAGGAGATGACAGGCAGGTTTTCTTCCTGAAGCAAATGGAATGAAAATTATGCAAATGGAATGAAGACACTGCTGGACTGCTGGTAAATGAAATTCACGTTCTGACCACAGATAAGGTGCGGCACAAGAATGGTGACTTGAGGCATTCTCTAACAGGATCACACTGTTCTGTTCCTTTGAAGCATGGAAGGGGTCTATATTCCCATTTACCTGTTGTTTAGTCCCATTAATTCTCTAATATAGGGAACACTCATTCATCTTGGCAATGATGTCCATAATTTTTGTAGTTTCTTTCTCTGTAAACTCTCAAAATATGAAAATCTGTGGTTTGGTGCATGCTACCTCTGCTAAGTATTTTGATTTTTCTGCATGGAGTCTGCAAATGAGCTTGGTTTTTTGTGGGGTTTTTTTTTGGTTTGTTTTTGGTTTTGTGTTTTGTTTTGTTGGTTTTTTGGGGGGGGTTTTGGTGGGTTTATTTGTTTTTTTGTTTTGATTTTTTTGCGTGCTAAGGTAATACAACATATCCAAATTAACACGAAGGTCTCAAACTCTTGAATTCCCAAAGACTTTGGGGATTTTGCAGATTTTGAATCAGTAGATTAGTACTGTGAATGGAATGTCTGTGTGGCAGAGCTTTACTAGAGACATTTCTATCAGCATGTAATTCCTGGTGTAGATATTTCAACAGAGTACATTCACATTCCTGTTTGTTCCTACTACATTGTGCCCTTTTAGGAATCAGATCATTCTTGAAGGAGTTCTGTGGCATTTTGCCTGGGCAGCCCCTGTACATCGGTACATTCCATTGAGGAATTTCTGTTTTCATTTAGAAATTTCTCTGTGCAGGGACAAAGGATTTGGCAGAATTGATTTCTGAGCAGCAGAGACACATTATTACCCCAGTAAGACTTACAGCACCTGAAGTGTTAAAGAGCTTGTTTGGTGTGTGAAGAACTCATCTGAAATACTGAGCAAACAGAAGTCTGATGCACCTGAAAAGACCTCATATCCAATCAGCCCCAGAAAACCCTTTGTCCTTGCAAGGCCCTGGCAGATCTATGGCAGCCTTCCCCCACGTCACTGTGTGGAGTGCTAGCTGGAAATTTTTCCTGATTTCCATCATGAGAATGTGACACTTTGGAGTGTCGATTTTCACAGGTAATTTCTCCAGTTAGCTTTCTTCAGTGATGTATTCTGGTCGATGCAATTTTTGAAATTCCTGTCTTCAGTTGTGTTTGCCAGACTTTCCCATCATCTCTCAGCCTCTCCATCAAAGGCACGAGTTCTGCACGGACCAACAGAGCTCTCATGTCTTTTTGAAGGTGAATTATGTTGGGATTTTGTTCTTTCAAAAGGAATTCTTCAAGCCTCCAGCCAACAAACAGGAATATGGACTGGGGTAGGTGACAGGTTCCAAATGAGGTTAAAACAGCAGAAGCTCAGGTCTCAGTGAATGAAGTGAGGACCAAGGTGACAAACATCCACATGTTTTTACTGAATTTTTAGATGTGGAGTTATGATCTTGTTGTGAGTATACCAGAAATGTCTGTGCTGCCGTTTGTGTGCTCTGTCACACAAAAAACCCCATGTTTTTTGGGCAGTGAGAAATTGCATTATGACTTGGGGCATCTCTTCATTTTTCTCTTTCTCCTCCTCCAGCTGGTAGCAATTAAGTGTTTTTTTCAGAGCTCTCCTCTGCCCCAAGGTGATGCAGTGTAATGTGCCAGTTGCTGTAGTCACTCCCTACGTTAAATTATTTGCTTTTTTCTTCTGACCAGCATCTCATCTGGCTCTGAGAATCTTACTGGTATTTATGGTTTGATGTTATTTGAGCTGCTCAAAGCACAACTCTATTGTCTGTGGTGACACTGTGAATAAACACAACCCCAAACCTGTGTGTATTTCCCTGCAAAGCAGCACAGGCATCCATATTTCACAGAAATGGTTTGATTTAGCTCATATTCTCTTAAGCACACAAGTGAGACTTTTTTGTTTTACCTTTAGCCTTTGTGCATGAAAGAACGAATAATCCAGTTCAAGCAGAGGGTAAATACAAATCTGCTGAAAACTCCTTTCTACCAATGTGTATTTTATTGTGTAGCTATTGTCAGCAGCAATAAAAACAAGAGCAAATCTGGTGATATAACCTGGCACAGTAACTTTGGGGATGCTCTATGAATTGTGGTGAACAGGTAAGTAACAACATTCAAAGGGAAAAAAAAAGCTGTCTGGGGATTTTCTCAGCATTAGATGTGAGAGAGGTGACTTTGCTGCTAAAGACATGAGGTTTTCTGACAGACAGTCATACTGTGTTTGGCCAGACAGCATATTCTCTATCTGCTCCAGCCCAGTTAGGAGAGATATGCTCGGAATTTTTCAGTAGTTCTTTGTTCCTAAAAGCAAGTAGCCTCAAGGACTCTTGCACTTTATACTTGAACTCTGATGGATAAAGACTAGGTAATAAAAATAAGCTGAAATTGCAGAACCCCTGGTAAAAATTTGATGAACCAGCTGTACCATCCAACACAGCTTCACTTGGTTCAGTCAGGTATTAAAAAACAGCTCTATTCCCCTACCCTCTGAAATTTTCCATCTCTTTTATGCTGATATGCTAATATGCTTCCTTCAAAATGGAAGAATTATTACAGGACAGAACTAATTGCATATCCTCCTGTGACATATCTTCATGAGGCTGTGGGAAGATGTCAAGGCTCTGGTGTTACAAGATTGTTTCTGGGCTTTTTTTTTTTTTTTGAGTCACTGGAATGTAATGCTTTCAGCTTAGACAACTCTGACAACTGTGAAAATACCAAAATAACCAAGAACTGTGGTTTCAATGAACCAGAAAAAAATTTTTTAAAAAATATAGCTGTCACTAATAGCATGACCTGTGCAGAAACCATCCCCGTGGATTGTCTGTGTCCATTCTTACCTGCTCAGTTCTCTGCCTGAAAAGGGAGAATTATTTCTACATGCCTTAAATATTTTTGATATTGCAAAAAGACTGCATGTTCTTTTAAAAAGTTATCATTGGCTTCTGCCAGTGTTGCTTAACCAGATTGCTCTTTGGAACCATTAGTTCCCAAAGTCCTATTTTAGACCTAAATGATACTTGGTTACTTTCAAGATTTGTCTGCCAACTCTCTGTGAAAAGAGAAAAAAACCATGGCATCATTTTTCAAACTAGAGTTGGAATTTAAGTGAAGGAAGCAAATATGTCAGCTCCATCTGATCCAATCAAACCACAGGATAAACACATAAGCTGATACATAATGTATCATCCTAAATCTTAGGGTAGAAAGCCAAGATTGATGTTGTTTGTACATCTCATGGAACACACTTCTTACTGCAAATTACAGCAATCTGACTAGGCAAAAGAAGATAGGTAGGAGTGAAAGGAAACGTTGTTTAATCCCTATTTCATATATGAGAAAATGAAATACTGTGAGTCAAAAATGGTACTTACAGTAACTGAGGAACTGCTTCATTTCCCCACCTGAATACAGAATGCACTTGTAAATTCTGATTATTTGTTTGACACTGTAGACAAAGATTTGAATATTTCAAAGCTGGAGCTAGTTTTCTGAAGGTGGAATACAACAAATATTTGGGATTTGCTGAAATTTCAGCTACTGGCTGTAACCAACTGACTTTTTTTTTTTTTTTTTTGGTCTGTATTGAAGCCAGTTGAGTGCCTGTGTTAGTGGGACTTTCCTGCCTTGGAAAGAAGTGACATTTTCCACAGCAACTCCATCCTTTGCCATGCCTTATATTAGTTATGCTGAGATCTGGCTGCAGCTCTATCTGCATGGGTAACAGCCCCCCAGCAAAGATGTCTGTGACAGGAGTCTCATTTTTTGGGGAGCTTTTGTCTGTTCATTGATGATCATGACTGCACAAAGAAGCCACTGTGTATTTATTGCACAAGTCAAATGATTATTTTTATTTTTTTCCAATAGTGGCTTTTTACTATGTAATGAGAAAAATCTATGTATATCCTTTGGTTTAATTTCAAAAATTACAGTTTCCTGTGAGGGATGTCAAACAATTGGACAAGTGCATGTATTTTTTAAGGAAAGTCAATACATATGTTTATAGAATCACAGAATAATTTGATTTGTATTCAACCACTGAAATCCAACAAATCTGAACAAATCTAAAAAAACAAATCTGAAGCTTGCTTCTCTAATAGGTAGGAATTTGCCTGGGGCATTTGAATATTCCCCTGTTTCCCACTATCCTGTTCTTCACACACTTAGTTACTGAATTTATCAGACTCTAATTTTATTAATCCACTTATTAGCATCAGTACTACTGTAGGCATTTGTTATTGGCACATATGTACTGAATTTGGTGGCTTTACAAGGAAGATGAATTTTTCTTTAAAGGAGATGCCAGTATTCTAGAGGAATAGTTCCTTTGGGTACTCTAAAAGTACCTTGTCTGTTGTAGCAGCTCTCTGTAGGAGCTCTTTTCTGTCTACAGATCTTTTGACAAAGATGTCAAATCAGACAGTTCTTTCCCCAGTGCCTGTCTCATAAAACATGAAGCTTCTGCTAACAATAATGTAGGAACTACTCTTTTATTTTTTGCCTTTTTTTAATTTAGCATATTCCAATTAACATTTGAGTGAATATGACGTAAAGTCATTGGAACTTTACTACATGCTCAAGTGACTAGGGATGGAAATAGTTGCTTTTGTACTAAGAGTTAATTAGCTAGTTTTGCAAACAACTTGCAGAAAGACCTGGGGAAATACAGCTGCGAAAGTGGATGTTTCTTTGTTCATTTTTGTTTTTAGACCATACTTATGACTTCCTTTGGTGTATTCTAGACATGTTTTCTTTATATTGTTCTACAATCACATTGCAGATGCTGAAGTTTACAGATACTGAAATTTGCTTCATGAGCTCAGTCCTGAATTCTGGACAAAATTTTCAAGACTTTGGGCTGTCTTAAGGAATTTTAAATGACAGATTACCTTAGGAGCCAAATCCATAGTGGTTTTAATCTTGTCTTTAAATGTGGATACCTATTTTGGCACTGAAGTGATGGCTGAACTCTTCAGAAAACCGTGCTTTTGATGATGAGCATTTCTTGGGATTGTAGCTATCCAGAGGGGGGAGGATAAGACCAAAATTAAACATCAAGACAACACATAAGAAATGTGTGTCCTGGGAAAAAGCTCCTAGGAACCAACATATTATCTCCTCAGGCATGGGATGCCTGAAGGAATCTGAAAGTAAACATTAAGCACAAACTAATATCTGCCTTTATTTAAGTTTAGCCCTTAAATCCTGGTCAAGAGCCAAAAGAAACAGCTGAAATTTCAGATTCCAACCTGCAGCACCATGAAATTCTCTACTTGCATTTTCCATTGGGTGGCACTAATAGGAGGGGCTGGGCCTGTTTCAAATCCCTGCTCTTTGATGCCTTCACTGCAGAAATGCTGTGAAAATCTGATCCCAGTGGCAGATAATCTTTATCTGAAATTCTTATTCTGAATGGTTTCTTAACTGGTTGTGTATGACAAACCTGATGCATTCTCAGGGATAAAAATCTTCAAGATGTTTGTGTAACATAATCCTGTGCATGAAGTTGTACTCTGCCCTTGTCCTTTATTTTCTTTCATTCTGTCTCCTAATATGTGGATATGCAGGCAGTTCAACTGGGTATGACTAAAAAGCACAATAAATGTTTTTAAATAGATCTGCTGAAATGAAGGATTGTAAAATTAGCACAAAGACTGTCTTTTCAAATACTATTGTACAACATGAAGAAATTCTACATATGAAGTGTAGAGGTTGTGAGACAAAACTAATGCATACTAAAAAATTATGATGATGCAAAAACAATGTAAATGAAGGTATTAAAAAATTCCAGCAAGAACATTTTGTCTGTAGATCTGTAGTCAATAACGGAGTATTGCAAGTTTGCTGAGACACTCAGGTGTCCAACTTTTATATTTCAGAATAAAAGGTGTAGTTTTGGCTTTGGGAATGCCAGAGCTGTTGGGAATTCAGTTATAAACCATATTCTGGATCATGTTGGTAATGCCCCACCACTGTGCTGTGCTTGAGACAGAAATTCAGTCCCAAGGCTTAAAAGGATGCAGAGGAGTACTCCGCAGACAAAAGGCTAAATAATTCCATTTATGCAGCTGAAAAACTTGATTGGATTCAGTGGAATAACTGCTCTGCTACAAAAGTTTTAAGTGTCATTAAAAAGCAAAATTGATTGAATCAACATGGAGAAAAAGTTCACTTTTCTTGTCTTTATTTTCATTTCAAATAAGGAGAACATTCCCTTGTATTGGCAGAGCTTTGGGCTGATCACACTATGCCCTTTCATTTTTGAGTATTGCTCTGTCAGGAGATGATTTGGCAAATGAGTTTTTAATTGAAAGTCTGCATGTAGTACAAGGCATTAAATAGCTAGTATTAAAGTAAAACAATTTATATAAGTACTTAAAGAAAATATAGTAACTTTCACTGTTACGTATCTGATTTTTAATATAATTTATTTACCTTACTATGGAATAACATTATTAGAATTAAAGTTCAGCTTTTTTCCTGCTTTATAAAAGTGTCTCAGGAAGAGAAAACAATTCTTAAAATAACAATTACTTTCTTCCACCTGTCTCTGCTACATCACTTCTGATTCCCTACCTCTTCCCTTCCTGTCACCCATATCCCATCAAATTCTGAGCTGAAGGCCAAGTTTGAGCACCTGCTGTTGGAATTGGATTTTCAGAAGGCTTTGAAGCTCATGAAGATCATCAGACGTCTCATCAGTTGAACGCTGCCAACTTTGTGGTTTCCCAGTTCCCCTAAGCCAGTCTGAAAGCTGCCCCAGGGTGAGCAGGGTTAGGCTCAGTTTGACTGAAGAGTAATCATTGGGGTTTGCTGTTGGTTTTGCTCTGGGCTTTGTTTTGTTTTCAGCTCTCAGATCTGATCTGCCATGCGAGCTTCAGTGCCTGTGGAGAGACGACAGTGAAAAGTGCGTGTGGAGCGTGGCACAGGGGTTATTCCAGAGACAGCACAATTCCTCCTAGGCTTTGAAATCTGAACTGAAAGGGTGTTAAAATTGGCCTGAGGAGGATTAGTTCTTTGCGTGCACTATGGCAAGTTGATTCCTAGATCTGCTTAAAATGCATGCCTTAAATAGTCCTTTTGCATCTGTAGTTGGTGTTATTCCAATAGAATTATAGAAGAATCATGGCTAAACATGCAATATAATGACAAATTGCTGGTTTTACCAAAAACCCAAAAACTGAGGTGCTTTGTGGATGGAGTATGATTTATTTTGAACTTTGAAGGAGAACACAAGAAACAGATTACAGAGCCTTTTATGAAACGCATTATTACATCTGGACTTCAAGAACTCACTGTAGAAGTTCTGATTGGAATTTATAAAACATGATTAAGAGTTAATGTGTGAGGGCTGTGTGTGTAATTTTAAATTCTGATGCTAATTCTGAGCCCCAAAACTGAGATTTAGAAATTTATCTATTGCTTGTACTGGCAAAGTGCACAAGAAAAATAAAAAACTAATCAAAACTTTATTGGTTTTATTGGTAATATTTACGTATCTGTTATGACATGTATAAATCTGTTGTAGGATTTGTAAATAGGCTTTCAGATTAGTAACCCCATTTGGACAATATTTGCTGAAAACCTAGGAGATGTGCATTTTTTGGCACTTAGGGAAGTATATGCTTTAGTGAAATTCCTAAAAATGCTTCCCCATTTTAGTGGTGGCAGTCTTTATGGTGAATTACTGAAAACTGAGCTCTCTGGAAGCAGATTTGCATCTCCCAGTTTTATTAGGGAACCACTGTTTTTATTTACCACTAATAAACTGGTTTCATAATGCAGCTTTAGTGTTGTTCAGTACCTAAAGACAAATTTGTTCTTGTGCTCTGTGTTTAAGAAAGCTCCTTTTCAGAGTTAAATCAAGCACAAATCTGGTCAAGATTGGCTTGTAGCATGGTTTGCTGTTTAGTTACTCCGACTCCAGTGTTTTTGTTGTGTGCTTTTCGTTTTATGCTAGCTTTGTTACTTGCTTCAAGTTGTAGTTAAATAATCACAATTTATTTAATTGGGGAAATTACATCAATAAATGAAAGACAAACTAATATCAGGTTTTTTTAACAGAAAGTTAAAAGGGTTCAAGGGTGCATGGTTTTGGTTTGAGTGGCAATGCCAGATGATGATTTTCTATCAGGTACAAAGAAGAGATTGCCTGGTAGAGCCATTTAAAGGTTCCTGCTTTCCTGTTCTGGGTATTCAAGACAAGGACTGTCACCAGAACAAAGCTGGTGGAAGGGCTGGAACACAGGTCCTGTGAGGAGCAGCTGAGGGCTCCGGGGTGCTCTCGGGCAACCTGCAGTGACAGGACCTGTGGGAATGGTGCTGAGCTGTGCCAGGGGAGGTTCAGACTGAAAATTAGAAAAAATTTCTTTGCCAAGAGGGTTGTCAGGCTCTGGAATAGGCTTCACTCTCCCAAGCCTGTCAGTGTTTAAAAGGATCTGTACAATGCCCTTAAGAACCTGGTCAGCCCTGAGCTGGCCAGGCTGTCACACACAGTGATCCTTGTAGGTCCTCTCCCGTCAATTCCATTCTGTTCCCTTTGGGTGCCTTCTGCTTGGCTTTTTCTTTAACACCATCCACCAGCCTGGAAAGGTTTGACAAGGAGTTTTACACCAGCTTTGTGAAGTCTCATGATTTATAATCTGTTTCCTCAGCACACAGAAGATGTTTTTAATAATTGACTCTAGAAATTTGCCTGTTCCAAGCACCAGCTCTAAGCAGATTATACGAAGCAAAAGGGTGAACTCTTAGTGAGAAACACATTTTGTATCTCTGCTTCATCACTAACTATTATTTTAGATGGCAGAACAGTGAAATGCAGTTAATTTTCCATGTCAGAGGTCACATTGCATGAGGTGAAAGCAGAGCACACAGTGCAGCAAAGTTCCTGGGAATTTCTGCATTCCTCTTCAGCTGGTTCATGGGAACTTCCCTCTGGAAGAGCCATACAGCAGTGCTCTGCCCTCAATCAATCCTTTTATCTTGGTATAAAACCTAATAATTTTAGTTTTTATAAAACTAATAATTTTAGTATCCAGTATTAAAAGTTGCCATTCCTAACAGCTTAACAGCTCTACTGAAATTTATAAAAAAAACCAACATGATAATGAATAATAGATTGTAAAATTCTTTGAGCACATTAGGACAGGTGTGCCTGTTGGAATCTAAGGCCTAATATGAAGAGCTGTTTAGCAACTCTTACAAATTCAACAAAAACAGAGCTGCATGAAACAATGTGAATAACAGGAGTTTGTCTTTAGTACATGACTGGAAAGGAAGGAGTAAATTTGAATTTAAATGAACACAGCCTGCAGAATATCCTGAGTTAAATCACAAGAATTTTGGAATTAATAATTTTCACATAGCCAAGAAATGCTTTGAGACTGAATGTCTGGTCTCCCTGGCCAATTCAAATTTGAATACTATTTATCTTTTGTGAAACTGTGATCCTAGAAAAAATACTTCTCAGCTAGGAAAAGAGAAATATGTGATGGAATCATTGACTGAACCCCTCTATACAGCACAGTTTGATTTTGGGGTAATTGGAGGGTGAGGTCAAGGCTTTACATAAATATCATCTTTTCTAAAAGTGAAGAAAGTGGACCCATACAAAGATTCTGTCTCAACTGACATGAGTGATGTTCTTCTGAACTTGGAGTTCCAGCCAGTGCACTGCTTTTGACTGACACATCTAAGGGAAAATTTAAGCTTTTTTCTTCCTTTTTTCTTAAGATAAACTGAACAAACTTGCAGCTGACAGGATCTCATATGAGATCCTAATGAGGCAAAGAGAATGAAACATTTCTTTTTGTGCTGAAGTGCCAAAACTGTAATGACATTGTATCATGGTTTTAAAAAAAATACAAAGATAAAAAATCTTGCTTGTAACTCAATAGATATTTTTGCATAATGTGGTGGACTGAATGCTGAATGTTGAGGAAATGAGTTAATCAAAACTTTTCTGTCTTATCTCCTTTTTTCCTTTTTCCACTCAAGGCTGGGAATCTTTCATTTATTTTCCTTTCTCTTGCAGAAAAAAAATCTCTGTCCACAGTAAAATCTCACAGGAGAGAGGAGAACCAATTATTTGGCAATATGGAGCTATTTCTAATTGTTTTCTAAGTAAAAGTATTTTTTTCCAGATAAAGTGTGCTATAGATATTTTTTCAAGAGCTTATCTAAATCAGCCTATCTCAGAAACACTGTGTTCTAAATGCTTCATTTATATAACTTCATTTTTAAATGAATGAAGCATTATCCTAAATTAGAAAGTTATTTACTGTTCCAGACAGCACTACTATTTCAATGGAACCCACCTAAAAATAGCTAGATGTGAAAAAACCAAAGAAATCTGAATTACGAAGTAGGCTTTGCTAAAGTAGCTAATTATAAAAAAATTAATAAAATTAGGAATTTCACTTCCGTAAGTAGTAAGGAAGTGCATCCTTAACTGGGAGGACTTTTATGATTCAATTTTTTAAAAAATCCATCAATTATTGAAATTTTCCTTTCAAAATTTCCCATTGTTGCCTTGTTACAGTGAACTGGCAGCACAATGCTGACATGATTGTTCTTTACCCCACTAAGAATATTGCTGTGTTTCTTTGAAGGGCTCCTCTTCCACTGATTTTCTGTTGAAAATTGGATCACTCCTGCTTATGTTGAGATATTTGAAAGGATGAAACTCCAAACAGAAATACTGCAGCATTCTTTTGTACTTTGTCAGAAGTAAACAAACTCACAGAACGCAGCCACGTTAGCGAAGAAGAGAGCGGGAGTGTGTCAGCTGGAAGAGATTGGGCTGGGGTTGGATATTTGGAAGAAATTCCTCACTGTGAGGGTGGGGAGGCCCTGGCTCAGGGTGCCCAGAGAAGCTGTGGTTGCCCCATTCTTGGAAGTGTCCAAGGCCAGGTTGGATGGGGTTTGAAGCACCCTGGGACAGTGGAAGGTGTCCCTGCCCATGGCAGGGGTGTGACGAGATGAACTCTATAACATATTTGATTTTAGTCTACCTTAGGGAGGTTATTTTTTCCAAATTCCAATACATACTTAACAGATAGGATGAATTTTTAGTGGGAGAATTGCATTTCAAGTTTTGTTTCCTGTTATCTGGCGCATTTTTTAATTAATCTGTATTTGCTGGAGAAGGACCAGGATACTCTAGAGCCATTTGTTTTTCTTAGTTAAACAAAAGCAAACAAAAATAAACCTTAAGATACTTGGGTACGGCCAGTGTCTGAATTGGCCTGAATTTTTATTTCATCATACCATTGGAGTCACTAAATCATCAGTGTCTCATTGCCTAGATGTCACACAAGAAATTCAGCTTGTTTCATTTTGTTTTGTTTTGTTTTAAAGAGAAACTCTGAAACATGCAGTTGTCTGCTCTTGGTGCATTTGCAGAGGCACATAACAGAGGGCAGTTTCTACATGGGCATATTTTTAAAAACTGAGCTCTAGTTCCAAAATAAAGAGGTACAAATCTATATCCCATTTAATATCCTATGCATTCAGCCTGTCCAGAAACAGGTGATACATTGTTGCTAATGATCTACTTTTCATTTTCCATTTCTATGCACAGTAAATTGCTGGTAGGTTTTCCTGATGGACTTTTAAGTTCATTAAGTTTAAATTAATACAAAGTTGTTTTGGTTGTGGTTTGGTTTTTTTCTTTAATAGCAAGCCCTTAGAAAATATTACAGCGCATTAAGTTGTTTCCCAATATATTGAAAATTGGATTAAAAACCAAAGCAAGGAAATGAGAGTCTTGGTGAGGAACACAAAAAAAGGAAAAGTGTGGGTTGGATCAGTACATTCAATTTTTTCTTTTTTTTTCCCCTGCCTATAGTTCAGCTATATACTTGTATTCTGTAATTTGGAGGGTAGAAAAAGAAGCAGAAATGATACCAAGAATTTCATGTTCTTTTACTGTGTTGGGTTCTCAGTCTGTAGAGAGATTTTATCCAGTAACCTGGTTCTGGGTGAGGGATAATTTTGCTACCCAGTGGGAAACTACTAAATAAATCTAGTGGGCGTGCAACTGGGTAGGTTTTGGTTTTCTTCTCTTTTTTAGATGTCATCAAGAAACATTTTTTAAAGGCTGGTAGTGCCTTTCTTCATATTCTGTCATACTCACGTGTCATTGTTGGAAACAGGATGATTCTACTTGCTGCTTGTGCTTTCTTTTCCTCAGTTACTCCTAAGGCTTTTATCTAAATTAAAGACAATTATGAGCCTATATGAAATAAAAAACTTGCATTGAATCAGTGGAGAATGAATACATGCTTAGTGTATCACTTAGAAAAGCTGTGACATGCGCTGCTGAAATACGTTTCATTTAATTAAAAGCCTTCGAGTTTTGTACATTTCTGCTTGAATTGCTTCACTGGTGTAGATCATAGAAATAGAGCTGGTCTTGTGGGAATACTGTAGGAACAACAAAAACTGCTTCTTTGCCTTAAAAAACACCTTTTACTTGTTGTGCCTTTTTAGTATCTCATTTAAAGCTATTTATATCCTCAGGCCTTTTATGGCATTTAAGAAAAGGGGATTTTAGTGGAACATCTTAGAGCTTTAGAGCTTTTATAAGGAAAGGGCATAATTGGCCAAATTAACACTGTCACAGTGCTCACTGCTATAAGTTGTTAGTGTACAAACCTTGGCAGTGCTCATTGCTGGGTACACATCCTAAACATACCAGGGAAGGCAATTCTTACATGTGAATTAGACTGCAGTCTCTGTACTTAATACTGGAGACTGGATCTCCAAATTCGTGTTTGAGGAACCTGCATAGCAGTTTTGGTATTGCCACCTGCTTGTACTGCCTGTCTTCTGTATTTGCATCTCATACTGGCTATAAATGCTCTGGGACACTGCAAAACACCTCCACTGGCAGGCCAGGAGTTGGGCTCCTTGGTTGTGCCTGAGGGTGCCTTGTAAGCAGAACTCTTGAGGAGCTGCTAATGAGCACTTTCCATATTCTTATTCCCCTTTATTTCTTCCTACTTTCATATTGTCAAATGTAATCAGTTAAAGGTGTGTAAATTGCTTTCAGAGGATTGAAATGTCTAATACCTTGCATAATTGCATTTGTAGCCAGTTACATTACTTGCAAGTTGTGTTCCAGACCCTCAGATATTCTCACCTTAATTTTTAAACATCAACTTCAAAGGGACATAACACATAGAGAGCCCTCCTCCAGAATAGCCATACACTGTGAAAGATTGTTTTAATTTAATCTCCCTGTAAAGGGCTTAAGGTGTAAATTCAGTTTCTCTGTAAACAGTCTAAAGTGTAAACTTACTTTTGCTTCTTTTTTTTCCCTCCTTTTTTTTTTTGGTTTTTTTTTGGGTTTTTTTGTTTTTTTTGTTTGCGATACGTTTGTCTCCAGTCTTTCTCAGGTACTCTGTGCATTTCTGCTCGAGGCTGTTGGCAGGGCATTAACCTGAGGAGAACTCTACTTTAGAGCTCAACTTTTTCTCCATCAGAACACAGGTCTTGTGTGTCACTCAGAGGAAAAATATGGAAGCAGTCCTGAAAAACGGGAAAGAAAACAAAAAGAAGTACAGTCCTTTGATTTACAGGTTGACACTTGTCATTTTCACGAGGAGGCAAAGAAAACAGTGAATTTCCAAAAGTTGTCAGAGTTGAAGAGAGTACTTTTTAAAAATTTCTATTCTCAGCTTGGACAGTTCCCTAAATTTTCATAGGAACTGTAGTAAACATGTCCTTGTTCTCAAGCTAGCTCTTTCTACCAACTTTTGAGTTTTTTTGAACATGTAAAGCAATACAAACTTTTTGGAGGAAAGCTACCCAGTGTTTAGTATTTACACAAGGAAATTATTTTTCTAACCTGACTTGGAGTCCTTATTCATTCAATGAAATATTTTTTAATTGGAAGAAGAAAAAAAATATAGCGAGCATTCATTTTTCTTACTCTTTGCATGAGCATTTCAGAGCTACCTGAACTTAAGCTAAGCAACTCATTAGCAAAGTTCTACAAACTTCTAATTTTTGGATGTATGATTTGCCTCTATTTTCTGAATAACTGAACAAAGCATTGGGAATGTATATACTGTTGTAAAATCCTGCAGTCTCCTCTGATCCATAACTGTGTTTCTTGGACTATTTTTACCATAATTTCCATAGTTGCAGTGGACTTTCAATCTTCCATTCTTGTGTGACTAGGTAGGTAATGAAATTATTGAAGTGTGACTTCGAGAACGAGCAGCTAATAACTTCAAATTTACTGCCTGTTCTAATAATCTTAGTTTTCAAAGTGTCTCAAAAAGCAGCCTAGAAATCTTGCTTTTAGTGTCCATGTGGGCAGTACTTGAGACGATCTTGTTCCAGGTGGTTTTAATAAGGAAGAGTTTTAATGCTGAGAAAGAAGCTCTTTCTCACTTTCAGTTTGGTGGTTTAGTCCACTGAGACTGAGCTGTGTTGCTTTTCTTACTAGGCTTAGTGGTTTTAATTCAAAGAAAGTAATGAAGAGAAAAATGCAAAACACCTCCTTCACACTGCTAAACAACCACAGTAATATGTTTAGAAAATGTATTGAGCTGCCTAATCCAAAGCTCATGGAAACTGAATGCAGATTGATGGCAGTGGGATGTAATTAGACTTTGCTGACTTCTTTTTTAACCCTTGTGAATGAAATAAGATCACTTTTTCCTGAGAAGCACATAGTGAGGGAAGGGATGAGAATATCTGAGCTAAGAGCCAAGGTTGCCTGGTGTCCACTCACATCTTTGAGACAATAGTTGCTTTTGAAAGGTTACTGCATAGCTCAGGATCCATTTTCAGAGGTACTGGTGGCACTGGCAGACAAGCACTGTGGGATCTTGCTGACTCCATCCCTTTTGGTTACAGCTTTATTTAGTACCTGCCAGCTAACCTGGGGTGGGAAAGCACATGCTCCAGTTAACATCCCCAGCAATACAAGAGGATTCTTTTTTAGCAAACTAAAAACCAAAACTAATTCTAGATTTTTTGGGGATTTTTTGTAAGTCAAGTCTCTGTCACACTGAGCAGTAAGACACAAGACTGTCTTAAGGGTTCTGCTGACCTTCAGTGTTTAAAATAATGCTTGTACATAGTGCAGATGACTACACATAGGATTTTTATTTGCGTTAGTCTAGACAGACTTTGTGACGTGCTGCTGACTTTCTTTCCCCTCAAATGTGAATTCAGAATAAAAATAAAATACCATGCATGAGGTACTGTGAACCATTATGATAACTCATGCTAATTGAAGTTAGATTTCAGGATTTATGAATTATCTCTGCTCATTAGATTAAACTAAAGAACTTTGAGGTCATTTAGTCCATTTGTGCTGGTACAATATGCTCACTTCTTTTCTTCCTAGGTTGTATTTAACTGCAAAGAGAAAAGTCCTGTGCTGCTTTATTTGATGAACTGCTCCACAATCCAGAATGACTTCTCACGAAGTTTTTTCCTTCTCTTGTTCAATCGAAATAGTTTTCCCTTAATTACATCACTTTTCCTTGTTTCTTTTAATTTTTACTTGGAAACTTGAATTTCCTGTAACTACTGTGCTCTTAATTTCTTTGGTGAAAGAATCCTTTATTTTGAGATCAAAGAATTCTGATATACATTAGCACTTTAATTATAAGCTACAGAATGATAACTGAATGAATAGGATGAAGGCTTTTTTAGACTGGCAGGGCTGACAGTTAAAAGGGCTTTTGCGTGACTTGCAGCGTAGCCTATTCTTTTTCTGTTAAATATGGCTATTATTGTAAATGGAGATTAATAATCACTAATAGCTACTGGGCTCTTTTAATGTAATATTCTGCACAAATAAACCCCTCAGGTGGTACTGGTGCCCCCTTCGTATCCCTTTTTTTTTTGCAAATGTCAGTTGTTACTTGAGCAGAGTAAGCAGAAAAGGCAATTAACTCTCTGTCATCAGTCCAGTTTAACCTCTGGCTCAGGGGCATGGGGCTTTTGTGCAGAGAATTGCTGGAGGACTGGAGTTAAAATAAATATTAACAAATCAGCATAATATAGTGGTCTAATCTAACATTGTGTCTAGAGTCTGCTGTTCTCAGAATGGAGAATTTAAACATTTGGGAACAGACAGACAGACACGGTGATGCCTCCAGACTCCCTTGGGACAGCCCTGCTGGCTGTGATCCTCAGCAGGACCCAGCTAGCAGTGCTTAAAAACTGCAAAATTTACTGCCATTTCCAGTTTTCCTGTTTCAAATATCTTGAGTATTGGTAAAGTGAAATGGAGTTTAAGTAGTGTTAAAAACTTGGAGTTCGTTACTTTTACCAACTCATTTTGCCTGATAAGTGAGTTCTAAAATCTGTCGTTTTCTAAAATCTGTCTTTAAGTGAAAGCTGTATTTGCATTACTTGCATAGTATTTAACAGTGTCAAATAACATTGTGATCAATTCCTCACTCCAAAAATATCCTATATAATTATTATTGGATAAAGTTTGGATGAAATTTTGTTCATCAGGGTTCAGAATCTTGCAGCATTATCCTATACCCAAAAGATCAGAGTAGTTCCTGAAGGGCTTTTTATTTGTGCTGAAAGTACAAGTGAAAAACTTTAAAATGTGTTTTGTGGTTTTGATGTATGATGTAGACATAGTGCAATAACTTCTAGAATTTCACTCTGATATCAAAATTCATTTGAAGATTATTTTTATTGAGTTTAAAGCTATTCAGAGTACATCAAATGCCCATACACATTGCCTTTCCACTGGTGGGGGAGGGGGAATTCTCAGAGCCTAGAAAGTCTTAATGTATTTTTAAGTATGAAAATTAATTTTATCTGTAATTGCATCTGTCTTCAATTTTAACATATGGAAGAGTTTTGAGATGAGTTTTTCTCTGATCTGTGAATTGAAGTGCACTTACACATATGCATGCCTGTATCACTTTGGATGCTCCCACTAATTTATTTGTTCACTGTGGGTCAGTGCCACATTCTGCAGCACTTTTTCAGTCTGGGGGACAATTTACTTGGAATTTCACATAATATGAGGGAATTATGCTGGGTGCACACTGATTACAATATGCTGAAGGACGTTTTAGGATACTGATACATTTTCATTCTATGCAATTTCATAAAGTCCATTTTTTTTTCTCCCTGGCCTCATGGTCAAACCATTTCTCTGCATTGTAATTGTTTCTTGTCTTGACATATTTGACTTGCAAGTCTTTTTTCCCCCTGTAATCCATCTTTAGTGTTGTGTCAGAATGATGTTCCTCAGCAGTCCTTTTAATCTTTCCTTCTCCTCTTTCAGACATTGCCCAGGCTCCTGTTGAAGTTGTGCAGCAACTTCCAACTTGTTTTTTTTTTAACTAAATGGCTCTCTTTTTTCAGACTCCATCCCTTCCTCTCCAGACTCCTCAGCTACTTCCTTTTATTCTTACCTTACACAAGGGTGATCTTCACCCTTATATTTGGAACAGCAAACAGTAACATTGCCTGCAGTATCGTAAGATTACATTCTTTTAAAATTTGCTTCTCTGTGTAATTTTTCTGTTTCCATCAAATCCTGCTGCGTTTGTCCTTTCAATACAGAACCCACCTAAAGATACAGTGGAATGAAATGGCCATCATAATTTAATGATTTTAGTAACAGGTGTATGATTACAGACCCAGATGTGCCAATAAATCTCAATTTTACCTTCAGATACTTTGAGCTTTACTGCCAGGGTTCCTGTTGAATTTCAAGGGCCATTCTACGATCTGAGATTTCTTTCTCTGTTTTATATAAATACTCTGTAATGGAAAAAATTATATATTATGTCTTTATTCAGTGTTTTTCAGGGACAAGTTAGAAGGATGAGGGTGTTTCTTTTTCAGGTAAAATGGCAGTCTCAGGAACATCCCAGCTAAATATAAAATACTTAAGTAAGTTCATCAACCGACATGGGATTTCCTAAGACTCAAAGAGTTTGTCAGACTTGGTATTTCCCCCAAGCCTGAGGGGAGTTTGCTCAGGCCCAAACACATTCATCTTTAATTAATGTTTTCTTTTTAAAACAACCAATCTTACCCCACCTTTATTTGTGAAGTTATACTGTTTAATTACAGCTCTCCTTTTGGGGTTTAAATTTCAAATTATTACTGTGAATCAACTGATTACTTCTTATTTTAGTTCCACTGAAGATTGAATGTTCTGATATAAAAAGCAGTGGGAAAAAATTCACAGAAATTCCACCTTTGAATTCTGATACTAGTAAGGAGCTTAAATACTTTCCTGGCTCGTTAAATACTATGCAAGCAAATCCAAGAGCAGAATCTAACCCTAAATAAAGTGAGAAGGAAATGGAGCCTCTTTGTGAATGTTGCAGCAAATATTGATGTCTGGGGTAGCCCCAGTGAATTCTTCCCTGAGGTAGAATGTGCCTTTTCATGTTGATGGGTCTTTTCTGTGAGCTCTCTGCTACAGAATGGTGTATTTTCAGCTTTCCTTGGATCCTCAGCACTGTGGTTCACTGGTGTCTCTCCCTCAGGGCCAGTCTGTCGTGTTTAATGAACTGTCAGTGCTCCAGTCCCGACTGATTAGAGTGACCTAAGTGGAAGAATTTGTTGTACCTTCGCATCAAGAGGTGACAAGAGAGAAAAGAGCAATATTTTCTCTGTATAACTATTAAATATCTCAGCTTTTTTGAGTTTGAGAGGATAGGGAGTCTTTATTATGTAATGTCATTAATCTTTCCATAATGCTTATTCTGTTGAGTATGCTGAATTGACTGTCCAAGTTAGACAAGTTCCTCAAGGAACTATTTTCTCACCCCATCATGGATGATTTTCTTCAGGTGTTCTAACTCTTGAATTTAATTTCTTTCTTTCATCAACACTGGTTCTCCCTAAATTCTAAGGACTGACTGCTGCCTAGAAAATATTCTTCTTTCAATATGGGCACTTAGATACATAATTGCAAATAAAATTTGGGTTAAACAGAATAGTTTGAGGCTTCTCTAATAGCATTTCCTCACCCTCATCTCCCAATCTCCATAGTCAGGTATGACTCATTTTGAAGGTCATGCAATGCAAAATCTAAGGATGGTGATACATTAATGGATCTCAGTGTCCTGATATCGTGATCGTTAATGTTGAAAAAGTGTATAAATGAAATGGAGATAGATGAGGAAAAGTATAAAAAAAAGTCACAATAATGGAAGAAAAATAATAATGAACATCAAGGAGAATGACTGTTCGGTGCTGAAGCAGATTATATGCATTATTTTAATTAAGAGTGCTTAATAGTACATATGGTTTCCCTTGAATAATAATTGCATGCTGATGAAGTATGATTAGAGACTTTTTTTTTTTTTGGAGTTCAATTAAATCAAATCCATTTCTGTAAAAGGAGAGTGATTAAAAAGATGATATCAAGGTCTAAACTGTAGGCTGTGGTTGAAGCTTTTTATTGCACATTTCTTTATTATTGCACTCCTCTGATGACTGTTATATAGTTTTTAACAATGCCCCAACTTTCAGACAGAGTCCTGTGGATTCAGCAGAAGAGGAGGCTTTACAGATCAAATAGCAACTTGGGAAGTACTTGGATGTCCTTGAATTTGTGATCCTGGGATTGTTTCCAGTCGGGAAGAGTCTTGGTTCATGCATGTATCTTGAAGCGTGTGAGGAGATAGTCTGATTAATTAGGGCTGCAAGGCAACATACTGTTTTCTGGGCTGATCTGTTCCTGTAAACTGCTTGTGAACCCGGGTGATTAAGTACAGACTTGCACTACTGCTTTTTTTATCTCTAAGTCATTACTGTCTGCCTTGGAAGGCTCCGAGACCAGCGGGGCCCAGCCAACTGTCTGGCAACTGGTAACAAAATTATCAATTATCTTGTTGGGTCCCATCTTCTTGTGCTTTGATTATCCTGTGAGTAAGGAGGGCTGGTTGTGCTGACATCCTGACTGGCGTCCTAAACACTCACACACGAGGCAGGGAAAGGGAATGATGCTCATTAACTGGGAGCAAACTCAGGGAAGGCCATCGGTAGCAAGGAGGATCCTGGTGTCCAGGCTCTTGATCACAGCCTGGGTTCTGTTTCCGTACCAGTCCGCAGGAATCTGCACTGATGCCTCTTGTCTGTTATTCTGAGAGGACTTTTACTTTCTATGCTTCAAGCTTCACATTCTAACAAGAAGAAACTACTCTTTTTTTTATCTTGTGCTTTAGTGTGTGCACTGATAGCTAGCTGCACGATTTACCCTGAAAATGTCTTTATTACACATGCAAATAATGAAAAACAACCTATGTAGTTCTGGTTTAAGATAGTTAACACCTGTCCAAGATGCAGTTTTTGTACATGGTCATTGTCATTAGAGATCTTCCACTCTGATCTATGGAGATAAATTTTGCTCCATATTTCATGATGTATTTCTCTTTGTACCAGAACAATAGCTAAATCTGTTTCCTCAGGACTGCCTGTAGCCAGCTCCAGGCAGCTAACATTGCTTCTCTGAAAAGGAGCCAGCACTGTTTCCCTTTCCTCTTCCACACCTGAAGAGGGGCCGGGAATGAAAGAATCTAAGAGCTCATTTCCCATGCAGTAATGGTAGCTGGGTTTATGGGAATGCTGTGTGCAAATCACGCTGCTTTAAAGCAAACTTCTCAGTATTGTCACCCTCAAAGTCCACAGCTGCTAACCAGAGCAACCTGGCTTTAAAACTGGAGCTTAAAAGGAATTAACACTAGAGCAAATTTTTAAAATCCAGTATGAGGGTCTGTAATGATGTAAAGATTTGGATTATCATGGTGTGACCTCCTCAGCCAGAGCTCAAGAAATACAGAAAAACCATTCTGCTACATCCTTTTGCATGCTCATAACCACACATGCTGGGGAAAAGTCTGACTAACTCTTTTTATAAAAGTTTTAATCTAATGGCCCTCCTAGAAGTTAATTCAACACTGTCTTTGCACACAGATACCGCTAGAATTTGACGTGCATAAATAGGAAATAGGTTATTTAGAAAATCATCTCGAGATTATTGCTGCTTGCATTTATTTATGTGCTCTGCAGTTGACTTCATGGCTTGCTGTGTAAGCAGTAACCCTGTGCAGACAAAAGTGGCTCTACTTCAGTTCCAAACAAACTGGGTTGAGCACAGGTTCATGTACACAGTGGCAAGCCTAACTCAATAAAGCCTTTATCTTGGAAGTGAATTAATCATCCCTGCAGAAACAAGAGCATGAGAGCTGCCAAAAATGGGCCAGGCTCTGACTGTGTGAGGAGCAGCATGACGTGGACAGAAGGTAGGAGTGGAAAGAAACTCTGGGTAATATCAAGGAGTTATAACCTAGGGCATGGGGAATCATTGCTCACTGTAAGTTAATGCAATTTAAAATATATATTTTTAATAGAATCATATAAAATCCTGAGTTGGGAGGGACCTGCAAGGATTCATTGAAGTCCTGCACAGGACCACCCCATCAATCTCACCATGATATTAGAAAATTCACACAAATTATTTTAGATACACAAAAAATATATATCCCCATATACATATAATCTGAAAAGCAGTAATTTCTATGTTTCTACAAAAAGCAAAGCAAAGATAAGTGGGAGTTTCTTTTCTGTGCAAGAAACTGAAAGCAGTGGGATGAATGATCACTCCCAGCTGTGAATGAAATCCATACAAAATGTACTTTCACTGCTCTGACTGCTGCATATTACTAAATTGGCCAACAAATTAGATTTTAAGCAAATTAATCACTTAAGAGGATACTTTTGACCTTCATTTATCAGTGCCTCAGAATCTCATCATGAATCATGTAGAAAATGTAGTGTATGATCATGTAAATTGAGATCTGTATTCCAGCGTTAGCTCAAGAGACCATAATTCTGGATTATTTTAAGATGTAATTTTGGGGATGCCTAGTGCTGTGTGCCACCCTAACACAAATAGTGAAGTGCTGCTTGCTGTGCACAGGGTCCTGAAGAGAGGGAGAATCCATGTTTTGTTCACAATCACTTTTATTTCCTAATCAGGATTTTCTGTGCTAAAAGTAAATAATATTAAATTGGGGGGGGGTGGGGGTGTTGAAATAAAGTATTTAATATTTGCAAGACCTCACACTCTCCTTGGTCAGAAATAGGTATTTCTTAAGAATTACAGTGCTCTGGTTCACCTACTGTAGCACAGACTTGCCATAGTCCTTTCTCAGAGAGCCCTCTACTGTCCTAAAATACAGTGTGTTCCACTGAGTGTCTGATACCCCAAAATATCATTTGGTCTGTGGTGTGAATGCATGCCCGGGTGCCAAGGAAAAAAAACCAAACCAAACCAAACAAACAAAAAAAACCCACCCCAAAACAAATTACTGAATGTTTCAGAAATTTGAATTTTTGAAGTTTGACAGTTTTAAATGCAGAACAAACATGTGTACAGTCAGATTTCTGCTTCTTTGCCTAATCATGAGAATGTGCTTTTCAGGAAGATAGAGACTCATGTTCGTTGGTTGGTTTCTCATGTTTCTGTCTCTGACTTATCTTTTGTCAATCTTCTTTGGAAGGTGATGAATATTTAAAAAAAAATCCTGCTGTGTAGACTGATTCTGAAGGAATTTTTTCCACAGTAAATTGAGATCCCACTATTAAAAATGCTCATTTATCATTAGTCTCACGACTGCTGCCATTCATCTGGTATCACTAGGTGCTGAAATTGGTATTGCCAGGGAATCAAATATTTCATTTAAATTGACTCAATTTCTCATGTTTAATTAAAGAAGCCTGATAACATTAACAAAGTTTGGTGGATAGGGGGAACCAGAAGAAAGCATATTCTTAGAATTTACCTGTATTAATAGAAATATTTCTGTAATGTTGCAGGGTAGGGAAGGCTGATTTTTTTTAACATTGGAGATTGCTAGTATTGTGGTTCTGAGAGGGGATCTTAATACAAACAGACATTAATTCCTTGTTTACGTGGGTGTGGAGGCTGAAGCTGTTGTTTCTAATTGGTTTAATGTCAGGAGATATCAACAGGTCACTCTGCTCATCAGGATGTGTGGGAAGAGAGACCCTTGATACAAAAGATGAACACCTGAGATTAGACAGTGTAACAGCCAGTCACGAAAGTTAAACCTTTCCACTCACCTTTACAAGGAAAAAGAGGGGAAAAGCATTATTTTCAACACAGTGCTATTGATCCCCCTAAACAACACAGAATTTTGCCATGTTCTTTCCTCATCCATAAGCCCCAGGGGTGAGGAGTGAAGAGAGAGGTGCCAGGTGTGAGGGCAAACGTGACTTGAAAAAAAGCAGTGCTGATATCAAAGGAAGTTGAGGCTCAGAGCTGCGCAGTCCCAAGGATTGTTGGGGTCTGTAGAAGGCAGACTTAGGGACAGAGGGATGATGAGTCTGTACCTGGGAATCTGCTCAGGTCTGCTACTCTACCATGTGGCATTGCCTGTCCTCTCACATGGTTTGTCATGGTTTTTGTGGGTTAGCTGCCATGTGTGTGCTGGTTTCCTCTGGAGGTGCACAGATGTCAGGAAAGCGTTGTTAACATGCATAGAATAAAATTTTTAAAAGTATGTTGCAGAGGCATAGGGCTTGAAATGCAAAGGAACTGCTGCTTCAAATCTCAGGTTTTAAGCAGCAGAGCCTAATTCTTTCCAGCAGGTAAAACCGGAGTAGGTCACTGCTGAAAACAGTGTTTACAGAAGGATAAACATGGCAGTTTACCTGATTTTTTAAGTTATGTTGTTTGTAACTTGGCATATGAAGAGATCTGAGATGTCTGTTTAGATTTTAACACTCCTAGTGTAACTAAAAATGTCCTAAAGGCTCAGCACTTCCACCCACTGAGGTTTGCATAGCGCAGGCTGCATTCGGCACAGTTTCAAATTTCACTAAACAAAAACCCCCCAAAACCCCAAGACTGGCATGTAAAGTTCTGTGTTAAAGAAACTGCCTGCACGCTGCATGCTGATGTTTATTCTAGCAGATTGCTCTCTCTCATGCATAATATTTTCATATCTTCGTATCCACTAAGCACGTTTTCATTTTATTCATCCTGCAAGTTTCTGCTGCAGTGGCAGAAGGGAGGATGGGTACCCATACCTGCCTTGTCAGAAAACCAGACAGCACTTCAGGCATGTCCCTGCAAGGCAGGCTCAGTAACAACATGCCCCCAAAGCAAAACTGAATCTGTCTGAGAGAGACTGTGTCTCTTTCACATTTATCTAGCTTGAGCTTAAAGAATTCATATTTTTTTTAAAAAAAAAATTAAATTTGTATGCCAGTAGATGTGCTTTATGTCGCTAGTAGACAGCTTGGATGTTTGAGGAAGAAAGTTGTCTTGAACACTAAGTTTGACTTCGAGATAAAACAGCTGTGACATACAAAAAAACCCAACCAAATCCATGATGAATCCCCCCAAACACCAGTTTATGTCATTTCCTTATTTGCATTGTAAACCAGCTAAAATGGTAAAGTATTTTCATAATTTCTGTAGGGGACCATATTGTGTGTGTTTCTGTCACAGTCTTTCAGAAAGTGTTGTGGATCCACCTGGTGTTCCTGAAAACTGGCTTTTATAGTCAGATTGGGCTCATAGATTGGGTTGCAAGAATACATAGTTCCTGAAGGAATAGTTTCTAAAACTCTGGAAAAAAACCTACAGCTTATTTGGAACCGTCAAGTGATACTGAATGATCTTTAACAGCAGCATTTTATTAAATTTGTGGTTTTTCTTTTTGTCTTTTGGGATCTTCACACTGTTAGGGAGGTAAAGGCAGGGACAGCAGTTATTTCCTTCCTACAGAGATGTTTATGCTGTAAGGTAAAATACCTTGAAAAAATGTTTCTTTGGTATAAATCTGTTTTAAACATTCATATTCATTTTGCAGTATGCATAGAATCACAGAATGGTTTGAGGTGGAAGGGACCTTAAAGCTCATCTTTGGCTTTTCCATGGGCAAGGGCACTTTCCATTGTCCCAGGGTGCTCCAAGCCCTGTCCAACCTGGTTGGACATTTCCAGGGATCCAGGGGCAGCCACAGCTTCTCTGAGCAAACCTGTGCCAGGGCCTCCCACCCTCATAGAGAACAAATACAGTCTAACTCTACAATTATTGTTACATTTTACAGTAATACTTTTAAAGGAATTGGAAGTTCACCAAATAAATTTTCACTTACTGAAGAATACCTTTCCCATAGCTGAGTGCAGTGGAAATGTTATTCATTACTTTTTTCTTTTTAAAATAAGAAAATCTTTATGGGATGAATTAGAATTTAAACTCTAAGATATTTTCTTAGACTTGATAATTGTGTAAATGTTACATCAATTATTGTGTGTATTGTATGTGAATTAAGTGTAAATGCTATTTGAGAAGTTGTCATTACTGCTTTAACCACTTCAGTATGGGAATAGAATCAATCACACTGCTTTAGCTTTTCACTTCATGAGAAAATTGTTGTCTTTACTCTTTGCTAAATTATTCTTGCATTTAATAATTCAGTAGCCAGTCTGATCCATTTTTCACCTGGGAAAAGGGGGCAGAAGCTTGTCTTTATTTTCCATGTATATTCAGCGTTGTGCTCGGGGGAATTGTCTGTCCAAAAATAAGACTATAAATAAGAAATCAGTAGCCTTTTCTGTCTTGCTGCTTTATGTGGGTTTGATATATGCTTCTGCAGCATTATTACTTACTCTGTTCAAATCAATGCTCTGAGCTTTCCTTTCCATGATTGATTTCTTCCAGATTAGCCCACGGAGTACGTGATTTAATAAACACCACTGCTACCTGTGTGCTAACACGCAGGTGTCTGCAGCCTTACACACAGACTATACAATTTCCAAAACTGCTTCGATCAGTCGTAAGATTTGGATGGTATCACTTTATTTAAATAGGAAAAAGAAAACAGATTTGGTCTTCTGTAGTCAAAAGCAAACTAAAATTGCTTGGAAGAAACAGAAATAAGGCACGAAGTTATAAAAATGAAGCCAGATTCTGCAGGAGATAATGATAAAAAGTTGCTTACTAGGATATCATCCCTTTAAATGCCACTTTCCTGCTTCACAAAAGAAGCTTTTTTCCTTGCTTTTGTGTTCTTAAACATTGTGGTAACAGATTGTAAAGTATCAGCAACAACGTGTAACTGTTGATGTCCCTTCTTAAAACACCTATGAATATGTATTTATATTGTCATTTAGTGAAAGTTTTTGCAGTAATGGGCTGTCAAGGAAGAATTTGTGTGTACTGTCCTGGGGTCCATGTAGAATACCTGCTTTTTATTGGGATGTTGTTTCATTGCCACCATTGCTTATCTATAGCAACTCAAAAATTGTTCTGTTCTGGGCAGCTGTAGCTTGAAAGAGTTCCATGTGGGACATGGAAGGATTTTGTGTGGCATTTGGACATTTAGAACCAGATTTTTTACAGTTGCTTATGGCTGGAGTATATGGACCTGGTGTGGGTACAGTCTTGTACAGGTTTTAGTTTGCCCTAACAGTTTCATTTATTGCTTTTCCATAATACCTCCCTGATATGTCTGAGACCAGTGCTTTTTAATGCTTTCCAGACACTTTTTGAGTATAATCACTGATAGATAATGTAATGGCCTTTGAGCATGGATGGCCTGAGGAACTGGAAAGTTTCTTCATGAGAAGTTACTGTGTAATACTTTACACAGATGTCCAGACACATTCCTTTTCATCTTTAAGTTCACTCTTAGTTCTTTGTTTTGCCTAACATAACATTCCTCCCTATATTTTCTCTCAGGATATATGGTAGGGATTTTTTTCTTCATGCCTTCTGGGATATTGTTTTCTGTAGAGGTAAATCTCCATAGCTTCCATGTGCTCGGGAGTGGGCTGCGCTCTGATATACAGCATATTCCCTCAGTCTCTGTACCCAAACCAGTCTGTGGCTGGGTCATTTCTTCTGTGCTTTCTGAGAAATGTTGTGAGGTTGTATTAATATTTCTCCAGGAAACTTGTATTTCTGATATTACCCTGCTCTCATCCACTTTCCTGGGAGATGGTTTTCCTTTTCAATTGCCGTGCTATTGTTTTTCATATTACTGAGCCTTGTTGTCTTTTCCCGCTACTTTCTATTGCAAAATTAAAATGCTACTTTTGGCACAGAAACGATCATATTGCTTTTGAAGGACAGATATTATTCTTGCTCCCCCAACACCTTGGGAAGAATCGTACAATACGATTCTCTTCAGCCCACATTTTTATCAACACGGTCACTATCACCTGCAGCCATCATTCCATTTTAGAGCACAGCCTTACTGGTATTTTTTCCTTTTTTTGCAATATCAAGATATGAAGAAGATGAATGAAAGTTCCTTGCATGTTTTTGTCAGTGTGTTTTTATAGCTCTCATGAACAGTGATGGACTTGGCAGCCCGGAGACTGAAATCCTCTGTTTAATCACAGCTAGGTGTAGTTCAGCAGAAAGATGTATTTCTATACACAGCCCCTGTAGCATGTCTAAGCCTCGAGCTGGAGAACTGACCTTCAGTGAGCAGAAAAAAGCTCTCAGGCCACTCAGCCCCTGCCTTATCTGTGAACTGTTCAAAAAGAAGCATTCATGCCATTGAGTTTTTGTGACAGGTGCTGACGTCTGGTCTGGAGTGGACTGAGAGTTCTCTTTGGGGAATTTCTTTCTCTCAGTGACTGAGAGAAAGAGTTCTCTCCAGTCTGGAAGTTGTACATCTGCCTGCATCGAGTTGTCACATAACACTTCAAAAGGCAGTGGGTTTTCAGGTCAGCTTGCATTTAGCCCTAGGCTTGATCTTCTGATCATTAATGTCTGTGATTCTTTGCTTTAGTTGTGAAAACTCTCACAATCTGATAGCTAAGACCAGAGAACTAAGTGAAACTGTAAACTTCATTCCCGTCTTTAGAGTATTAAGATATTTTATTTGAAAACAAAGCAAAAAGATCCTTCAGAGAATTCTGCAGCATCCTAGGTCCAAAGAAGACACACTGCACAGAATTCTTTTGTGTGGTCATAAATTGTGTTCTCTGAACATTTTGTAATTTTTTATAGAAAGGCAACAGCCCTGGTCATATTCCTTTTCATTAATATGTGCTTGTGGGGTTTTAATCACGTTTCCCTGAAAATACACTGTAGTGAAAACATGTGCAGTTCCAAAAGAAGTGCTGGCTATTAAATCTGCTGGAAATAATTTGACTGGGTTTTGGGTCTTTTTGTATTTTTCAGCTAACAGGACAAGTGACTTTGCAAATTGCCACTGATCCAGTTTTGCCGTTTAATGCCCTCGACATCGCGTTAGAAGTTCAGAACAATCTGAAAGGTAATTTTCATTAGAGGAATATCATTCTCCATTAATACAGGGGGGAAACATATTTTCAATACCTGAATAATATACAGTGATTTCACTAGTTAAATAGGATCATCATATAATGCTGAATCAAATGCAGGGGGGTTTTGCTAAATAAAACCATAAAGTTTTTGTATTTCTTCTGATGTTTCTTTGTCAATTAAGCAATACAGGTTACCTGTAGTGCCCTAAGACCTTTGGAAAATATTTCTGTTCATAGATTTAAGGAGCTCTCAAGCTGATCTGTTAAATAGAGAAGTAAGTTCTATAAAATCACACCCAAACCTCACAAATCCTTCAGCAGATTGTGAGAATGTATCTCAAATGTGGAGACTTTTTGCAATCTTGAGGTGCTACCTCTGCATTTCATTCACTCCCTACACTATAAAGCACCACTTTTCTGTAACACATACCCATAGAAGTATGATACCTTTTCTTTAATATTTGCCATCCATCACTGTAAGACGTAGGAGTAGGGAGTCAGTAGACAAGTATTGGTCTGGAATCAGGGAGCATCTGAACAGACAAGTAATTTTAGCTCTGTTGTGCCACATAAACATTGGTTTAGTTCAGCCTAAACACAGCAGGGGATGATCATCAAATGAAAAGTCTGGTTCCTTCAACTGAACCTGAGATATCTTCTGTTATTCTTTTTTTTCTTTATTTTGAGTAATGGGAAACGTTGATTTAAACTGACTTTTTTTCCTCTAATTTCAGTTAAATCATTTATCTCTACCACTTCAGGGGAGAGAAAATTATTTCCTAGGCTATAGGGCCAGCAGGATAAATTTTCTCCCAGCGGTTCACTTTGGAGTTTTGTTTAATGATTTTTCTTGTGGCTTTCATGTCTTGTCTGTCTCTGACTTGTACAAAAAAACAGGTTTTTTTCATTTTGAAAATCCTTAAGACAATGGTCCTTTTTCAGTTACTTAAATGAGGAGTTGTACTTTTTTACATGGCTCATTCATGCTTCAAAAGATTTTATGCTGTCCCAACTTTCCAGTTCAAAGTTGGAATGTCTTAGTAAGCTGTTTCTTTCTCCAACTCAGTGCAAACTGTAAATGTAGAAAAGCTGAAGGTAAATCTGCACGACATGTAAAATATGTGTTCATTAGGCTAAATTTTGTGCCTCGGGGATCTGATTCAGCCAATTCTTTGAACACAGATTTTTTTGCCCGTTGGACTTTCTCACATGCTTGAAGTTAAATTTTGTGTAAATATTTGAGTCATTGTTTTGCAATCTCCTGGAGGTACTCACAAAAGGTTGTGTGTACCTTGATACTTGTTAATACTGCATTCTTTGATGTTTCTAAAGTATTTAACTCTGAAATGAGGTGGGTGTCTGCACTATCAGCTCTGCTAAATTCCATGGGATATTACTCAGCACTTCACAGACCATTTCTTACATTCAGGATAGTGTGGATGGCAAGTTATGTCATCCCAACGTGTTCCTATGGCTCGTGGCTGTTCCTCAGAAAGATGGGGAAGGGGCTGTTCAATGACATGTATTTTCTCTCTTTGCACACAGCAGAACTCCTGGAAAAAAAACACTGCTTTTGGGTTTGTCTGAAAGGAAAAGCTGGGGCTGGAGAAATTTCTTTTTGTGCCTCTGCTGATGGTCTGATGTTTAACAGGAGACCTTGTGGTCATAAATGACAGGAGATGGGGGTTCCAAGACTGAAATCCAGGTCCCCAGGGCTAATCAGGCCAGTCTATTCACAGGTGGAATATTTTAGACAAATTCATCAATAGGTGTCTGCTTAGAATATTCTCATTAGCTGCACCTTGCAGTTGTGTGGGATACATTTAAAGTCAAGACCCATTGCAACTTGAATCAAATACATGAATATCTTGCTAGGCCTTGTATCCTATGAAAATCTAATTTATCTTGTGAGGTGGGGTGCAGCCAAGATATCAAATCTGCTGTGTGAATGATACAAATAGTGCTTTTAAACACTCCTGTAGAAGTGCTTTGTATGTATTGGCAGGTAAAAATGTACAATCATTTGTATAGAAGCATTTTTTATACATACAAGCATTTTCATCCAGAACATGTTTGTATTTTTTGCTGAAAGCTCTTAGCACTGTGCTCCTCGTAGCCTGTCTTTAAAATCTAGTGTCTGTTGCAGCAACTTTCAGGGGTTGATGATGTGTATTCTCAGTTTTCTCATTAGGATTAAAAGCATTTCTGTACTTCTGCACCTGAGTGCCCCAGCAGTAACAGGTTCAGGCACTTCGTTTACAAAAATGAAGTCAGCCAGGTTGGTGGTGCCCCTCGCTTGGGTGCTGCTGAAGTTGATGCCATTTATTGCTGCCTGCCACTTGGACTCAAGCAGACCTTCCAGAGCTGGAGTCTGTGCCCAGCCCTGAGCAGTGGCTGTGCAGCACCAGGCAGGCAGGGTGACATTCCCCACTTGAGGCTGTCAGCACAGGCTGCTGGAGCAAATTGCAGCCATCCCTGATAGGCACTGGCTGAGAGGGAGAGGCTTACGAAGACAAATTAAGGGTGGATGAGGTTTTCTGGTTTTCCAGAAGTGCAAGAGCTGTGATTTAAAGCTCTCTGGCTGATGCAGTGTCAGCTGTGTGTGGCTTCCTATCAGTTAGGCCTTTTCTTCTCCCCGGAATGGATGTTTTACAGATGTTACAGCAGCTGAAGTACTTGGGGTGGTAATAGTAGGCAGCACTAGCAGAAGTTTAAAATAATCTGGTTTACAATAAGTCATTATCAGGGAAGTCTGCTTGACTTTCCACAGCCCTGTCTTTACCCATACATTTCAGAGCATCAGGCGAAACTCTCTGTCCTTAGAAAAATCAATAGAGAAACATATCTCTCTCATTTACTTGATGGCTGCATGCTCATTGCCTACAGCTCTCTGCTGCTCTTCAGCTTGGCATCATTTTGCCTGCTTGACTGTATTTCCCTGATCATTTTGGGTGCTTTTCAGAGTTACTCTCTCCTCCTGTCTGTGATGTTCAGAAAATTTCCCTCTTTACTCTTCCCACCCGTTATCCTTGACTGCAACAGCGGTGAAAAATGTAACAAATCTGTATAGATGACAGAAATATCTCCGTTGTCATGAGACACTGGCATCTTGTCTTCAGTATCCATTCAAGGTTATTATATATTAGTACCTTTCTTCAGTCTTTAAAGGAAAATAATGGAAAACTGCATTTTCTGTGGGCAAACATTTGATAATGAAGGACAAGAATAAGCATCTATTCTGTATCAGGAGGCCATAAGTTTCAGCAGCTCTGTACAAAGTCATTGATAACTTCATAGAATCATATAATAGTTTAGGTTGAAAGAGACCTTTTAAAGTTCATCTAGTCCTTTGCAATGAGCAGGGAAATCTTCCAGTAGATCAAGGTGTGCTCAGAGCCTCATCCAGCCTGAACGTTCCTGGGATGGGGTATCCACCACCTCCCTGGGCAGCCCAGTGTTACACCATCCTCATTGTAAAAAATTCCTTCCATCCACCTAGTCTAAATCTAATCTTTTAGTTTAAAACCCTTACCCCTTGTCCTACTTCAAAAATTTGTCCCAAATTTTCTTTGAGTATTGAAAGAGCACAATGAAGTCTCCTTGGAGCTCGCTCTTCTCCATGTATTGGCATGTGCATAGTGAAATGTCACAGCATTCCTCTTTAACATAACTTCTTTGAAAAAAGACTTGCAGCAACACCAGATTAGTTTACTTGGGCTATAGCAGTCATGGTAGCAAAATTGAAGCTGATGGCAACATGTTCTTTGCACTAGGGATATCTGTGGATTTGTGTTTCTGCCCCTTTAGGGTGCTTCCTACAAAGCTTTACCATTCAGACTGCCAGGTCTGCTTATCCCATTTTGCAGAGCATGGCAAATTTCCCTTGTGAATACAGCAGCACATCATAGCTGATGCTGAATTTGCAAGCTAATCAAAACCTGAAGCAATTTCCCTTCTCTCTTACATGCAAACACATGTTCACATATATGGTTAGCAAGCATCGTGCCTAAAAATGCTGATTTGTCTGTGCTCCCTTCCCTATAAGTACTTGTATGGTACCTATAAGTACATTCATAACAGAGGGCACAAACACAATTTAAAAATGTTAAATCTCTAGCTGTGCTTTTCATAAAAGCAATCAGTTACACAGGGAAAGGCCATTGTATTCAGTGTCTGTAAAAATAAATATCTATTTGGTGTAACTTGTCTCTGAGTAGCATCCAGATACATTTAGCAAGTGCAATGAAACTCAACAGTGTAATTCCCTGATCAAGGGTGCACATGCTCTTGAGTCACTTTCCTGTGTTTGCAATTTGATTTTTATAGCAACTAAACAACTAGCTTAGATGATTCATCATGATTCACACTGGAGACAAAAGGACAAAGAATACAAAATATAATAATGTGGCATTGTTTTCTCTTAAGCGAAGTAACTTGTGCTTGATTTTCTCCGTAAAAGCATCACAAGGTGCTTAAGACATCATTAGTTAATGGAGAGTTTTCTTGAAGAGGCATTTGCCCTTCCATTCTCAATTTCTCAGCCTGAGAGAAGCTTAAATCAGTTTCCTTTGGTGGTGCAGCTCAGTATGTGGTGATGCCAGTTCTGTCCTTGATGGCTGAGGTAACACTGGCCATACTTGCATGTACTGAAGCATTAAAAAAGGTCCTGGGTGTGTGTTTTCTAACAAGTGCTGGTTTAGAGTGTAAAACAAAGACAGATTTGGTTTAGGGGCTGTGGAGAACAAGTGAGAGCATTTACAGGATTGTTCTGTTTAAAAGGATGGTCTGGTTGGCTTCATTTCCAAATGCAGAAAGATGGATTTTCCCTTTATCTCACTTCCCTATTGAAAAGGCAAAGCTGACATTTGCAGTTGTTTATATAAGATTCAGAATAAAAATTACAAAAGTTTTATATTACTTGGAATGCGAAGTGCTTTGCTGAAACCAAGGGATTCTTTCTAACAGGGTGAATTTAAACATTTCCATATAGACACAAGTCCCAGGGTAAGGAATGCACAGTTCCTGCATTCTATTTATGGGAATGGGAAGTCCTTCAGCTGCACAGGATGTTTGCTGGAGATTGGAAAATTAAGGAAAATGATATTTTGCAAAATATCCCAAATGTACCAAGCTTATATGCTTGGAGAATATTTTTCTGAAGCATCAGCTTAACTTACAATTTTAATTACTGCAGGCTCAGAGAGACACCAGCCCTGGACATGAAGGTACTACCACACCTGAAATCCATTCTGATTTGGGAAAGGTGGCTTGGTCAGGTGCCATTAGCAAAGGAACCTTGTCCCAAACCAGGGTAGATGTAAACCATCTTCTCTCACTCCTGTTCCCCCAGGGAGCTTCTGCTCATTGTTGAAATGCATCTTGGAATCTCAGGAAATCGGACAATTTCTCTCATGCCAGCACCTTGTTTCTCCATGTATTCTGGATCATTTCAAGTTTTGCTGGATTGGAATGTGCCAGTCAGCTGAATGACAGGAGTATATGGGGATCTGTGAACTCCTTTTCCATTGCTGGAATGTATCCTGTAGCAAACCTCTTCTTCCATGTGAGAGGGAGAATATGTTATATTCAGGCATTTCCTTGGATTTCTTAGTTATACCTGTTTGCTTTTCCATCCTGATATGGGCTCACCTTTCAGGCTCCAAGAATGAATAATTTGAGAAATGGGTTGGTGTTTGTCCTGATTTGGACTAGAATAGAATTACTTTTCTTCCTATCAGCTGGTACTGAGTTTCGGATTTAGTCTGAGGTGAAGGTTGGTGCCTCACTGGTGTTTCAGTTGTTGCTTAGTAGTGCTTTCCCTGAGGACTTCCAGTTTCCCATGTTTAGCTGGAGAGGAGTTGCAGGAAGCTGGGAGGGAGCATGGCCAGGACAGCTGACCTGAACTGGCCAAAGGGGAATTCCATAGCAGAGAACATCATGTTTGAACTGAGGTGCCCAGGGAAGATGATTGCTGCTGGGCCAGGCTGAACATGATCAGCCCAATAAAATTGCTCATCACTTGTCACTCTTGGGTTTTATGTCTCTCTTTCGGTTTTCTCCCTTTTTGATGCTATATTATTACTATTATTACTATTTTAATTATGATCATCATCATTATTTATCAGTTATTAAACTGTTCTGGTCTCAACCCATGGGTTTCAACTTTCTGATTCTTCTCCCCATTCCATCAGGGAGGCCAGAGGGTGTGAGTGAGCAGCTGCATGGTACTTACTTGCCAGCTGAGGTTAAACCATGTCAGCATTCCCCAATTACTGTTTGTGATTATTCCATGTATATCTTAGACAAGGAAGTTGAAAATTCATTGAACTTTAGTCTTGGCTTTCTTGGCTTAATTATCTTAGTAAGTTACTGAACTCACTGAGGTTTGCACATTCAGGTAGAGGTGAGACAGCTCCTAGAGCTGCATGGTTTATGTTGATTAAAGCATTTTTCAAAAGGTCTAAGGATAGCTGGATTTCTTGTCAATAGGCAAAGTGAATTTTGGCCTTTAGGATAATTTCTTCAGCCTGGAAATTTTTTTTTTGCTGGCTGATCCTGCTTTTGATTTTATATCAGCTGCAGGCTCTGCTTTCTCTCTCCATGTGCTTGTAAAGATGAAGGCAGTCCATGCACACCCTGGGAAAGGAGCCCACACTCTTTACCTGCACTGCAGGTGAGAGGAGGCTGCACATTCACAGTGCTCCAATTCACATTTCTCTTTCTGGGCTATGATCAGGGAAATACTGAAACTGTGGTGTTCTCCTAAATTTGCAGGCTTTTATTCTTTTGCAGTCTGAGTAGGGCTGTTAACAAAGCAATAGTTAACACTCCAAGTTTAAAAAGTTTTGAAAATATTGACTGGATTAGAATATGCATTAGGATATCAATTAAAGTTGGCTCATTGGCATATGACTTAAGTGATTAAGAGGAGCAATTTCACATACCCTTTTACAATTGCTGTTAACCTCTAAGATTCTAAAATGTTGAATCAAATTCAATTAAACTCTGCATATTGAAATATTTTATAGAGCAGTCATTATGGAATCCAAGCACAGGCTTTCAGACTGAGAGCAGCAGCGTCAAATGGCATTGAATAAATGCAGTCACAGAAGGAAATGTTGTAGTTCTTGATTTATAACATTGCTTCCTGCATGCCTGTTTTTCCAAAGCTGGATTTCAAGCTGTACCCCAAAATCATTCCTCACAGCTTATTAGATCCTAAAGTATCAGAGCCCAAATTGATCTTTGGGAAGAAGACCAGAGGTTACACAGAGTGATCTATGGCTTCCCTTGACCCGTTCCATGCTGCTCACGGGGGAGAGAGAGGCTCAGGTTTTAATTGGACTATTAATTTTGACTCAGAAGCAAGAGTAATAAGAGCTCTGTGAATCACTGGTGACTGTCTTGCTGTCCCTGTCCCCAGGTGATGAAGCAGGGATCCCTCAGCTGCTGGCAGTGGCCTCACGTCTGCGAGACACGGCGGAGCTGTTCCAGTCGGACGAGATGCGCCCGGCCAATGACCCCAGGGAGAGAGCTCCTGTCAGGGTCAGGATGCTCAATGATGTGCTACAAGGCTTGGAGAAAAGCTTCCTGCTGCATCGAGCTCCTCCAGGCCTTTACAGGTACGTGCACGGTGTTCCACATGCTCTACAGCTGAGCCAAAATGGAATTCACCAACTGCTTGGTTTGCAGAGCTGTCTTTAAAAAGAAAACCTCAGCGAGAACCCAAAATTAAAGCTATTTTTTTCCTATCACATCATTTCTGCAGAAAACATTAATTCATTCCAATGCAAGGGGTCATTGGAATGCAGCACTGCAGTGTTTCTGTCATGACATTGCTGCTAACAAGATGTGTGGTGTGATGGCAGCCCAGGCAGCGTGGCAGAAACGTGTGTCAGATGGTACAGGAAGCTTTCAGGAGAAGAAGAAAATATTTTGAAGTCTCATACTGCTTGACAAGCTCCACCTATATTTTATTTAAAACTTTTTGCAGTTCATTGAAGATTCGGAATTGCACAAGATAACTCTGTAGCATTATTTAACATATTTAATTATATAGCAGCATTCTTGGATGTGTTTCAGCGAGTTAAAGGCACTACAGCTGAGTTAATGAGGAGGCCTGAGTCAGTCACTGCTCATAACATCTTGTCTCTGCTTGGAATTGTTCTCTGATAGGCATTCAGCTGCACTACCCAGGTTGGTTTTAAGATGTCGTAGTCACCCCATCTTTTACTTTCTAAGGAAGAAGTCTGCAGGTTTCTCTCTCTCACCAGAACCAACTGAAGTAACTAAACAGTGCTTTGATTTCAGTGGATGGGAAAAATTATCCAATGTCTCATGCAAGTCATGGTGTAAAATGGACATAAAACAGACACCTGGTTGAGGTGGGGAAAGAAAGCTACACCTACAATTGGAAGAGATTCTTCCAGTCACTTGCAATAGCATAAAACAAATGCCGTCCTCTTTTAAAGGGAAAAGAAAAAGAGAGGTAGTATGGGGAACTCAGAATTGTCAGTGAATAAAAGCCCTCCAGCTGTAATATACAAAATAGAATAATTACATTTGGGGAGGGGCTAATTTACTTCCTTCCTGCTGTAACTGGATTTATAACACAAAGAAATAAGCCAAAATGGGATTAGACATAGGCAAATATTCCCAGTTTAGCAGTGTTGTCTGTCTTGTCTGTACTGGTGTGGTGTTGCAAAGGAGCCACAAAACTGTTTAATAATAGTGTTATATGTATGTGTTGCATTGCAACAGCAACATTCAACATTGTTGAATCTGGCCGAGTTCTTTATTTGTAAAAATAAATTATGTCAAAACTTAGGTTCCGATAAGAGGGGTTTTGACATCTTCTAATATTTCAGTTGGTGCAGTGCTTGCATTATTAAGTTTGCTATTTACCAAAATGTAATTGCTAGATACGCAGACATAACGTAACAAATTTTTCACCTGCTTTCCACAGTACTTCAGTACAGAACAAAAGTACTTTCACACTGGCAAAGTAGCACTGTGGAAGTGAAAATGTTGTACTTGTTGCCCTCCAATGTAATTAAATTTGATAGAAGATTTAACAGTACAAGATTTCAAAGTCTAGGGGAAAACGCTGGCTTTGACTTTACTCTGAATAATTTTACCTGACATCATCTGGAATATACAATAGTAAAGGACACCTTGTGTATCACCATTAGATGTTCATTTAAAAAGAATGCACCCTTTGCACTGTGCCAAGGTAATTGTTACCTTTAATGGTAAATCTACACAGATAAACAGAATCAAGGACACTGTTAGATTTCTGATGTCCTTTGCTGCCATTTAGAATGTGAAGCACGTTTGCTTAATTAAAAAATTAAAACATCTAACCATATGTCTTCTTTGGATTATTTTCATTTCTTTTAGGGATTGAAGGTCCTTCTATTAATTGATGATCTTATATTAATACTTTTTTATTCTGAAGCTATAATTGTATCACAAGAACACTAGAAATAGATGAAAAAAATGACACTTTTTTTTTTTTTTGCTTTTACAACTTTAAGCTTATTTTTTTTTTACCATTTGGTAAAGAAAACAAACAAAAAAATCAGTCTCACAGCCAGGACCTTGCATGCCATGTTTCATCCCAGTCAGAAGATTGATAGGCGAGTTATAAACCCCTGAAATAGTGGTTTATAATGGAAATGCTGGCAGCCCTTTAACTATAGCAGCACAAGCAGTACAGCAATAAATACTGTGCTTCATCTGTAAACAGAAATTTAGGATGCAGTTTGCAGCCTTGACCTTCAGGCTCCAACTGTGTTTAGATCATCAAGATTCCATAAATACTGTAATTTACAGCCTTCTGAAGGAAGAATTTGTGTGCACAGTAAAGGACGTATTCTTCATGAAAAAATGATTGCTTCCTGTATACCCATTTGGACTCATATTCTCAACCTCAATCAAAGCACTTGACAAATTCGCTGAAGTTTTAGGCATCATTTTTAGCCTTGTATTTGTCCTAATTCACAGCTCTCTGGATCTGTACTGTGGCTTCTGTCCTAGAACTTGAATTAAAAAGAAAGGTGGATTTTTTTTCTTTATTGCAAGAGGGTTGCAACCTTCCTGTGCTTCTCCACTACAGAGGAACTGATACATCTTTTATATATAATCTTTTTTCTATAGTTTGCACACACATTCCCATAGCTATAGTCTCTTACTGTATATAGATATTTAAAAAAAAAAAAAAAACAAACTCATTCCAGTCAATGACATAGGGCAATATTTGGGCATAACTGATGCATTATGCATCAATAATGAGAAGTAATATAATTAAACTTACTAACAGAATTCAAATTTTTAATTTTTTAAATTATTGGATGGGATATTTGACTAAAATTAAGCAATCATGATTGACATTGGCAGGTTGTTCAGTGCAGTAAATGCTGTAGTTTTTATGCTCATCCCTCTTACCTGAACTTCCTGACATTGAACTGCAAATTTGACAATAGCACATGTTCCCCATGGTCTCTATTTCCAGCTGAGCTGGAAATACACAAGTACAGCTTGCATCGGGGTATTTTAGTCTTATCCAGAAATTTAGGCAGAATGAAAAATAATAGGTTGAGGAATATCCTGCTTTGCAAAAGTTACCCTGGGACTTGATTTGGGGTTAGGAGAAAATTGTTGAGTTTTATTGTACTTGAGGAATTTCTTTGATTCCCAGTGGCAACCCTGGGTAGATTTTCTATTTCCAGAATAAATGTCTAGGAGTAAAATAGGATTGCTGTTGATATTTTTCATTTATCTCTCTTTGTTTCTCATAACATAATCATAATATTGATAATTTTTTTTTACATAGAATTTGTCATTATTTCAGTGGAATGATCAGTAGAAATCAGTTTGTTTCTTACCTTTAGCCATTTCTTGCTTTCCACTCTGACAATATATACTTATGTGGAACATTTCTGTGTGTTTTCTGATGATGGTATTTTGCTGCTAGAGGTAATGATCATAGATTACACAGCAGTGGCATGTACAAGGTTAATGTAAAAACAGAGGCTTTGTTACTTTAGGTACTGTACAGGAGGAAGAAAAATATTTCAAGCAGATTGTCCTCTCCATGAGATGGTGAGCCTCACCAGAGCCATAAAAAGATTCCACAAATACTGATTATGTTGTGCTTTTTCATGCTTTACCCTCTACAGAAATACCCACTGAGTGACACCAGCAATATCAGGGACAGCAAGACAGCCTGGATCTTCCTGCTGTTCATAAACACCGAGTTCAAATCTTGTGTTTGCCGAGGCTCAGTAAGGGGGTTCTCCCTGTTCCTTGTGTATTTTGTTGTATTTCTTATATTTGCTGATCCCCACAGCTCCTGACAGCCTGATGAATCTGTCAGGGCTGTGTGTGCTCTCCTCAGATGCTCACACAGAGTTCCTCCCTGTGCTGAAAGGCAGAGCCCTTACAAAAATACTGCAAAGAAATGAGATAATGAAGCAAAGCTCATGGAGTATCAGGCATGGCACACTCAGTACAGGAAGATCTCCAGTCACAGTGCAAGTGTCACATTCAGGTCCAGGTCTAATTTGCAGATTTTGTGGGTGCTGTTGATACCAGGTGGATCCAGTAGTAGGTGTGCAGGATTTCCTAGAATTGCCTGGGGTGCTCCCTCAAAATTTTCAAACCTGAAAGAGTCATTGAAATCACAGTCTGTGTCTTCAATTCTTTAAAATTAAAGCAAAAAAGAGGCGTACAAGGGCTCAGGCTGTCATTTCTGCTCCAGTTAGGATGGTTTTATTCTTAATGAACCATTGCCTAAGGATCAGTTTGACAGTTCTTTTAACAGTTTAGTAAAAAAAATCAAAGTCAACCTGTGCAAAACCTTTCTTTTAAAAGTTTTATCTTAGCATGCCAAGTTTATCCTGTCCATTAAGGCTTTATGCATCTGCCACCACTATTTATGGAATTGTTACAGGGGTGATTGTGCTTTGTCTAATAGATGTAATTGAGTGAATTGAGTAATAAGTAGGTGAAAAGTAAGGATTTTGAGAGCAATCTGTGTTTTCAGCAAAGACCTCCAGCAGTTTTTATTGCTCATTTGTACCAGTTAAACTTCTCCTTTTTGCTTCTTTTCATCACAGATACCCAAGTGTGACATTAACACTTCATTGAGCTAAAGAATTACAACAAATGGGTACATTGTAATGCACTGAACAAAATACTGGCAGTAAGCAAAGATAGATTGTGCACCCTGAGTCTGACATAATGAAATGAAAGAACAATCAAAAGATGGTTTTAGTACCACTCAAAAAAAAGGCAACTTGCATTGCTGCTGAACTCGTGCCACTCAAGTGTGTGTTGTTCACCAGAACAAATATTTTCCTTTCAGATTGAGATTTGTTATGTACATTTCTGATATGTGTATATTCTGCAGAATTTATTTCTGCTCTGCTTTGCAGCGGATTTCAAAGTACACATGCCCCAAGAGTCTAGTTTCTAGAGATATGTTCAGTAAGAAAATTAAAGACCTTATTATATCTTCATGTGTAAACAAGCTGCTCATTGGATTTACAGGGGACAAGCATTAAAGATGCAAATATCCTGCTAATCTTAAATAGTAACGTGGGTAAACATGGAGTGCAATGTCACCTGCAAAATAAAACAAAACCCTAGCCCAGAGTTTCTACCAAAGACAGTAGCTGGGACTCCTTGTATAAACTGGAGATTTGTTTTTTCATTTTGAATTCTTCATTTATGACTTCAAGTAGAAAACATTCCTGTCTCCTTTGTAGTAATATTTGAGATGTTTTTTGACCGACCTGAACCAAATGCATGGAGTATTTTCATTGTTCTGCTTTGTATTATGTGGAGCAGAGAGTGATTTGATAGGGTGTCGATGATCCTTAGTGTGGGAAATACGGAAATAATTCATGTTTCACTGGCAGCAGTAGATAATGTTCTGTCTCTATTATCTGCCATGTGCAATTTGTAAATACAATGTTAGAATTATGTTGGGGGAGAAGGAGAGAATTGTGTGCTGGTTGCAGAATAGTGTACCTCAGATTCTGCTGTTTGGTCAGAATAAATGAATTTTTGTCTTCCAGCAAGCAGTGATTTCCTACCTGACTTTTGACCCCCATACTTTGCATCTTTCAAAATTTGCAACTCCTTTTCTTCTATGATTTTTTTCACAGCTTACAAATGAAGTTATAAACAGTGGCATTACATGTTTCCCTCTCTTATCCTTCTCTGGTGTTTCTCAGTTCTGCAGTTGTTCAGCTCCCTTTTCTCTGATAAGCATTTGTCCAAATGTACTTTTTACACCCAGAATACCTTCCCATTTTCTTTTGCCTTATTCCTTTGAACTTTACTGTGTTTGAGCAGTGTGATTGTGGTTTATGCAATTGTAAGTATGGAGCAGCACATTTATCCTGGCACACACCAGTAGCATTTACTGGGCTGATAATGCTCTTACAAATTCCTGCTATGGTTATTATTTTTCTCACGACTGATAACGATGCTGAATTATGTCCTTTTCTAATACTGAGAAGATGCAATAAAGTGAGAGAAAGTCGTATACAAAACACCTGATCCATCTGAGTTGGCAATTGAGATGTTTTTTCCTTTGGAACCACCGATACATGTAATGGCCACAAATTAATGACTGTATTTGTTGTCTTGTAAATTTTTAGTATTTAAAGAGCATTTGCTGCATAAATACTACTGAATTAGCCATCTGCAGAGCTGTAATTATGGCAGACTTTAAAGCTTATTTAAACAGGGAACATGAAAATCTTTTCATTACACCTGCAAAAGCAGAAAACCACTGTAATCAGGGCTTATGTCATGGCTTGAAAACAGATTTCTCACTTCCCTGATATGAAGGGAAACCTGGTTTTACATATATTAATTGATTTTTCCTCTATGTACGTCTCATGAATTCTTTTCCATATTTTTAATTAGGTTGATTTGTATACTTGCAGAGCTCTCTCTGTTCAATACATCAGCCCCATTACATTTGTGATCCAGTAAATATTATTATTTTGTAATTTAACCCATCATTAGTTGCCGTGAGGACAAGACTTCATCCAGGAACTATAATTCCTATTGTTTCCCATGGATGTGATTGGTCTTGGACTTGCAAAAAAAAAGTTGGTTTTTTTTGTAAAATGACATTTATTTAATATGTGGCCTGACTGGGATGTTTTAGCCCATTTCACAGCAGTTGTTCTGCTGACTGTAACAGCCCTGTCACAGCTGCTCTGTGAGCTCAGTGCAGAGCTCCTGTGCCAACCTCCAGCCAGCCTTGTGGGTCAGATGCAGCTCCAATCCTGTTCCTTGCTGGCAGATCTTGCTTGGTCTGCACTTATGGTGCTAAATAAGACAAGAATATTTAGTTCCAGAAAAAAAAAAATTGACTGTGATCTCAGAAAGCTATACAAAATATCAGATTCTGAATCATTTATTAAACATGACAGAAGCTTAATATTTTATACATTATTCTCTCTTTATTATAAACAGTAGGACTGGTAACATTTTTTAGATCCAAGGAATATGTGATTCCACATTTTTGATCATGACAGATAAGAGCCACTCATGTATGGTTGAAATATTAGCCAAGAACACTTCCTGGAGATAGTACAAGAATAAATGGAATTCATTGGGAAAATAGTTAATTTGCAATATTCCCTCATTAACATATTACCCAGGCAATAGGGCTTGGAAATGTGTTGATGAGATCATCAATAGGAAAATTAGCTTAACTGGGACTTTAAAAAAGTGTTAATTTTGTGTGTACCTGTCACTGAATGTAACAGTGATATAACTTTAGGCATTTCTTTGAAGATGTATTATGTATTATGACAGAAATTTTTATCCCTCGTTAATTCTTGTGCTAATGACCTGTGGTAATGGCCTCATGTCCCATGGCACAGAGTTATTTAGGGTGATAAACCCAGCCAGGATCAGAACTGGAGACCAATGTCAAGGCACTGGACACTGAGTGCTGCTTTGTTTAGACATGGGATTCCTCCTTAGGAAAAGGATGTTTTACGTGATTTCTGAATAAAAAGCCCCATGAAGCCATCAGAACATCAGCTGTGAGCCATTTGGAAATAATTTTATTAATTCACTTCCCTCAAGTTCTTCAAAATAGTAGCACATCTGCTTTGAATCCGAGTGTTTCAGACTGAGACATCCTTAAGAGACAGATAGTTTCCTCCAGATTATTCACACAAACATATGTTTCTTTCACTTGAAAAGCAAGTGTAGCATAAATCATTCAAAGAACAACATGCCTGAATTTGTTACCAACAGCTACATTATTTGAAATTTAACAAAGAATATTTCATACCAGTAGCTGCCAGCAAATAACATTTTAAAATACAGTTATATCAATTTCATTCAGTGCATCATCACTCTTTTAAGTACAGATGTCAGTCCTTGCTCCAAGGAACCACAGAAAAAGCACTGGTGGATTTTCAAGGAATTTTTACCTCTCCATGGGGTGTACATCATTCTCGTTGGGGTTGGAAGCTCTGTGGCAAAGACTCTGATAGAGGATTCTGTGGCTTCTTCAGGAATTTCTGCATAAAGCTGCTTAATTAACTTCTGTGAAACCCTAGAGAAAATAATGCCTTTATTTTGCTGTTTAGCACTGATAAATAGAGACCAGCAGCTTCTGAAGAACAAATGCATCCTACTTTCAATTTTTTACTTCACTTCTGTGCAGTCATTCTGTGAAGCTGTAGAATGGGCTCTCCTTGCCTACTGATCTTGTTTACTCCAAAGCAAGAAAGAAATCAACTCCTAAACTCAACAAATTTCCACCAGGAGAAAAACTGTGAGTGCATGGTCATGTTGATGTTCAGCATTGGCAAATAGACATTTTATTGCCTAATTTTACTCAGAATCAGTCTTTAAGATAGTCAGGCTTCTTAGCTCCATTATTCTTATTTGAGGCCACCCCAGAACAGCAGTCCTCCTATGATCTGCTACTTGTCTAAGTTCAGCTTCCATTTATTCATGATATACTTTGTTATCAAAAATCTCAAAAATTATGAAGTGAAGTAATTACTGTTTATTTTAAAAAAGTGAAAAAGTTTGGCTCCAGGTTGTCATATATTCAGTATTTAATTTTTTTCTCAGTCATTGCAGAACACTGTTATCAGAAAATCAAGCTTAGCATTGTTAGCTTTTCTTTATGTCAATCTTTTCTGTTGGCAGAAATTATTTAACTATCAAAAGAATAGTTTCCTTACATCTTTCAGAACAGAAATGAATGTTTCTGTAAATGTTGAGTTCTGGTCATAAAAAGAGTCCTCAAGGAACCCTTTCTTGGCTTAAATTCTTTAACAGACCTTCTGCTTTCTCCTTAGGATTCTGAATGCTCTGAATGCTTTGGAATCTGCTATTGGTGCTTTTAAGGCCTTCACAAAGATTTAAAGCTGTTAAGGCACATCAAACTTAGGCTAGAGTTAGGGTTAGGTTAGGCTTTAGGGATCCTTCAGGGAGAGATGAGTGTGTTTCAGGACAGTGCATCCCTTTCCTTTAAGTACTGTTATCAAAGAGAACTGTAGGGAAATAAAAGATAATGTGTCTTGTAACCCACTACTCTTCCAGTTTGGCTTTTTTTCCTTTTGTTTATTTGGCAGGCAGTCAAGCCAAGCCAAGCATCAGGACACTTTACAGAGCTGCCAAAATCAGGATTAATTTTTTTTAAGAAGGCCTATTTAAAACTGACCTCTCAGAAATGCACTCAGACCTGGAATAATTAGCTCCTTGTGGTCCCGTGTCCCACCAGAGTTCTGTTCATGCAGACTTACCACAACCTCCATTTGCCATAATTGACTCCATTAGAGGTGTCCTAATGCCTGTCTTTTATGCAAGATAAATCTGTATCTAGCAGGGATTGAGTTTATCTGGTTTATCGCTGTCACAGAACAATGCCTTTGAAATGCCTTTCAGCTGGTTAGGCTTTATTTGGGTTTGATATCTCGATTACCTGCAGCTCATCAGCTGCTGATAACATGCAAATACATCCCTTTCAGGCAGACACTCACTCACCTCTGAGGGTACATGATTTTAAATATATCACTTTCTGGGATATTTATTGGCGAAACCATTTGCAGTCCGTACATAATAGCACTAAGGCAAGGCAGCTGATGACTCTAAAAAAGGAGAAGATGTGCAAGAAACAAAATTTAGGGAAAACAAATTACAAGCAGAGGATCCTTAGAAATGACATGCTGGGTTTGTGGGGGCTTAGGGCAGGGAAGGAGTGGTGACATTTTCAGCTGAGTCGCCCTGGGTGGTTGGATGCCACATCCCCATTTTCCCTGGCCATGTTTGTGTTGTTCCATCCCATGGCCCCAGAGCCAGGAACTTCCAGGGGAAGCCCAGCAGGGAATAAGGACTGTAGAAAAAAAAATAGATATATTTCCTCTGGGTCAGCTCTAATGACATGTAATGGCAGTTCAGCAGGGCATCTATTTTCTTCTGATAAAAGTTAATCCTACATGGCCAGCAGCTATAATTTTATAATTATTACCCTCCTGCCACAACAGTGCTGTGAAATACAATAGGTAAGATAACAAAACTGCATGTGGGTGTCAAGAGGGTTTCAAAAATAAGAAGAGAGGAAAGGAGAAGAGCCATTGGAGATCAGAAGGATAAGGGACCCAGAGGAGGAAAGGAAACTTTCTGCACGTTCACTGCAAAATTTTATGAGGTGCAAACTTGTGTAAATAAACCAGGATAAACCCTCTTGTGCTGTTTCCAGAGAAGATTTTGTGATATTTTTATGTCCTACAATAAATAACCACTGTGTGGAACTGGAATTCCCAGCACGTAAATATTGCTATTAGAGTGCATCTACTCATTTACCAAAGTAATCAAATTGCATGTTTTACAAAACATGAATGAAAACAGACTCCTAAATGTAAGAAAAGTGCATTCAAAACTGAACAGTATCAAGAGAAAGGGAAATTCAGAGAATCCTTGTTCTGGTGTGCTGGTTTTTTGTTTTGTTTTGTTTTGTTCTGTTGTTGTTGTTTCTTGGAGAGTAGAAGAGGGAACAATCAGGGAATTATAAAATTGAGTTTGTGAGAATGCTGAAATCATAGCACATGATGTTATAACTGGAATAGACAGAGGCTGCCTGTAGCATTTAGCTGAAAACAATTTTACTGTGATTCTGCAGAGAAAACCTGCGCTTATTTCATATAGTACAGTAGACTTACCATCATGTCCTAATGATTTAATTTTACTTTTCAAAATCTCAAATGTGGGCTGTTAGTTAGGAGTCTGTTTGTAAGTGCCTGAATAATTCATCTTGTGTTGTACATTACCTACAGACAAAATTTTCTTGTAAGCTAAAAAATCGTTTTTCCTGACAAAAATAATTTGGTAATCTTGTTCCATCCTGTACTGTCCAGTTGCTCTAATATTGAAGTTGTGTTAAATTCAATCTATTTTTAGTGTAATCTGTCATTCAAGATTTTGTCAATTTTCTCCTCGTCTGGTGGGTGTGGCAGTACCTCCTTATTTGTGGTTATGTAGAACAGCATTTAAGGGCATTATTTAATCAGTAATGCCTGTGTTCCTAGGCCTACCAAGGGCTTATAGAAGTTATAGAAAAGGCTCTTTTTTCATAGTTCCTTTACTTTGCTAAGTCTGTTTGTTTTGTTTGTAGCCCTTTTATCTCTTCCAGAGGTCTGCCTGAAGTTATTAATTAGGTTTCCTACCTCAGTGTTACAGTTTTCAGGTCACTGGGATGTGTCATAGAAACAAGCACATTAGGATGAATGATGTGTGTTGTAATTTCATTAGTGGCATCAATAATGTATTGCAGTTTTCTGGTTAGGAGTGTCTTTTTGTTTTGTGAGGGTCAAGCTGACTGTGTGAATTATATTTATAAGATCAAAATAGTTAAAGAGGAAGGTGGATACTTAAGCAATTAGGCCAGAGGCTGGAATTGTTGTTTTAGAGGTGTAGGCTACAAAACCAATTTGTGTTAAGGAATGTTTAAGTAATTGAATTTCACAGTATAAATTGAAGTCCCTTGCTATCATTCTGTGTGTTGTGGGCGCATGGTGATACCTTGTGTCAATGAAATGGCTGGGGTTTATTTTTCAGTCTCTGTGTAATCTTTAATGAAAACACTTTCCTGACTTGTAAAGGCTTGGCAGTAATAAACTGAACTGACCATTTTTTTTCATTTGATGAAGCTTCAACAGAGATAAGAAGTAAACTTGTATAAATTGATTCTCATTAACATGCATAAAGAGAGAAATCATTTTGTGCGGCAAAGGGGTGGCATGGCTTGCCAAGCAAAGATAAGTAATTGAAAAATACAAGATCCCAGTGAGAACTCCTAGGAGAAAATTTGAAAAAAAACAGGTGCTGTATTATGTTACTTATTATTATTTTCATACATAAAAATATAAATGAGGTTATGTCATACTTTGTAATGTAAAGCTATTCTAAAGCCATATTACTATTTCAGAACTTAAGATATTATTTTAAATTACAACAGTAGACTGTTTGTCTCTTTCATTCATCAAACAATTGTGCCTTCACATCAGATACTAATTTGCCCTGTGTTCAGGTGGGGTGGACTAGGAGTATTTGTTTTTACTTGGATCACCTCACTGTGATTAACTGTGGAATCACCAGATTTCCAAAATCACAGCAGTAGAATTAATCTGAATTAACACCCTCATATGTCTAGGCAAACCATCTTTTTAGCCTGTGTGCCTTTTTTACAGCACATTTGAAGATGGGATGTGAGGTCTGTTCCTGTTCACCACAAATGTTGTCTCAGCAGTCCCCAAATGTTCCAATGTTCAGGCTATCCTCTCTTTAGTTTCTGGCAGTCTCAGTCAGTGTTGTTCTGCTGATGGCGGCTGTTTTATGATGTTTTTATAACTTGGCCTAAAGGAATAGAGGGATCCTAGCACAGATCAGGGCGCCAGTGTTGTAGGCATTTGGAGTAGAATTCCAGCTCAGTCAAAACTCCCAGCCACCAGCAACCAGATCTCTCCTGAGGGTAGAAAGAAACGTGATTATCTCTAGCACTGGCCTTGCTGTTGGAGGTGTTTGAGGGGCTGGGTGCAGGCTTCTTTCTCCCTGTGAACTGCAGGAACTTTAGAGGAGAGTTCTTCAAAAGCCTGGCTCTGCTTGCACTGATCTCAGCGGGAGTCCCTGAACTGAGGGAGCAAAATCAATCCCTGCTTTGAAAAATGCAGGATTTCCCATAGCACAGCCTGTCCTTGAAAAACCAACCAACCAAGAATTCATCTGGTTCTCAACATACACAGTTTTCATTTACTGTGTCACAGAGACTGCCTTGGGATGGTCCATGAGGTAACTTGAGCCACCTGTGGGTGTGAGCTGCACCACAGGCAGGGAACAGCAGCATCAGCTCAGAGCTGAGGAAGCTGGGAGCTGTCCTGAGGCTGCTGCAGTGCAAACTGAGGGAGTTATTGCCACATCTGCCCATTTCTGCCCTCCTGGTGGGGCTTTCTGTCCCCACTGAACTGCTCTTGCACGCACTCCCAACCTGTTTCAGGCTAAATGGTGTCAGTGATGACCTATTGTTTGAGCTGTCTTTCTGCTGCACTGTTGGATTCAAACTCTTTCCCTCCTCTGTTTAGTTCTCCAATGTTTTGCAATGCAGACCCCTTGAATTGTCTGGATGTATTGCTGTCAGGCAATGAAAAACTTGCCATTGCTTCTGCACTCTGTTGGGCTTGAATGTATACCAAATATTGGGAGGTAAAAACATAGACTGAAAAACTGCCTTGTGAGGACAGGAGTTATTCAAAACATTTTTTAAAAGCTGAAAACATGGCAAAAGATTGTGGGTGTTCTGTGGTGTCATTTATTGGGCTGCTTTGCTACCTTTCCCCCAGGCAATTAGGTGATTCATAGAATGATGAGATTCACTTTTGTGTTCATCTGTCTTGTGTAAACAAACTTGGCAGTTTTATTGTTAATTTGGAGCTGCCATTTGGCCTGGTCTGCTGTGCCATTAGGTTACTAACAAAGTGTGTGAGTTGTCCTGTTTAGTGCTGAGTTTTCCGTGAAACAATTTCTCCCCTGCCCTGAACACCTGTCCTGTATTTAAGGATAAGGTTCTGCACCAAGTCACTGCAGCTTTCCTGTTTCAAATTTCATTCACTTCTGTTTACAATCAAAGGAGCTCCTGGGTGGAGATTTATGATATTTGTGTGCTCTTCTAATTAGTATAATGATTACACCTGTTTTGGGGTAACATTTATAGCCTGTCTCAAAGAGTCTCATTAAAATCACTGACTAGCTTTGAATTCCAAGCTTTCCACACCTCGTACAGATAACATTTCCAAGGGATCACACAATACTCTTGCATCTGTTTTTCTACAAACTATTAAAAATTTTTGCAGATATTACTGGAAAACACAGATTTTGTTTCACAAGGGTTTAGCTGTGTGTGCTGTTTGTTTCCCTCCTCGAGTATGAGACATTAAAGATGGGTTACTCTTGTTCTGAAATCACAAAGGATTATTGATGAAATAAAGTCTCTGCTGAAGGCAAGGAGTTTTACCATTGACTTCAATGCAGCTGGAATTTCACCTGTGAAGTGTGAAATAAATAATGTGAGCAGATAGGAAAAACAAAACCAAACTCAAACCTGTGCTGAGGTTTCACAGCAATAACCAAACTTTTTTTTAGAGGGGAATAAATGAAATCCATCTGAGGCACAAAATCCTTCTTAGGGGTGTGATAGGTCTAGGCTCATGCTTTTGAATAAAATCTTGAATGGTCAAAGAGGAATGTGAGATTTCTTTGATGGATTTAGTGACTGCTCCAGTGTAAGTACACATAGTTCAATGAACAGATTCAGTTTAGAAATGCATAATAAATATGCATTTGCCTCTCACTCTGCCATGGGTCAGCTTTACTGTGCATAATGTGTATCATCTGTAAGCTGTGGCTGATACTTGCAGGGTTTCTTGATGGCATCTGATGAATTGTTTTTGAGTGAGAATTTTACCATTCTGTCCATTGTTCTCTTTCAGAAATATTCTTTACAGACTGCATGACAGGACCAGCCAGTTTTCAGTACTGCTGGAGGCACTGGAGCACTGCAAACTACATCAGTCAAATGAGACCGTTCAGGCAGCCCTGTCAGAGGTGCTGAACAGCATCAATTCAGCTCAGGTTTACTTCAAAGCAGGACTTGATGTGTTTGAGACTACCTTAGCTGGAAAGAAATGAGAGGATTCTCTGCATTCTAAAGACATTTGTTTACAACTCTCTAAACAAAAGTTCGACTTGGACCAGAATTGCTCTGAGGATCAAACCTTTCTCAGCCTTTCCTTCAGCTGGCACTTAAAGGTACTGCAGCACGTAGTGTAAGAAATGTAAAACAGTCTTTTGCACTGTTCACAGTATATCTCAAATGTCTGTTCCTGAATGTATAAAACATAAAGAGAGGGAATAACACTTCAGAGATGATTTTGGAAGGACATCTGCTGTATTTTTGTATGTAAAATATGTTTTTATGACTAAGAGCTCAATCATGCGAAGTACCGAGCATGTCCTGCAATGTGCTGAAGCCCTGGTTCTGAGACACCCCAGATGTGCACCCAGGGGAGATTTCCATTTCCCCTGTCAGGAAAATCTGACTCAAGTTTCTTAATGTTTTCAGCAAGCTCATCTTCTTCCTTACTCTGTTCAGAGTGAGTAGTTAAAGGATATGGCGTTTCCATGGGTATCCAGCACTGGAGTGGGAATGCACAGAACACCTTTACTCCTGTGGAACAATAAATACCTCAGTTCTGAGAATACAGATGAACTTTGAATATTCCATTTCTGTATGAAAATAAAGAGTTGTTTTCGCTAATGTTTCTTGGAGAAGAAATTTTTGTGATGATTTCAGATTATTTAAAAAGTGTGAATCAGTAGTTACACTTGCACAAAAACGCTTTGAATGTTTATGATAAATGGAAGAACTGCCTAGTCTTTTTAAGGCTGGAGGCCTTACATGTTTTCACCAAACATTCCCAAAACATCCCACTTCAAGGTCTCTAAATTGCCAGAGAGCTGTAAATAAAAGCAAGATCTCCAAGTTCTGGTAAAAGTTTTGGGATTCCATCACTCTGCCACACCACCCGCTATTCGAGGCTGGCTCATTCCATCAGGCCTGGCATGCAGGACCTGGATCATTGTCAAAAAAGCACAAGGAAAACATAAATCCATTCCCTGCTGTAGGACCAGGAATTCAAGTGTGGAGGCACAAGCTGGTGAAGCATATTGCAGGCTAAAACTCAAATCTGTTTTTCCAATGGTAGAAGGCTCTGATCACACCATTGCCCGTTGGCCAAAGTAATCTGAGAGTGAAAGGATCAGGAGGTTCAGTGTCCTCTGAGGGGATGCTATACACATCTGAGAATTGCAGGTCTTAATAATATAAACAGCTGGAATTGTTAAACCCTATTTGGCTTTTACAATCTCAAATGATTCTAGGTTTAGAGCTTAAATAATTAATTTTATATGGATACTTAGAATTTAAATATAATTTATTTGATGGAAATGTTAAATGTATTGCTACCCAGTTTGCCATGGAAACATTACAGGAACATTTCAGGTTGCAGCAAAAATGGGAAAAAAAATGTCTGTATTAATGTTTAAAAATTGCCTTTGGGAAATTTTCTTGAGTGCACAATTTGGTGAAAAACTTTTTAAAGTTCACATTGCAAGAAATGAGCTATTTACAGATCTGGGTTTCTGTTTCCAAAGTCCTTGGCAAAGGGGCCTCTCCAAGCAGTGGCCCAGGACTGGGTACACACAGCTGTGCTCTTGCTGAATCTCCTCACAAGTTATGATTGAAGAGCGGGCAAAACCCCCGGGCCTGACCAGAGGCTGAGCTGTGCAGTTGTACAGCAGCCTCTGCACTGGGAATTTGTTCAGCACCACTCACTGGGACTGCATGGGCTCAGGCATCATTATCTCTTGGCTTTCCTTGGCATCTGATCAGGAAAAGGTGGTGATGATTCTTTTGCTAATGCTGGCTCCAGTTCTGTTTAGTGCAGAGAGGATTTGATTTCTGGAGAGTAACATTGTTTATGATGTTCATTCATTCCCTTGTTTGCATATTTTTTATTACTGTAAGATTTAAGTGGTTGAATTGTATGTTTGTTTTGCAGACTTGGGGATGTACTGTGCATGCCACACTTGAATTGTAAGAGGAACCTTCTAACAGTTCATTTAGTGACATATTTTCTTTGGAGTGCTGCCTTTGATGGTATTGAATGGTAAAAGTCCGGTGCCATTAGGAGACCAAAAAGAGAGATTAACACCCTTCTTAAGTCTACCAGGTGAATTTAATAACTGCTTCCTCATCCTTAGAATGTTCCACCAAACTCACCTCTGATGCAACCAAAGTGTATTTAGCAAAGTCAGTGAAATCTGGTGGGAGCAATGTCCCTCATGGATGATTTCTCAACCCTGTAATTCCTAACTAAAATATTTATCTTGCTTTCTCACTGATGTCCTTCTGCAACCACTTTTAAAGTAGCAGACTTCAAAGTGCTCCACTAGAAAAGCACTGCTGTTGTAAATGTCTGTCTGTTCCAGAGACAATCAGATGTTCTTGTTGGAGAGATGAGTCAGATGAGCTATTTAAGGACTTAAATGCATTGATTTCAATGTCATTCTCACACTTGTAGATCTTTTGTAGGCTTTTATTTCTATGTTCAGATCTTACCTATAAGTGAGTACTCAGTGATAATATTTGTACCATTATGCCTTTGGAAAAAAAAGCACTTTTGAGCCATATCCTTCCATTGATTTTTAAATCCTACCTATTGACTTCCAAGAATTTATAGCAAGTTGAAGTCCTAAGTACCCGGTGTGATTCTGACATAGAGTTTTTGCCCAAACAGCTGAGGAAAATCAGCTAAAGGAAGGTGTTAGTAAATCATAGCAGCTTACCCAGATTGACTTCATTCCTCTGTTGTACTGGAATAAACACAACGCCCTCAAAGGCAGAAGTGCGTTTGCAAATTGCCTGAGTGATACTAAAAATGTGTTTGCTTTTCAGAAACGTCAATTGCCAGGGACACTGTAACAAATGCATTGATTGCTACTTAATCTAGAGTCATGCTCTCAGTGACCAGAAAATCCCTGCAGCCTGCAATATTTGTATGTTGAGACAGTTGATAATAAAAAGCCAATAAGGTTTTATTAGTATGTATTTTAAAGAGTCCATAAAAAAGCTAAAGTACAATCAAGTCAGATGAATAAAAAGTACATGGGAGCTGGATTTTGAGTACTAACCTTAAAAAAAGGCAGTGAATTGTTTTTACCATCTGAGAAAAATAGTACCTGTGCTCAAATGCAAACACACAAATGCCTTAGATCTTCATAAAGTTGTGCAAACATTAATTTACTTGCAGGGATATGATACAGCTACACAAACATGGATATAAATAATTATGTGAGAAAATGAGCAAACGCTTTGCGCTGCCTCACTTACCTTTTAGGAAAATATTTCAGTTGAGAAATGTGAAAGGGGGCACTGCGGCTGACCTCAGTTCTTGCAGCAGTAGGTGGGGAAAGGTTAAATCTCAGGTATTACAAAAGGACCTACTGGAGGTCATCTATTCCAGCCTCGCTGCTCAAGCAGGGTCACCTAAATCGATCCTCCCAGGAGGGCTGTGTTCAGATTACTATTGGATACCTCCCAGGGATGGAGATTCCACAACCTCTCTGGGCAATCTGTGCCTGTGCATGGTCACCCTCACAGAGACAGCATTTCATTCTTCCATAGAAACATTTTCTCCAAATTTCTCCCTATGTTTCTGACTTGTTAAATGCTCGTAATTAGTTTAATTGCAAACATTCAAAAGGTAACCATCATTTAATTTAGTGAAAACTCTCAGCCAAGGTCCCTAGGATTCCACAGTTATAATATTTTGGAAAGTTTGTATGAGGAGATTTGTCTTTCAAGGCATGAAGTTTATTTTTAAGTCAGAGAAACCAATGTCTTTATTTTTTGAGGTCTTTTGTGCCGTGCCTGATCCCCAGTCATGGGATTTCTTTATACTTCAAGAGGCTGATGGAGAACAAAAGATGCATTTGAAAATGCAGGGAGGGAAATCACCCATCAGCACATGTGGGGCCATAAATGCACCTACTTCACCCAAACTTTGGGTGCTCATTGTGGTTTGTGTTGAGTGGAAGGCAAGACAATTGTATGGCTCATTCTGGCTGTAAAAGCTGTTAAATGCTGCAGCCTTGTGCCTGGTGTGTGCTTTCCAGGGAGCAGTTCAGGTTTCCCTGCCAGGCCCTGTGCTGGGAGCTGTTACCTGTGTCACTCGGAACGGGGCACCTCTGGCTCCACAGCTTTGTCACTGTCTCAGGAAACATCTCAGTGTGGGAGATGATCTTTCCCTTTGGCACTCTCTAACATTTCAGCAGTGTCCCAGAAAAGGGAGGGATAGGAAACAAATCTCATTTTAAGATGCCTGGAGCCTGAGTTTGGAAAACAGCCTTGAACAGCACTATTAGTGTTCAAAACAAAGTAAGGTGTCTTCTTTTGGAGCTCTGAATCTACAAAATTTGAGATAGGATCTCCAGTAGCACAAGTAATGTCTCAAATATAGAATACAAAAATATTTATGGTCGATACATGTCATAATAATGATAAAAATTGCTTGTAGGGATAGTTTTTAGCTTTAACCATCTGGCTGTTTCCTATCCCTCTATCACCATCTTCTCCAATCCCCTGCATCCACCTTCTCTCACATCTTTTTGCAATGTGATGATTTTTCTCATCCCTCACCACTGTTTCCTCAGCCATTCCCACTAGTTTTTTGTCTCCATTCTGCTTCCTTATCACTTCTTAAGCTCCCCTTTAATTTGCCAACCACCAAGTTAATCCCCCTCTTTTCTCTCTCTGATCTCAGTCATGCCTTTTGTTCCGCATTCAGTTCTCAACTCACCTCCCTCAAGTTTAAATTATTATTCCTGGTACAGCTGACCATAATAAAGAGCTGAAAGTGGTGGAAATGTCCTGCTCAGATCCAAATGGATAAAGTATAAGGAGGCATCATCTGTTAAATTCAAAGTATTCACTACTGAGTACATGCAAGCAGCAGGTTTGCAGTTATAGCTTGGCTGAATTGAAGCAGGGTTTTTTCCTATCCTGTTTCTCTCTACTGTTGGACCAGGAAATTCCCTGTAAAGTAGCAGTGTAGAAAGTTGGCAGTCTTTAAATTTCTGAAATAAACTTCTGAGGTTCATTTCAATCCATTTTTGAAGTTGGGTGAATAAGAAATTATAGACAAAGAATCAGAATTGGTACTACCTCTCTACAAAGTAAAACAGGCAGTATCTAAGCAGGAAATTTCTCTGACCTTGCAGGAGCCATCCAGCATTCACTGCAGGATGGCTTCATACCAAACCCACATGTGTAATTGTGCTGTCCTACAGTGTTTAACATTATTTAGGTTTACAAGGACTCAAGCCATCTGCACAAACCTGCACTTGAACATGCACATTTGAGCCTGAGAATAACGAATACTCAAAGCAAAGGCTTTAAAAATATCTCAGACTGCATGTTTACTAAAACTATGGTGCTATTAAGCCTCTGCTTTTTCTTAATTATAATCCCACTGCCGCTGGTTATTTCTACTATTGCTCATAGACACTTGTCCTAACTGGAGAAAATGTAACCTGCATGGATTTGCAAAAACATTTATGCTGTCCCTCAGTCTTACTGACTTCAGTCTGGTTTTTTCAACATGTTTGACTTTACTATAATTACTTACCAGGGTGCTATTCCATGTTAGCAAGGTCAACAGAATTTGGCCACCGTTCATGGAATTTCTCAAAAGATTTGGTATCAGAAGATTGGTTATTTCTGTTTAGTCTATTTTCTTTAATCTCTCAATTTAGATTATTACAAGCAAGAATTTTTTTTTTCTTTAATTGTGAAGAATTTTTGGGTCAAAGTTAAGTAAGCCCACTGGGCAAAATATAAATGTGTATGTACAAGTGATATAATCTGGAATTAACTTTATACCTATTATGAATGTTGGCATGGATTAATGCACACATACTTTTATAAATTTCACAGGTTAGAATTAATACAAGGGCTTAATTTAAGAAATTTATTAGAATAAAGGAATGGAACAACAGTTTTTTCTGTTTAAATGTTGTATATGCTTCTTCATCTGCCTAATCCATTTGGTTAAAAAATAATAGGGTTTTATTTAAGCGACTTCTCTCTGATTTATTTTCCGGCAAGCCTTTGAAAAAGAAATCTTGGTCTTTATTTTTCTTTTAAATGCATGCCGCCTTTTATGTTTACGGATCATTTCTCAAGTGTTCAGGCAGTGTAACACCCCCTTGTCTGATCACTCCTGGATTATTTGATAGGATTGAGTGGAATTTCAAAGCATGGTCTTTGGAAGAAGGTGCTTTTCTGGCTGTTACTATATATGATATTAAATACTAGAGTGGCTGTCCTTACCATGCAGTGCTGGAGGTGTGCAATGCGATGCTTTTGAGGCACTAATTTAAGAGGATTTTTATTTTTCTGTCATTTTGCAGAGAATCTGATAATTTTGAGGCTGAACTCCCCTGACCATGCTGGTGACAGAACAATGCAATACCAAGTGTCCTTAGAACAGGCATGTTGAGGGTTTATCTGAGCATTTCCAGTTTTTAATTAATGTCCCTTGTTGCCCCACTTTGCTTTTGTGTAGCACAGTCCTGATTCACTGGTGTGAATGGCCCCAAGGAGAGATGAGCAGGACTGGGTTTTGGGTGAACTTGCTACAGAAACTGCTGATGCCCTTATCCTTTAAAAAGTAAACAAAACACTTGGCAAGGGCTTCCCAAACATTTGGTGTTTTCAGCCTGTGCACTGAGGATTCTGAAATAGTTTTGGATACTGTTTGTTTTTTTTTCTTGCAGTCTCATTTCGTGTTCTCAACAGCTGAAACATCTTGTAGTCTGTGAATCCACTAGAGGGGAAATAAGATCCTTAATATTTTATACATAGAGCAAATAAGATGAACACAAATTCCCTGTGTTTTCCATTTGCAGTTTACGAGAGTTAATATGCAATATCCTCTTATCACACCTACTGGGATTTGGTATTCTGAGGCAAATAGAAAATGAATGTGATTCCCTGTCCAGAGGAACTGCATTGAATTCAGGGAATGTTTCACATCCAAGCATCTTAACTGCTTGCATACAGTGAGAGCAAGCACAGGTTAAGATACTTGAAACAGACACTTTTTGGGGGTTTTAGCAAGGTGTGCAAAATACCATTCTTCTGTAAGAGGGCAGATTTTAGCATTGCATTCATACCCAGGTGTGTGGTGATGTATTGTATGTGCTCCTTGCTGTACCTGTGAGATTAATGCTCAAGTGCTGTTATCAGTGTCCTGCTGGCCTCAATACAAACTGGTTTATTTTAGTCAGTAGCACCTTGCAGATTTACCTACTCAGATGGAATATGCAAGTATTTTTGCCTTTTGTATGCAAAAAGAGCAGCTGTCAAGTTGTGTTACCTTTATCAAGCCTTGACACAGAATTTGAGGTGCCTGAGTGATGACTTTCTCATTCCATCTACTTCTACATTTTCATGTCGTAAAATCACGTTGCCAAAAATGATAGCTAGTCAATGCAGAATATTAAGTAACTACTTTTTTTCTTTTTTTTTGACCATGAAATAATATCAACTTGATGCAGTGATTTCTGGAAGCGAATAAATACCATGTTATGTGGAAATGTGCAATGAAAGGTTGATTTTTATAACACCTTACAGAATGTTGAGTCTGAATAAAATGGCTTATTCGCAAAATTAGTTTACTTTGTATCAATTTGTATTTTTATAACATAGTGCAATAAAAAGAGAACGTTGGCCATTAATGTAAGTACATTCTACATACTTTGATTAAGAAGCACATTTTATTTGTTTGTGCTCAGAATAGGATTTTTGGAGTTTGTGAGAGTGTTTGTTCAGAAGGCACCAAGGGCTGGAATTCAGTAAGAGACATTTTGTGAAAGCAGAGTGAGTTAGACAATGTTTTTTTCCATAGTTGTATTGTTGTCAGAAATTAAACTGGGGTGTGAAGATGTGTATAATGTACATTGCACTGAATGGCTTGGAATTATATTCATTTGGTTTTTTGTTGGTTTTTCTTTCTTATTTATAATTGGTCCTGCAGTAAGTGTAGCATGTGCCTCTCAAGCTGCTGATTCAGTAATGGAGATCCCAGGGCATTAAAGCATAATGGGGAGAAGGAAAAAGGCAAGGAAGGAAATAATGGCTAGACAGAACCTCGGAACCTTGGGTGGGATAATTTACTGACAGGTAAACTTTGAATTATCCTCATTTTTGGGTGCTGGTATATAGAAAGGCCAGATATTCAGGTAAGTTGTCTTTTAGATGGGAAGAAATTGTCCCTGTATTTTTTTGAGAGCACAGATTTTGAAAACTAGTCAGAGACTTTGGGTCAAACTCACAGTATTCAGGGTGAGACTCCTGAAATATATAAAAGAAAGCTACTGAACAGCCTCAGGGTTATCTGAAGAAAGAAACCATTCTGAAAATCTTGATTATATGTAATATTCAGATTATATGAAATTGAGATGATCAGACTTTTTCCCGTAGTTCAGAGGTCTAGAGATTATAAGGTGTTTTTTAGCTCATGAAAATATGAATTCCATTTTTTTGCTTATATTATTGGAGAACTTGGAGGCTTGTGTGTGCTTACAATGCCCTTGAGAAGTGTAATGAAATAGTACCATTGTAAAAGAATGTGTATTACCAAATTTTATTTCCAATTTTTGTCACATTTTGGTTTTGAAAATGCTTTCTGTTCACCATATTGAAAGGAAAAATAAGAGGAATACCTTGTTAATATTTTCAATCATGGTTAGGTATTAACCTTATTGGATAAATTAACTCCCCATATAGTGCAGCTCTGACTGGAATATTTCATGTAATGTTAAAGACTAATTTGTGAAAAGTACTCCTTCAGGATATGTTTCCTTTAAGCCATGTAGACCTGTGCCATGAAAATAAAAGCCACTTGTATATCAACAATTTTAGGTAAGTCCCTGATTTTCAATTCCTGCTGATAGATCTGGGGAAGTCAAAACTCATAAAAAATGACATTGAAACAAAATCGGTTTTGCCTGTGTGGCTCTGATTAGATCGGACCATTATCCTGTTTCACCAAGTACCTATCTGAGCAGGAATTTCAAAAGAAAGGTGTATTTAATACATAAGCATTCCAAGCAGTCAGGCTTGGTGTAGAACAGAGAATTTCCCAAGAGAATGGAGGTATATATTTATATATCCAACCTCTTTGACTGATTTCTTTAACCTCGAGATTGCCATGGCATTAAGGAATGCATTTCTCATCCAGCAGTAGCAGAGATCCGTGTGGGATTCAGGTGTATAGGATCATGGAATTATGAAGGCATTTGCTTTTTACATGAAGTGCAGGTTTAGTAACCAGAAGAATGAAGTAATGAATAATTTGAAGCTGTCACAGTGAATTCTGTTCCTGGATGAGTACTAAGGGAGTAGAAACAGATCCTGGCCAGGTTCTGATGGGACCAGCAGTGGGTTGGAATTCCTGAGTGCCAGAAGTGGGTGGGCACTGGGAGAGGCCGGGAAGACACCAGAAAGCCCAGGATGGAGGGCTGGCTGTCGTGCCCAAAAAACTCTGGTTGTTTGCCCAGCTCTGAATTTGCTCTGGGAGCACTGCACAGCAGCACCAGCAGTTCATCCATCAGGTGAGAGAGGAGCTGGGAGCCAAATGGATTTTGGAATTCTTGGTACAAACTGGATCACCTTTCCCTCCCCAAAGGTGAGAACTGGAACTGATGCTCCCAGTGCTGGATGGGGTAAGCTGGGTGTAAATGCCTGAACTTAAAAAGCCTTGAAGTCTTTGTTGAGGCAAATGCCCAAGGGCACCAAAGCAAAGATTTCTTTCAGTACAGTGACCTTGAGGAGTCCACTGACCTTATTTCCAGCAGAGTGTGAGTGCTGATGGGCTGGCTCGGGGCTCAGGGGCTCGGGGCTGTGTCTCGAGTGTTGCACACCGAGAGGGCTCCTTTGAGGCTGTCAGATCACATCAAGCAGGGGCTGATCACTGCTGGGAGCTCAGCTCAAACCAGGGGAAGCCTTTCTCACACTGCTTGACCATCTCATTTCAAGAGAAATCTAGTAAGGTTTCTACTCACTGCCTCCAGCTCATCTTTGGTGTATTTGAGTCAGTGCTGTGCCAGAGAGGAGTTACCACATTGGGTCCTGGGTCACCTTTCCTGCCCAAAAGAAAGCACAGATCAGAACTAAAACCTTCTCAATGCCTCCTTCCTCTGAACATGTGTTGTTGCTTTGATAGCAACCACTGAACTTAAAATTGGACTGCTCCCTTGCACAATTTCTTCCTTTTACTTTGTATAATACAAACCAGTTTCATGCAGTGTCCTGTGTCCCCCAGCTCTGATGCCCCATCAGAGCTGTGTCTGTACCTTCTGCATGAAGAGGACAGAATAGGCAGAAATGAGCTATGAAAGCTGAAAATACAGAATATATAGAACTTAAAACAATAGAAGTGCTCACATGATTATGTAATTTAGAATTAGAGTCTAGAACTAGTATTTTTTTCAAGATTGAAGAGCCAAAATGAGTGAGAAAAACTTTTGCTTTGATAGAATAAAACTGTGGAGATACACACAGGGAGAAAGTTAGGGTTAAAAACTGGTTTCAGTCCAAGCTGCATGGGTATATGCAGGTTGTAATGTGAGAGAAGGTCACTGGCCTGTGACTGGTCAGACATAATGTATCATACCCATCAGAAATGAGCTGTTATATTCCAAACTGGAATAGGGCATCCAGAGAAACAAGTAAAAAAAAAAAAAAACAAAAAAAAAACCCCAGGGGATTGCCATCTGCATCTACCACAAACAAGTTGACATTTCTAACAGTAATTCTGTGTTTTTCCTCGGAATAATAAAAGACCTCAGTGCAGGAATTCGTGGAGGATTTGTCTCCAGCTGGGGTGACAGGCAGGTGTTTGTCAGCGTGGGACTGGGTATAATAGATGGTCAAATTATGTGAGTAAGTTTCCACATATGTCATGTGTCACTGCTTTTCCTAAAGTGAAAGATCACTGCTTTAACTGAAATGAAGATGCAGAGCTGTGCAGGGAGACCTTGATGTGCAGGTGTTACTGCTACAGCGAGTGTGAAAAATTAGAGAATACCCCCACGCATGGAGTTCACTTTTTCAAATTCCAGGAGGATGACCCTCTAATGAGCACTGACTGAGTTCACTCTCAGGACTGGGCCATTCATAAAGCACTTGTCATGCTCTCCTAGCACAACATAATCAGGGCCCTACGAGTGAGCAATGGTCTTGTATTCGTAGCAAGGAAATTTATTATCCTGTATATAAAATGACAACTTCATTATCATTCACTATTATAAAATAGCAGGGAAAGTAGCAGTTGAAATTAAAAGGCATCTTTTTAATAATTCTTTTTACAGTAGGAAAATCCAATACAGAAACTCGTGGCATGTAACATTTTTATTAATTTATGAAGAATTTAACTTGATGTTCCATGGAACACTTTGCTGATGCTTCGTTCTTAGATTTAGTGATAACAATTTGCAGTGAGTGGCTGCAACCTCGTGGTGTTTTTATAACCAGCTTTGTACCTCCTGACTGTGTGTTTTTAAATTGGCAGAATTCTGCCTCACTTACTTTGCTGGCCATCCAAGAAATTGATTCTGGGCTGTGCAATGTGATGCAGCTTTGTAAACTGACTGCAGGTACTTAGTTCTGGACACAATTCAGTGTAAAATATTTGACAGATGATTCATTTCTCATGGTTTTTGCTCTTATTTCCATGAAGCTGTCACCATTCATGTGCAATTACTAACTGGTCAGGATAAGACGAACTCCTTCTTGTCAGAATAATTACATTTGCCTAATTTTTCTGTCATCTCTCAGCATTTCTGAGAAAACAGCTTTTTCAGGATACATTAATTTGCTTCAGATTGCATGTGCTGATGCCTGTCACTTTTAAATTTTATAATAAATGAAAATAAATGATTGACCACGATGGGTAACTCAGTAAGCAGACACAGAACAGGTAACATCATAAGGTGTGATCCTGGGGGTTAGAAGGTCCTTCCCAGTGTTGGCAGTTCCTAATTTCCAGTTGGAATTAATGATGGAAACTGGGAAGGAGAGTTAAGTACATTGGGAAAGAGAAACCACAAACTATCAGATGTACAGAAGAATGGGAACAGCAGGAAGTTGAGAGGGCTAATGGAACTTTTTCTTTGTTTCCATCCAAGTATTTTAGTAAGTTTTTTAATAGCTTTTTGCACCAGCTTTCTTTGCAGAGAGTTATGGCCAGGCCTCAGCCAGCACACTCCAGGGATCTCCAGTCCAGCCCATGCAAGGAACTATTTCCAAGTTTGTAATTACTTTAATAAAACCTCTTAAGAGAGGCATTGGCTACTGCTGCAGTGCAATCCTTTTTGGAGAAACACGTGTCAGAGAGAGTGTTTGTCATTCCAATACTGTTAGGAATCGATAATGAGTAATCAATGGGATGAAGGCTAAGGCAGGAAGTTGTTCTGAGCCTGTAAGTAAATTTAGGAGGGAAAATCTCACTCCTGTGAATTTTACATGAAAATAAATTGCTGTGCTGTGTGATGGCCCTGGGGGCTCTCAGCTGGTCAGTGTCACGGCCCCCTTGTGTCCTAAAGAAGTTTTCTATTTTCTTCTGTTGTAGATAGTGGGACTAAGGCAAGGGGGGATTGCTAATAAAGAGAAATTCAGGGATGCCTGGGGGGCTCCTGCATTCCAGCAGAGAACTGTGGCTGCTGGACTCTCTTCCTTATGCCTTTGTCAAAGACAGAGATTTTTTGCCAAGATGGATTTCTCTAGTCAGAGAACAGTAATATACTGGAGGGTTTTTTGTGGGTTTTTTTTTCCAAGAGGATGTAAAAAGACTTAAGAATTCTCTCCCTGACCAATTGTATGACACTTTGGATAAATCTTTATATGCAATAATACTCAAGGACCTAAGTAATACATCATATTTGATCTGACCCGGCATAAATCATTTATTCATGATATATCATTCATAACTTGATTCATTGACTCATCTTTAGACAAGACAAGGTCAGTAGAAAAAAATGATTAAGCTTTTTTGCCTGCAGGAGGAAGAAGCTTAAACAACAAATTCATCTTCACATCTGACCTCATGAAACTTGACAGAGAAGATTTTAAAAATAGAAGTACACTTAAAAAGCCAAGTTTTACTCCCAATTACACTAGTTTAAAGTTACAGTCACTCCACTTAAATAGAGCCAATGGGAAAAGGCTCTACAAGTCAGCAGAATCACTCTGGAGTTTGTACTATCAGGATGAATTTGTCTCTGAAAGAGGGCATTTGTACATTTAAAGTTGAAAATCATATGCTTGAATATTTTAATGGGTCAAAGCTGGCAAGTCAGACTCTGTACCCAGTCATACCATTATAAATCTGGTAAGATTACATCAAATTTCTGACCAGTCAGAGCCTCTGGCAGGCTGAACTACACAGATCCCTTGATTTCCAGTTAATGTTTTTGCCATTGTGTTACCACTGGAATTTCATTTCAAGGTGTCTGTTCCTTCCTGAAGTGTCCTTGAGAGCAGCATCTTTAGGGCAGGTCACTGTTTTGTTAAATAGCACAAGGTGCAGGAGTATTTCATTTCCCAGCAGGGTATCCATGGTCCATACAGCATCTGACACTTGCCAAGCCTCTCCTCATAAAAGAGAACAAAATCTTCCTCATGTTCTGTTACAGCCCAGGCAACATTTGTTCTGGAATAATAAATACAAGAGGAAATATTACCCTATTCCAGGTAAGATAACACAGATCCTTCAGTCTAATTTAAATTTGTCCATGTACTTAAGTGTCCTCAGGACACAGCATTATTCAAATAAGTGTCTATGCCTTTTTCTTAAATTAAGCAAACTAAAGCAATTTGTCATAAATTGATTCCATTTGATAGAATTTTCAACTTCTTTGCAGTTCTCAGAGTGATTGGGGGCCTTTGTCAACAAGTGAAACTGAAACACATGCAGGGTTCTAATACCTGGAAACCTTTGGAATTCTTTTTGCTTTTAAGTAAGAGAGATGGAAATGCTTAATTGTGAAAGTGGCTGAAATCAGTATTTTATCTGTCAATGTACCTGGATACATATGCAAGCAAAAGACAATTATACTTTGGAAACAGGTTTTAAGGTAGCTGGCAGGGGTTTGATCACAGAGGGGTTTGGTGAGGCTTCAATTTGCCTTTGGCCTTTTGGATTCCAGACTGTTTTATTACAGAGTAGCCGACCAAAAGTTGTGATTGTGAGTGGGGCTGCAGACTCCTTGAGCAGTGTGTTTCCCCTGCATATCAATCTAAAAAGCTGTGCTAAATAACCTAGAGATGTTTACACATCCTCAGTGCGCAGCAGCCTTTAAAATGTCTCATTTCTTTGCTCTCTGATTGTGCTTTAGACAATGACATAAATCAGAATTATATTAGCTCAAGGCATGTAGTGCTGTTTTCTTATATCACAGTTCTTAAAAGGAACACGAGCTGTATTTTCTTATAGGAATAAACATTTTAATCAATTTAATCGTTTTAAAGATAAATTCAACCTACCAACTAATATATGTACCACACACAGACATGCACAAAAATACTGTTTCTGTTCCATTTAAATTATTCTGCCCTGCCCATCATGATTATCTCTACCCAAAATGACCCTAAAGGAAGAGGAGGGCAGTGGCCCCCAGTAGTAAAACTATCATTTAGCAACTCCTTAAGAATGTGGGGTAAGAGAGCAAAACACTGATTTGCCACAGCAGGAATTAGCCAGCAGGACTCAGTCTTAAGAGAAAGCAGTTTCTCTGAAGCCTTGAGCCTTGGATTTGAATTCTCAGTGTCTTCCTGCATGATTGCCCCTTTGTGTAGATCCTAAACTTATCCTGAATTCTGCTTTGCTTTAAGCAGGAGAGAAATAATTTGCTCAAAGTTAGGCTGTTTGTTTCTCTGCACAGTAACTCGTTATGCATAGATTTCTCTTCTGGTGTCATTGAAATTCCTGCACAAGATTTCTAATTGGTTCCAAGGACATTGTGGCTTGACACTGTTCTAGTGACATCTTCTGTTGTTTCTTTTCTGTTTCTCTTTCTCTTCCATTCAAATGCAGGGTTACACTGGTACTATTATCCAGCTTGAATGAAACTCCTGATAAAACTCCATTGGGTTTGCCTGAATAAAACATTTCTGTAATATTGTCTAGTTAAACTTTACTATTATCTCGTTATTACTTTCTCCAGCCTCAAGCCTTCCCTTGTGGAATTCTTTTTGTCAGTGCCTGGGAATGTCCTGGTGAACCAAGGCTGTATTACCTTAGTAAATGTGTGTGTCTACATTCCAATTCATTCATATTTTATCCATTGCAGAATATTCCTGTTGTGCTCCCTTTTTTCCTGATAAATTTGGGTAACTCAAATTAGTTAATTTGTGCTATTTTACTATGCTGGAATTTTACACCAAAGCCCTGTTTGCTTAGAATTGAATATGTTACACTTCCTAAAAAATTACCCTTTAGCTTGATACATTTTCTTACTTGGACACACTTAGCTATATATTTACTTCATTTCTTTATTAAAAGGAAATATTCCAAATTGAGCAAATGCCTATGCTGATAACCTCAGCCCAGAGGTGCATGATGGTTCTAATTCTTTTCTGTTGTATTTGACACATAGAGGAAATCAGTTTTACAGGTCAGTATTAAATTTATATAAACCCAGCACCAAGCACATGCATTAATTGGCTTTTTTTAAAAAAGAAAAGAGACATTTTTATTGACTCTCTCTTTCATATTGCATCTTTTGAATGAGTAGAACCATGCTATAAAGATAGGAATATATCAATCACCATGTCTGGCTGTACTTCCCAATTGCTGTTAAGAACAAAAACTATTAATACTAAAACATGGTGCTCAATGAATAAGGTCAAATTCATTCTGCAGCTCTAGTGACAAAATAATTAATGAGAGATCTGTATATAGCAAGAAAGGAGAATATTGACCCATTAATACACATTTAAAATCAAAGGCAATTTATCTCCTGGCAATTCTAGCACATGTTGAATGTTACATTATTTCTTTTCCCTCTAAATGAAGGACAGAAAAGCCAATTTAAAACTAAAAGTGGTTGAATCTATCAATGATACTTGAAAGTCTGAAACTTGTGCACATCGTAGGTCAAAGCAGAAGAGGAAGAGCACAGAGGGATAATATCTGGAGCAGCTGGAAGGCTACAAAAAAACATTCAGAATTTCAGGTTGGGTAAGTGCTTTATCCCATGTGTTATCATTCCATTGTGAGTACAGGGAAATTAAGCATAAATGTAATGCCCTGTTCAGGAATTCAGGAAAAAACCTCTCCAAGATCTACAATCCACATTGTATTCAGCAGGAAACTGCTGAAAGAAAAGAAAAGAAGCTCTTTAAAGCAGCAGCATTTTTGCCTGCAGTGCTTTGCCTCAAAGGGGCAGGAGCACCCCCAGGTAACCAGGGAGTCACTATGAGACTTCACAGAGCCCAAGGAAAGGAACAAAGCAAAGTGGAACCCAAAACAATCCTGTTCCACTGGGGGAATGCTCAGTTTTTGTTGGTGTGGTTCTTCCACAGGGAAAATACTGCATTTTTGCTGAGCTGAGGTTCCTCTGCCATGCTTGCAGGTGTTGTATCTCTGTACCTCTGTCCTGTAGGTAAAATTATTAATTCTTACAATTAGTTCACTGGTTTGCACGACATAAATATTTGGGGTTTGCATATTTTATCCTGGTTGATTTTATGTTTTGACGAAGTCTATGTGAGCTCTTGCTACAAGTGGTAAGGAAATTTTCCACACAATTTATGGACAATCTTCATTAATCACAGAATCCAGTCATTTCACATCCAGTCACTTTACCAGAGGTGGTGACTTCATCACCTCCCTGTGTTATGAAGGTATCATATTTTTCCCAAAAAACTTTTCTCCCAAAAGTTAGGAGACTGATATCCATGATATGGCTGTGCTAAATAAAATAGAGCAAAGTCTCCTGTGCCTACCTCAGATTTTTATTGTGTTGTTCCCTGTTGTAAGTTCAATAACACTGACAAAACCTCCATCTGTTTTTAAAAATTGTTCTGTACAAACTCCAACTACAATAAATAACTTAAAATACCTTTCATGTTGCACCAGCAAAAAGAATATCACATACTAAAATATTTTTAAATGTATTCTGCTAAAGCTGTATTGCCACTGTTAGGTGAAGAATGTTTGTTGTTTTCTGATATCGTTTATTGAAATTATTTAAGAAAAATATCAATTTTTTTATTGTAACGGCATCAGTCTTAAAGGTCTCTAAATTCAGCATTTTTAAGTACTCTTCGGTCACCTGTAGGGGACCCAGCTGATAACAAATAAGGCATTTTTGTATTGCTTAATCCATGCTGTGAGTATATGCAGGTAAGGACATTTTGCAATCCATAATCACAATATAAGCAGAAACACTGGTGATTTGTTTTGGTCTATCCTTCATAAAATGAAAGGGGAAATTAATAGTTTTAATTAATTTCTCTATCATTTTGGGAAAAAAATAAAAAAATTACAATCCTCTCAGTGCTTAATTTCATATTGAAATTTCTTTGTTACATTAAATATTTTCTGACCTCACAAGTATTGAGGTGTGAATGAATGTCAGTAGGGAATAAAACATCAGCTGACTTGGGATCAGAGAAGTCATCCAAGTTCCAGAGAACTGCCTGTTGATGTTTTAATTGTTGTTGCTTCCCATGACAAATATGTTTATAAGGCATTAAAATGCTTAAATGCAAGCTGTTGCATTGTTGCTTGTTTATTGTCAGGGCTTGTAATATAATATTAATGTAATATTAAATCTAATGTAATATTAAAAATTAGCAATCAGTTTTTTCACTAGGTACCAGAGAAGCCAGGACATTAAGGCGAGAGAAGGAATAAAAGAAAATATATTTTTTGGTTTTTGGGTTTGTGTTGTTGTTTCTGATTGTTTTCATGCAACAGATCTAATTTAGTCAGCATAGTGTGCTCTCTGGGTTGATCATTACAGAAAAATACGTAAGTACTGCAAAATTTGCATGTTTATATATAAATTATGATTATTTATGGAAAATCTACAGTCTGCTACAGTCCTGTCTGAAATGAACCAAGACATGTAATGTGCTGTATGCAGCCTCTCTTCTTAAAGCAGGTATAAATTCAAAGTTAAGTTGTCATAGATTTGTACATGTTCAATTTTGCTTTTTTTAATTTTGACCAGTCTGCAATAAATAGGAAGATGGAAAGAAAATGTGAATTCCTTTTAAACAAAACCCAATGCTGTTTCCAGGGTTGGTGCAATCAGTGTAGTGATGATGAGATGTATTTGCCATGTATCCTTAAAAATTATCACTCCTTGGTTTCCATCTTTCTGCTGGAACAGTGGCCTTGAAACGGATTAATTTTGCTCCCATGCATTAAATTTATTTTTAGCAAGTTTATTATATAGTGCTGACATTTCTGTTGTAGGCAAAATACTCGGGTGACATTTTAAAGCCACATTTTTTTTTCCAAACTGAATAATGACCTCTAATATCTGTGCAAATACACCAGATCCTTTAAATGTCTGTGTTATTTCTAGGAAAAAGCTCATTTGAAAGCTTTCAAAACATGCCTTCAATCTGGATTTCTCCTCCAGAAGTCTGGCTGAATTCAATATTAAGTAGTCTTTGCCCAGTACTTTGGGAAGAAATGGTGAATTCTTTATATAAAGTTGTTAGAAAAATCTGCTTATTGCCACAGCCTGGTCAGGTGACTGCTGCCAGGATGGTGCAGGCAAAAGTACCTTGTTATGCCTCTCTCTAGGCACAATTTGTGTAAAAAAAAGGTAATTTAAAGTCTGCAAAGTAAATGGAAATCAAGAATCTAAATTCTTCATCTGGCTGTGAAGGTTCCTGGCTAAACAAACAGAAAAACTAAAGGGGTCAAGATAATCTCTGATTAAAAATATTATTTAGTTGCATGCATGAATGCAGATTCTTATGTCATATGAGGGAAGATGGGTAAAGCAATATCTGTGTGAGAAACTAAGTCCAGTAATTAGCTTTCTTTCCATTTGGCAACAAATAGCTGTGCAGTAATACCAGAAGAACATTACTGAAACTAATTTTCAGTAATGTGACTCCTTGATATTACAAATGCATGAAACCCATTAAATAAAGTTAATTGAATTTTAAAAGGCCACTTACAGCTCACACATCAGGTAGTTTTCTTTACCACATCATCAGGAATATTTCTTTGTGAGCAAAAAGCAGAACAAAAACAGAGCAACAAAACCAAAACAACTCCCCCTCTGCCCTAGACTGATTATATTTTACTCCCAAATGTCCTGCTCTCAATGTGCTGGAAAATCTTGTTGGAGAAGTCCGTCCCTGACCCCAGTTACACAACGAAGTGGCATTTCATGAGAGTGTAGGAGAAAAGGATTCCCATGTCAAATAAACAGGTTTGAAAACATAAAATCTCACCATCTGTGTAATGGCAAGAAAGAATTAGAAAGGGATGGAACAGAACGTGATGAGAGAAAGCCAAACTGACACCTCCTCCTGAAGATAGTTAATATTCCACACTGGAACAGTAGGAGCAGCCTTGGAGTTCTGCAGGGGAAGAATTCAGCAGATGTTTGTGCAGAATGGGATTTGCAGAAGAGCCACCCCCTCACACAGCACAAGTGAGCATTGAAAAGCTGATCTGAGCTGCTGCAGCTCACCTGGCCAGGGGAGAACCACGGAGACATCAAATACTCTGGGCTAGAAGGGATGCACAAGGATCTCCAAAATCCAGTTCCTGGACTGTGGACAGCCCAAATCTGCCCTGCTGAGCAGCCCGAGGGAAAGGCCAGCTCATCACTGGTGTCACTGTGATCAACTCTTTCCCAAGACCTTGGATCACCTTAGGATTTCCAGTGCCCTTGGATTTCAGGAGCTGGGTCAGCATTGTCTCAAACCCATGTAACCACAACTTAACCCCAAAAGCTGCTTTTCAAAGGAAATCCTTCAGGAGCCACAAACCAGTTAAAAATGCAATCACTCTTGGGCTGCAAAGGAGATGAGAAAAATTAATAATCAAAGCTGCATAATGAGCAGAATGGCAGCTTACTTATGGAGGGTGCATTTTCATCTCCAGCAAGTGAGGAAGAAATGACTTCTGAGAATACAAATGAGGAAAATAAAATACCTCCAGATCTTTGGGAGGAAATTTTGACTTATCAGATAATGAGCTCGCTTTTAGTGATGAGAATGATAATGATTCCATTACTAATACTGATAACAATAACAATGGTTGTGCATAAGCTCAGCAACATCAAATGGTTTGCATCTGGGAGAAGAAATTGTTAATATAAAAATAAGGAAGACATGAAAAGATACATTTTTTTAAAGCAGCATAAGCACAAAGCCCAACAGTAATAATAAATTATATATTTTTGAAAAGATAAGATTTGTTGTTATTATTATTATTTGCAGCAACTAGAATAAAATTGTCAGGTTTAGGAAACTTGAATTCAATCCCATCCAGGAGACTGAGTGCCATGATAAATATTCAGATGGCCAGAAAGATTATTGGATGTGCTAGTTTTCAGTAGCCTCATCACTTTGGGCTGTCTGGAGGGGGAAATGAAAGCAAACAAACAAAAGCCCCAAATGCAGACTAAAGACAGTGTCCTGAATTTTCTAGAGATGGGAACTTTCTGCTTCTTGAAGATGATCCAATGACAGCCCAGTTAGACTGAAATGTGACCCACTTTCCCTTGATAGCAACAAAGCCTTCTCACAGGCATCAACAGGTATTGGAATGAAACCAAAATGATCAAGAAGATTGATAATGACTGAAGTAATTGGGTTAGTTGATTATCAAATGTACAACTTAAACTGTTTCATAAATCACAAACTGCCAGATTGAGCCTCAAGGGAATGTTCTACAGAGTCAACAGGAGAAGTTATGTTGATACTGAGAATATTATCATCTGCTGACATTTACCTTCCATCCCTTTATCTAAAATTATGCCTCTATTAATTCATAATCTATGATAAGTAAAATATACATCAGAGGAATACACTGGGTAATAAACCCTGCATTGTAATTTCCAGCCAAGGTAGTCAAAGCCACAGTTTTAATGAAGTTCCCCTTCCCACCTGGATCTCTGCAGGGAGGGAGTCAGTGATTTCAGTGGCCTTTAATGACAGGACTTCCTTGCTGATCAGAGAACCCCACCTCACGCCTTGCCTGTAGTTCTCACCAGTGGCATTCAGAGAAGATAAGAATTGAGTTAAACACGGGCTAAAAAGAGTGTTAATTCCCTGGAATCTTCAGCTGCTGCCCTCTGTCACCATGGCTGCAAGAATGCCTTGCCCATTATGTGAGTGCTGTGCTACTTAGTGAGGGAATTTGGTCCTAAGTGAGCAGCTTCGAGGCAAGTCAGGGCTGGCTGGTGAAATAACACATGTATGGGACAATTTTTAAATGAAAAAAGCCCAGCCAAACCACAAACCAGGTCAGTTTTTTTTCTAATCTTTCTCCTCATTAGTTCATCCTGGCAGACTGAAAGCAAATTCAACAAAAGAGACCAAGGCATGGCAGAAAAGTGGTATTTTCTCTGCACTGAGTGTTTTCAGCTGCTCTCGAGACATGCTTTGTGTCAATTGTACTTAATATTATACAGCTGTTCTAAGTGCTGGACTATTAAAAAGCCCTCTGATTTCTCTCTGTTGTAGTTCCAAGATTTCCTGTCCTGAAGGAAATTGGTTTGGATACAAATGTGGAAAAAGTAGTCTAGCATTTCAAAGGATTTTTTCCAGAAAAGTAGTCACACTTTTGCAGTAGAATTTCCTGTGAGTGGAAATAAAATTCATCCTTCTTTTAGTTAAAATACTGTATGGATTCATTGTCAGCCAGTGGGTGAAGTTTGGTTGGTAGAATAAGCTCGGTTCAAAGTGAGAGCCAAGTCTCACCCAAGCCTTTCCTTCACAGTCACAGAGTCTCTCACTACACCTCTGCTCTTGGGGTTTTTTGGGGGTTGGGTTGGCCTTGAGCAGTGGCCAGTCAAACACCCAGCCCTGCCCTCCTCACCAGGATGGGGTGGAATCACAGATCCATAGAATATCCTGGGCTGGAATGGACCCACAAATCAAGAATCACTCCCAAACTGTGCCTGAGAGCCTTGTCCAAGTATTTCTCGAGCTCTGCCGGGCTTGGGGCTGTGACCACTTCCTTGAGAACCTGTTCTGGGTGAAAAACTTTTTCCTAATATCCTACCTAAACCTCTCCTGACACTGCTTTTGGCTGTTCCCTCAGGTCCTGTCACTGGTCACCAGAGAGCAGAGATCAGTGCCTGTCCCTCCTCATTCCTCATGAGGAGGCTGCAGACCCCGAGTCTCCCCTCATTACAGGGAAACTGAGGTGAAAAATTTGTGGGTCAAGATAAAGACAGGGAGATCACCTAACTATGACTGTCACACACAAAACAGAATCAGCTTGAGGAAAATTAATATATTAACAATTAAAACAGACTTGGATGGACAGTTGTGAGAGACAATGGCAAAAATTAAAAGAACACCCTCCTCTCACCCTTTATTTTCCACCCAATTCCCATCTATCCTACTGTGGACATGGGGAATGGAGGCTGAGCTCTGACACACTGAGTGGTCAGTGGGCCCAGAGCTTTGAGAAATAAATACACAGTGACCCTTACAGTCGTTGTATTTCACACTTCCTTTCTCTTTCTGTGTTTCCTAAATTAGCTCTAATTTTGATCACAATCAAATATAGCTGGGAATGGATCCTTCTTCTACAGAGCCTCTGTGTGGGTTGATTTCTATACACAGGGGCAAATGATTTTGCCTACTTCAAACTGAAAATGGAGAAAGAAGGGACTGAGCAACACATCCCACAGTGAATAAAGAGACTGTGACCACACAAAAAATACAGGAGAGCTTTTAAAAACTTACACTGATTAATAGCTTGCATAATTAAGGCAAGGCAGTACCAAATGCAACTATGATTTATCAGTATTTAACTGTGAGACGGAGAAGCCATAAGTAATCAATAACAGACAATTAGGGTGCTGAGGTAATTAAGAATGGCTCTAATGGCCTGATGAGAGAACTCTAATGATGGCAATGATGATGGGCAGCTGTAGCAGACAGGCACAGCAATGCGACAGGCACAGTCATGGCTGTGACCAGCATTCCCAAACCCTTGAGTGTCCCTGCCCCCTGTGGCCCAGCTGGCCATGCTGTTGGTCCTCAGTGTCCACGCTCCCAGCCTAGGGTGAAGCCAGAATGATTTTTTCCTTTTCTTTATATACCTTTTACACAGTTCTGTGTATCCACAAGTATTAGCAGCATGCTTGTAACCCTTCACTTAGCTTAGTGCTCAGTGTTTTGTAAGTGTTCTGCAGGCCCTGAGACTGAACAGTCCAGAGCTGCAGAGCCAGGGAGACCAAACATTCCTACTATCTCAGGAACCCAAGGTCTCCCAGCAGGACAGATTCTGTAAACTCGAGCTTAGCCCACCCCAGCCCCGTTATTGGGCCCCCTTGTTGGATCTGGGCTGTGTAAAGTCTAGAACTGGTGTGTGTGATTGACGGGGGGTGCATTTGTCACACTGTCACCTGGGTGAAGGGGATGCATCAAACAGGATCCTGATTAAAATACTGAGGTAAAGACCCCAAAACCCTCTTAACTGTGTCGAGCTTCATTTTCCTAGCACCAGGAAAAGGCATCAGGGGCTCCAAGCTCCCATCTCACTCTTCCTGGGGAAGGTGTTTGTTTCCACAACAGCTGTTTCCTGTCAGTGAGGGGTTTTAATGCTCCTCTGCTTCTGCTGGTCCCACCTTGGTGTTTTTCTGAGTTTTCTTTCACCCCCTCAAGAATTCAGAACCTCTGACCTTCTCGTCTGTATTTCCTCAGTTTCCCAGGCTGACAGCTCACTGTTCCTGCTGAGTCACTTTCCCAGTACAGAGATTTCTTTGGGAAACCAACTCTCCCATTTTCCCATTTCAATATCCCATATTGGCATTTGAATTCTATATTCCAAAGGCAATGTTCCTTTCAAATCATTCCTTTCCCCCTCGTTCTGCAGCTGTCCTAACGATGCTGTTCCTGCATTATTTTTCCTGTGTGCTATTTATTGTGTTAAATCAGCCATTTGTTAGTTCAGCAGTTCTGCTGTGGTTTGTAGATATTCCCGAGCCTTAAAATTATGCAAAATCAGCAATTTGGTTAGTTCCTGTCTCACCACATGTAATGCCAAATGTATTTTCACAGGGTTGGCAAAAATTACACTAAGGCCCATCTTGTCTTTAATGATCCCCTCTCTGCTACTCTGGGACAATATTATGTTAAGGCCTATGCAGCTCATTGGTTCCCTTCACCTGAAAAAGCAAATTATGAGGGAGCTTATCAGCCTGTCTTGGCTCACTGCTTCCTTCCCCTGCTATGGAAAAAAGGCATCTATGTTGTTTTTTGGATTTCCCCTTACACTGCCTCCAGCAGGAGAGCACTTCAAGAGAATTCGCTGGCAAATTCCTCAATTTAGAAAAGTCATTTTAGCCTAATTGATTGACAGAAAATTAGCTGTGAGATTGAATATTGTTCTTTATCCTCTTTGATACCATTTTGGGTCTTTTTCCCCCCTGGAAAAACATTAGTTATAGAATAGTTTTTCAAGTAAATGGCAAAAAATCTTATCTGTACTCACAGTTTCTGATTCTGTTGCACACACATAGTATTGGATGCATTGGATGGTACAATGGCATATTTAGATGGGAAAACAATTGAAATGTAATTTATGTTTTAGCTGATAAAGTTACTATTTGAGATACTCAGAGGGGAAAAATCTATTTAAAAAGCTGATACCAATTAATTTGTAACTGATAAATTTGAAAACTGAATTTTTGTAAAGAATGTAGCCATTGTTTGACACAGGATGTACATGTAAATTAATTGCTGTTATGGTCTTGTCATTCTTGCCAATGAAATGGTAATGCTAGCATTATGATAAAGGTAATATTAGCAGTATGTTATTAGTTTTGAGGTACACTTGTATCATATAAACATGCAGTCAAGGCAGCCAAAGGAACTGTAATTTTAAGCAGAATGTAATTTTTGTTTGTCTTTAAAAGCCCTTGGAATGCTTTATGGCCATTCACTAGAAGGTTTTTCAGAACAAGGCCCAGGGGAAGAGTGGCACATCCTTACTTTCTGTACACTTTACTACTCTTGTAATGGACCTGTTCTACCAAACTCATGAGTACCAAACTGATTTCTCCACTTCTCATAGAAATGGCAATAAACGAGTTCATATGTTGCAGTTTGAGAGAGTTAATTTACTCAGAATATGGTTTTTTACGAGGAAAGCATAGCCTGGACAATTTATAGATTAATAACAACAGTAAAAAGTTGGTTATGGTATAAATGAAGAATGTGTCAGTCCTACTAAGAAGCGGCACACTTTTACTGTGAGGTGGAAATAAGATATTTGTGAAGGAACTGTGTATGTGCACCAAATATTAAGTTTTGAAGGATTGCTTTATTTTAACATTTTAACAGACATATTTTAACGTTAAGCATAAACTAGGACAGGTTGTTCCAAGAAATTTATTGTCTACATTGAAAGATACTGGACAATCTAAATCTCCCATATATGGCTTGGTGATATTCTGGTCCATTTTGGATATAATTTTAAATATCCAGTGATTCATTTGTAATAAATAAATGTGTGGGGAGTAAAACCATTCGTGACTGGTGACTTGGGAGCACCCACTGCAGGTGTGATCCTACCAAAGGCTGCATCAGGAAACCAAAATCACTTCTAACACAGTGCCTGAAAAATCTGTTTTGCTGAAAGCTCTGCAGGATCAAAACGCTCAGTTTATAAAACATGCAGGTGTTGTGTGGGCAGGTGGGTGATCCTCCTTTCTCAGCAGCAGGGAATGCCACCAGCTTTAGCGCAAACATGGTTCAGGTCTGCTTTCCAAAATTACACCATGGAAACAGCTCTAAGAGAAACAAAATAAGGTGTTTGTGTGCCACTGGGTGAAGAAGAGATGTCCTTGACTTCCTGACTTGTAAGGATGGATTGATGGGGTTTCTTTCTGACAGAAGCACAGCAGCCCAAAAGGACACCAGGGGCTCTGGGGGCGTTCTCCCTGTGCCAGCTGTGTCAGGGATCTGCCCTTCCCTGTGCTGGGGGTTTTGCCTATAAAGAGCAGCCCAGTCCCACAGTTTGTGATACAAACCGGAAAATTATTGCTAATTAGAGTTAAAACTGTTCACTTATGTCTCCTATTTTTCCCTGAAAATGTTTTGAAGGATTTGTTGTTCTTGCATCCCTCAGTGAAATGTGCTTGGCAGAAAGATATTTGAACCTGCAGATACACACACTATAATTCGTGGGTGTGCCTCTATATAAATATATATATATGAACGTACATGGATATATATATATAAGTATTTATATGTAAACATGCATATCCAATGCTTTTATTCTGTGATTTTTGTTTTCATGAGTAAGGCAGACCCCAAAAAATCCTGTAAAACCTTTTGAAGTGTTTTTAGGAAGTTTCCAACCAATTTATTACAGATTCTTTAATAAATTTACATTTTAACATCCCATTAAAACCTAATTATTTGGAACAAGCAAAGAAGAAAACTCAGAATTGAAAGCAGAGGGAACATTTAAAGCCCTGATATAAAATGTTTGCTATTTTTTTATAGTTATTTACAACTGTGTTGTGGCTGAATTAATGAGTTAATTTATTACCTGTATATGAGTATTTATTGTTGGTGTCATTATTATGTGACTTTAATTTTAATTAAGTCTTTGACAGCCTGTCTGTGATTTCTGTGTGGAACATTAAATGTCAAATTGCTTTTCTTTGTTGCCTCATTTGTAAGTATTAAAGTATTTATGTACAGTACAAAGAAATTAGCAATAATTACTGTAAGAGATCTATTGCATATGCTGAATGAAAGCAGAGCGCAAAACACCCCACCCACCCTGTTGAAGTTTAGAGTAATTTGGATTGTTTATGAGTTAGACTGAGCATAGAATGTGTTCAAATGCAAAAAAAATAACAATTGATGGATCATTGCTGCATGTGTGTCCCTCTGTGTGTCAATTTAATGGTTTCTACTTAAATTTTGAAGAGCACATTATAGAAGATACTTTTTACAGAGATACTGAGGCAGAGGTGGGCAACTGCAGCCACATCATTGGTGATTAAGTGATTTTTTGTGCTCCTTTTATTTATATTTGTATTTATATTTGTATTTATATTTATATTAGTGAGAATCAGCTCTTCAGACTGAGTTTGAGTCCTCACTTTCTAATTATTTTCAGCGTAAAAATGTTATGGGATTCTCAAAGCCTAAGCATATCAATCAGAATTTAAATTTTTTTTTTTTTTTAATTGTGAGCACACGTTCTGGCAGCAGAGGATGCTCCATATAGCTGGATGATTGGATAGTGGATGGATTGGAAAATGGATGATTGGAGCAGGCCTGAAAGTGCAGATCCTGCCCCATGCCTTCCCAGCAGCAGCAGGAGCAGTGCTGGGATGGCCCTGGATCTCTGGTTTTCCCCTTAACCTCGTGCTAATTCTCACTGCAAATCTGGTCAGCACCTTTTATGTCAAAGTACCATGAATGAACTCAAGAACTAAGAAAGGCGTGGCATGCAAGATGAATGTTCGCTGGGAAAAAAAATCTATTTCAATTGTTTTCTATTAGAAATAGACTACAATAAGGTTTAGGCAAAACTTTTGCTTCTTTCAATTTTATAATGAAATTCACCTTTCCGCAAGCTTGTCTTGAAAGGGCTGGGTGCTGAAATTTTGCAAACCTGCTGAAGCTGTGAGTAGTTACTACAGTGTGTTGACATCCTGTAATCCTTGTGAAGCCCCTTCCTGTTTCTTTACTGGCCCAGAATAGAATTCTACAGCCAAAGCTGTTAAATTTACTGGAGATATTTTAGCAGAACTCACTTTTTGAGGTTGTTAAAGGCATGATTACAAACCTCAAGGGCAAAGCTAAATCCAGTTTTTAAGTACAAATAGTGAACTAGGTAGTGAACTAGGATAGGCAACTTCTAATTTTTATTCAGAGTGGTCATCCTTATTTGATTGATTATTCTAACTGTATAGATATTTTATTATCCGATTAGAATATTGTATTCCTACCATCATGTTGGAGAAAGCCATTTAATTACCATGAAAATTTGAAAACTTAGATCCTAAAAAATCTAACCATAATTTTAGGTTGATGAGGTAGGCCGAATATATCTTTTTATGTTCTGAATTTTAAACCATAACATAATTATAATGGATTAAATCTTTTAATCTCTATGTCTACTTTTCATTTACACATATACTGATAAACAATCCAGGAGATGCCAATGGCTTTATATAATGCTGATTGCAGAAGAAAACCTGGTTTCTCACAGCAGAAAAATCCACCCACATGGAATCTTTTGAGTGGTCCAGATAAGAATCTTCTGTATTAATGAAGCTCATTTGCATGGTAAACGTGCTTATTTTGTGCTTTCCTGCTTTGGTGTCAACTCAGCCTTTCATTTGCAGATTAAACAGGCAACTGAACATGGGGTTTGGTTTTTTGTATAAGCCTTTTTTTTTTTTTTTTTGGTCATGGGTATTTTTAATCCAGGAGCATTACAGATCAAGATGCTGATCTTTTATGAAGTCATCATCCTGATGTTCACACTATAATATATTATATGTCTATAAAGAGGCCAATGTTAAAGGGAATAAGAAATTTCTTTAGGTTCAGGTTCTTCTAAGATTAATGCATTGGTACAATTAACTAAAAAATAATAAAGGATTCATGCAGACCTAAATGAAGTGTTGAGTCCACAAAGTTGCAGTGCAGTTACTGCAAGAGCTGATTCCTGTGTAACCACACACTGAAGTATTTATTTCATTTTTCATAACTTTTTTTCAAAATCTGAGCCACAGCTCTTTCAGGACTGGCTTATCACATGGCAAATTAAACTGCGTGGGTTTATAAATCCTCACATTTGAGCTGCCATAAATTAAGACTGGTTTGACCATAAATTAAGACTGGTTTGACCTGGAGCACAATATTATGGCAGCTCTTCGCTCCAGAGCAGGGACCATTGTTCTGTGCACAGAGCCTGAAGATGAGAGCCAGATCTGCCCTAAAGAGCTTCCAGTCTAAATGGACCTGACAAATAATAGGAGGAAAGAGCTGTTATTCATATTCTCTTCTTATACCTGGAAAACTGATTCACAGAAGATGTTATGAAAAGCCCATAAAAGTCAGGAAAAGGCTCCCAGTGACTTCAGTGGATCTATGATGTTGCAGCAGCCAAGCACTTAGGGACATGCTTAAACGATTGCCTCAGTCTGAGGCCTGTTCCACACAAGGTTTGCAGAACAGGCTGAAAACTGTATTTCTGGTGCCAGGGCTGGATGAATTACCCGCAAATGCTGTCATTTTGCCAAACAGTAAATCTATTTATGGAGGCTATTCAGTCTTTCAGCAGTTAGACAATCCCTATGTTTGGGAACATGCACCTTGCATTTCAGTCAAAGCCCCTAGATCTGATTTGTGGCCCATGAAAATCAATTCAGTTCTTCAGCAGACTTTGCCTGGTGACCCCAGGGAATTTTAATCATTGATACAAGAATTCCAAAATTGATCTAATATTTAAGAAATAATTTCTTCCCTGCTACCACAGAAAATACTGGGCTTGTATCATCCTCAGAAATGTCTTACTCATTCTCTCTGAGTAACACGCAGCAAAGTAGGTCATAATCTGGGCCATCTGAGGTATCAGTGGTGGTGAGTCTTGCATGCAGTAGCCAAGGGCAAGTTTCACCCCACCAGTGAACTCTTCACATCTCCCTTGCAGGGTCAGTGTTCAGGCTCCTCACCGATGGCAGCAGGAACTCAGCCTGAGCTGGGAACAGACTGTGCAAGGAGGGAAATGGGAAATCATCTGGGGAGTGGGAAAGAAGCACTAATAAAATTGAGGTATTAAAGAGAGGCTAGGCTGTTCCAGCACACTGGAACATCAAACTCATGTTCTCTTGTGGTGGGATTTATTATCATCACTAAACATTATTAATTATGCAAGACAGAACTCACACCATGCATAACCAGACATACACACACACTCCACCAAGCATTCTCCTTGTCCATAACATTTATCACCTTGTATTTTCATTTGGCCAGATGAGGATGGTCTGGAGTAGAAAAGTGTGTTTCCAAGGCACCAGTCAAATTTGGGATTTTGGCTGGAGATACCTCTAGGAATGAGAAAGAAGGAAATCGAGGTCAAAATGCCTTGTTGTTCTCACAGGGCAGGGACACAGCTGATGTTCTGGCAACCTTGGTGTCTGAAAAGGGGGGAAGAAAAGAGAGAATAACAAAAACCAAGCCAAGGCCATTGGCTCAGGTGTATTCAAAGCACTCTGCTCTGTTAAAAATAATTTCAGAGAAAAAGTGTTGGAGAAACAGCTTCATGGTGGACAATGGAGGGGAGAAAAAGTGTCCTTGCACTTGGTCAGCCACTGAGTTCTGTGACAGCTCCACCACCAGGCTGAGAAGAGTTAACGTTGAAGTAACTTGCCTGTCCTTCAAAAATCTCCCATGACTCCAAAATATATATTGTGTAGGGAGAAAATTAATTTAATACAAACTCTTTACTAAAGTTAGCAGCAAATATTAAACTACTTGTGCAAGGCAGGAAGCTGCAAGTTTAGGACTCTATCTCTGGACTCTATCTTAGGACTGTACATGTTGTGTTAGATCACAAGTGGCTCCAAACCTGATTGATCTGCAGCTGTGGGGGCAGTCAGAGCTGCAGTGTGTAAGCACAGTGTGCATTACAGAGACAGCCTCAGCCAGGACTTGGAACAGAAGAGGACTATTGAGGATTTTTGGGACTCTTGGGATTGAAGGACTATTGGGATATTGAGGACTGTTGGAATTGAAGTGAATCCTTGCAATTATTATAATGTCCAAAGCAAATACTGTCTCCTTGGATACCCAGCAAATCTTTAAGAAAAGCTTAATCTTGCTTCTGATGCTCAAGAGTAAATACTGCAAATTTTATTTACTTAAAAATTGGTTTTGTTATTGGAGACAGACCAGTGACAAAGCATGGGTAATCATTTTTCAGTCTTACAGCAGGTAAATAAGAGTCTTTAATGCTCTTGAAAGAAGCATTTCTGTGCTTCATTTTTTTACATAATGGGAATCTGCCAGTTTTGCCTCAGTTTATACTGGATATTTCTCCATGCCCAGATCACTGTAGCTGGTCAAAATACCTGCAGCCAAAAGCTCTGTTAACTTGTCTTGTCAAATGTGGTTTGCATGTTTCTCTGCTTCTGGCATGGTTGTTCATTTTGCTGTGTCTTTGAAGTTAACTTTGAATTGCTGTTAAAAGAATGTGTGATTTCCCCTTTCCCAAACACTTTGTTTTCTCATTGACTGACACAAAAATCCCTTAGTTGTCAATGTTCATTAAAAATCCTTGTCTCTTATTCTGGACTTGGATAAACATTAGTGAGTTCAGGGTTCTTTTGCTTTCCTGCAGTTTAAGCAATTCTCAAAACTTGCCCTAATGTTCAGTGGCAATGGAGCCTTTTTGTTTCTCATTCCCTGGGGAAGAGTTGGATGAAAGTCCTGTGAACTTGTCTGATTTTTGTGGGTGCCACTGGTAATTAAGGAAGCAGTTTCAACAGAAAATGCCTCAGTTCTTATCTGTTTTGTGACTGGTGGATGCAATCGCTGGGAACCAGAATAAAGGGTCCCATAAGGTTTGAATATTACTCAATACAGAGTCTCAAAAATTACCTGAGCATACCTGCATTGCAAATAGCCATTAATAACCATTTGTGTTAATAATGTGGAATATTTGTCTGCTAAAGAAAATGCAGCAGAGGTTGGGAACTTGGAATCCTACCAGTTTAGAGATTATTCCTGCTGTCTACGGGGGGAAATCCATCTGTAAAGATGGAAAAAAAAATTATTGACATTAGAGTAATAAGAACTGGAAATTAAAGATTGACATTTTCGGATGTAGGGATGTTCGTAGATTTAGAGGAGAGTTGTGTGTTCCATCCTGCGGGTTTCTGGTATCCACTAAGCCCTGTGATGCAGCAGCCCATCCGCAGGGGTGGGGATGCAGCTCCCGAGGGAGGTCCCCCGGTGTGGCTTCTCCCGGGAGGCTGCAGAGCCCCCGGGATGGGAAAGGCTCGGCGAGGAGTGTGCAATAACCAACAGTGCCATCTTGTGAGCAAAGCCCACCCTGCACATCCAGCGGGGAATTCGGCAGCGATAAAACGCATTCACTCCTGTGCTGTGGCATCCAGGTGTTTCTGAGCAGGTACCTGTTCGAAACGCCAGGATCAGGGATTGTGTCCCTGCATTACCAGAGTCCCGTGCTGGCCGTATCCCCTGGTCCTGTAGGCAGGGTCCTCTGGTAGCTCATCCTGTAAGTCAGTACCTGCTATCAAATACAGCAGTGCACAGCAGTGTCTTCCCTCCTTGCATCCCCTGTGACCTTTCATCTTTGCTTTCCTATTGTCATTCAACAAGTAAGAGCATGCAAATCCACCATGAAAGGCATTTTAGCAAATAACAGTCAATCCTACTTTATAAAGAATGATTTATGGTATTATTTCTGTTACTCGTTATTGGCTCCATTCCTTGAGATGATGAAGGACCTATCTTTATTAACCTCAGCTAGCTGAAAACATTTCATCTATGAGGTTTTTTTTGAGGAAATGCATCTCGGTAACTCATGATGGAAGGCATCTGTGCTGACCCATCAGCGCTGCTATGACTTCCAATATTTTATACTTAATATCAGATAAACATCCTTAGCCAGAAACAGAATCCTGCACTGCAGCTTGATTACATCTGCAAAGAGCAGTGATTGCCCTGACTATTTGAATACAAAAACAGTGAGTGATGGCAAGCAAGCACAATCTGTTTAAAGCCCTGCTGATGAAATATTTTCAGTGCTCAAGCCTTGTCATTTTTCCTAGGTGACGTGTGCTCCCCCCAGTGATTGTAGCATTTGTCCCTAATCTGGGTGGGGAGATAGTGAATACAGGGGCACTTTCTTCTGCAACATGCAGCTGAACTTTTCAAAGTAAAAGTGGGGCAAAATTGCCTCATAAATGTTGCTGGAACAATGCAGTTGAGAGGAACAGCCGCTGTGGATTTCTTCATGCCAAGGCTGGATGCTGCCTGGAAGACAATTTTTGGACAAATGTAACTATTCTGCTCAAGCAGAATGATTGTAAGTAAAGAATTCTTGTCATGCATTGCTGTTATTTGGTTTTAAACCCCTTTTAAAGTACTAATTGATACCACTAAATTTATTTTTAGGGAAAAATCCTTAATCATGAACAAAGGAATTATAAAACTCAGCCGAAGACTGAAGCCTTTGATGACAAATTTATTTCTACCTTTGTTCCATTAGTAGCCTCTGTGTTTTGAGGGCCTCTGTGAGTCTCACCAATATTGATTTGTTGTTCTGGGTCTGCAACAGGTCAGACTAGATGGATCTGTAGTAGACATCACCTGGGAGGCCACAGCTTGTACAGTGCAGGTAGCAGCATTCAACTTCAAAGCCTTTCTAGAATTTTAATGGGTAAATATTACAATAACAGGTTTTTGTGGGATAGCCAGAGTCTTCTGCCTTTCAAGGTTGATTAATTTAAAGGAAAATAGTAAGGAAAAAAACCAAACCAAAACCAAAGAAGCCTAACCCAAATCAAACTAAACCAAAAGAACCTATTCAGTTATTTCAGATGTCTTCACCATTTTTCTTGCATTGTGTTCTGATGTAGAAAGCAAAGTATTTTCTTTGTCAGAGCTTAATTGATTTATATACAAACACATACATATACAGTATATATTGCTGATGCAATACCCACAGGCAAAGAAAGTAGCAAAACAGACATTTTGGTGTGTTTGTTGTCAGGAAATGTCATGATTCATCTTTCATGAGCATCTGCAAATATGCATCTGCCAAATCTATTTTACTAAAAGCTTGTTCTCAGCCAAACATATTCTCACCCCAAGAGTACAACATTTTTGATTGACAAGTAGAAAAGGATTAATGATCACTTGAATGTCTCTACAGATTCCCACACTCCCATTTTCTGCTGCACAATAGGAACAAGGACCATGATTCACTCTCACTGTCACATGGTAGGAATAATTTCATTGTTTCCCCAGTCCTGTACACACCCTTTGGAAGTGACCCAGAGGGAACAAACAAGGCCTTACAGGATGAAGAGCAGGGCCCACCCTCAGTGGTCAGCTTTGCTTTAAAATTTTCTTCCCAAATGCCATTTCCAGAGCATTGCATTCTGATCTGCATGAGGCACTGCTAATGAAATGGAATTTATGGAGCCTGGTGTCGTTCTTGCTCTGCTATTAACAGGGTCTGTGTCAGTCCAAGAGATAAAACTGTGCTAATTATCAGGGCTCATCAGGCCACACAGTTTCCTGTCTCTCTCTGATTTCAGTCAGCTCTCACACCTAGAGAACAAAATTTCCATTAGAGATGTGCAATGAGATTCTAACCAACGTTTTAACAGGCTGAACCCAAAAATTGCACTAGAGCATTAAACTAAAGTTTGATATCTTCTAATAAAGGTGTATTTTGCTATTCTGTGGCTATTCTTTAGTTTGAAACCAAGTATTGCAGAGCACATGGAGTTGCTGCTGAGCTTCCTGACAGTTCTGAGACATAGTCTGTTTTCATTAGGACCAGGGGAGAGAAGGGAGAGGAACTGTCCTTGTTTGCTTTGGCAAATGGGGTTGTCAACATCTTCTGAGATCAGCAAATGGTAAGCCCAAACTGGGGACGTTAAACTTCATTTAATATCATTGAAGTAATATTTGTCCCATGGTTAGGATTAGAGCTCAGGTATTTTAACATGCAGTGCTCCTTTCTAATCTTAAACTCCAGGTCAGTTCAATATAGAAATGAAACCATGCTCTCCAGATTGCAGCTAAATGTGGATAATATGACATCATAGTTTACCATGAGGATTATTTTTGGGTACTGTGAATGATAAAGTACAGAAAAATCACCAGTGATTTCCAAGTATCATTTTGTAGCATGATAAATCAGATTAGAAAAAACTAAAACAAAACTGTGTTCCAACAGTATTTGTTGACTTTTCCTTCTTCATCCTTAGTGGTAAATTGACGGCATTTCAATAGTTTATATTGTGTTTCCTACCTCAACAGCTCCATTTCTAACTTAATCTGTTTTTAACCAAAAAAAACCCAAAAAACAAAAAAACCAACTTGATTAACCTCATCTTGTTTAATGTTTAATTGTATTTTTCTCTTCTCTCTAATGGTAGCAACCTATCAGAAAAATGTTTTGGTGTGTGTAAATTCCCTGTAGCTGTCCACAAAAGCACAAAAGCTATTTAGAAGGCTTTTTTTTTCCCTCTTCATTCACATAGACTAAAAATAAAAAATCAGAACAACAAAACAACAAGAGAACTGTGTGGTTCATTTCTTTTCTAATGTGGGGTGAATTTCTGAAGGTACTTTCTGTGCTGGAAATGCAAATACCTGCTTTGGCTAACTCCCTCCCCATCCTGCTCCCCACCCCTCTGGGGTGCAGATTAGAGACATGGTCTCCTGTATAAAAAGGGATAAGTGAGTTAATAAAAAATAAAGTACATAGGAGGCCAGAGTAAATGGAGCATATAATTTTTTCATGAACTGGTCTCTTATGTTTCATTTTGCAAGGCATCGTGATTTTCTACATATTTATGAAAATATGAAAGAGTGAACTCGATGCTTAATGTGCAATCTACTTAGCAATTTTAAGTAAGGCTGTATCTTTCTTTCCCTGTCAGAAAACCCAGAATCTTCTGCAGGCACAACCAGCAATGATGGCAGGATCTGTTAGGAGTTTCTGTAACACTGCAAACCTTCCTCCAGAACCACTTGTCTTACAGAACAAGTCTGCCAGTTGGTGCTGTTGGGTAACATGCAAGCAAAAACATTGTCTCAGCCATGGAATGTGATGCTTCAAGAATTAAAGTTGCTCACGATTTGTATCACTGTGTACATATAAAATAAAGTACAACTCTAAAGAGAGATGGGTGAATATCAACTTTTGAAAAACTTAGGAGATAGAAGTGTGTTTGGTTTGGTTTTTTTCTAACATCCAAATGGTCTTTTCAATCTTGAAAGCTCTAAAGCAGTTTATAAAGATAATTAGGCATAAATGTCCCCATTTCACAGCTGTGCAAACAGAGGGAAACAGTTCTGTAACCTACTTACCAAAATCTTACAGAGGTAAGCAAATCTTGAGCCACCAGATTGCAAGCACTGGTTCGTTAACATTGCTTTTGTGTGCCTGCTTCTTTGTAGCTAAATTAATTAATATTGATATATCAAAGCAGCAAGAGCAGAGCTAGATCTCAAGCTTGTAAGATGACCTGTTTCATTTCTGTGTCGAGTTACATTTCTTTGATAAGACGTCAGCCTCAGAACAATTCAATATATTCCAGTTCTGTGCCTCGTTGAATAGCTCTAAATTTTCCAGTTCCACGTCTGGGAAGTTGCAAAGCAAGAGGCACCTGCCTGTAGCACTGTGAGAGCATCACATCCAGGAATGGTGCAAGGAACCATCTGGGTGCAAGGCATTCAGGGAAGGTGCTTGTACACACACGGGCTGTGCAGATTTCAGAGTACACAGATCAGGCTCCTGCTGCAGCAACATCTCCATGACAACTGCTTTATAATTTGTGCCACATCATATATAACTTTGCTGTTAAACAATAAATAAATAAATAAAAGGCCCTGACAACATGCTAACAAGGCCACATTCTTGGAAATTAAATGAACCTGAAAGATTTCTTTAGCAATCAATTAACCATTAAATAAAGCTTAAGGGACATTAGAGAATAAGAGTGACAGTGTTTATGGCTTTGATGTGATCATGAAATCTCATTCTTTGCTTCTTCACGATTTCTCACCATTTCAAATCCCCATAATTGATACTGATGCAATATTTCAGTCAATAGCTATAAAAGGGAATAAGGAGCACGAAATGGCTCTTTGGCATTTAATGAGTAAATACAATCCCACTGAGCTTCGTATTTCAGAATTTTTTGCTAATCAATCTTGTTTTAACTGAAGGAGTTGAAGTGTTTGAGGCATATCAACAGGTTTGGGGATTGGCAAACAATAGAATGATAGCAAAGATATTGGAAAAAATGTGTTCTAATTCATTGCAGAGAATTAAAACCATTAAAATTCCTTTCCCAGTCATTGCTTCCATGCCAAGGTAACCAATCCAATAAAACTACTGCTGTAAGATTAATAGACATTCTGAAAGGTATGAAATGCAGTGTGAGTTTAGTTCTGTAAATTTACCAAGACAACAGAAGTGTAGATAAATCATGAGAAGGAGAAACAGACAGCTGCCAAGTTTTTACTGGCCATACCTACTTCAGGAGGCAGCAGAAGGAAACAAGGGTAACAGGGAAAAATATGTTATGTTCCACGGATTTTGAGCATCCTATTAGCTGCTCTGGTTTAATTAACATCTTGTTTTTAACTGGCAATTTTATTTTAAACATCAAGTCTAGGAAATGTTGCGACTCAGGCCTTGGCTCCTTTTACAGCATAAAAAGGGGATCTGCCACAATAAGACTGCTCAGTTGTTTTTGTGCTGACTTCTGTATTTGGAACTGTGTGTTATAATGTATAGAATATGTATGGGTTTCAGAACTGATACAAGACACTGCACAAGATATCAATAGAAAAGATTTATCAAATGACAAATTACTTCTGTTGGGTTATAAAATCCAGGTAAAGAAACACATTCTGGAAGGAGAAACACAAGTCCAAAATACAAGGATCTCCTCATGAGACAAGTTACTGACTTAAGTTTACAGGATTTAGCTACCAAAAATACAAGCTTAACTCCCCAGTGAGAACTAATTCAGAAAAAATTACTTTACTGGCCAAGTGACAGCAGCTGTGCAGAGCTAATCCCAAAGCACAGAGTGCTTATATCAGAAACACATTATGATTTTGACTCTTTTCTGAGTATCTTTCCTTACTGAGCTTCCACCGGTGGATGAGAGGAGAATTGAACTAAAACATCCAGGAACAGTTCAAAATAGGACTGATGTTTCACCCTTTTGAGATTTATGTGACTCTGGAGCAGAATTTACATTGCTTGGTTTACAGAGAGGTGGAATTTTTGTTTAAAAATAGGCTAAATCTAGTGCTGGAACCTAAGGAATTGAGACAATTCTTTATTTCAATCTGTTCAGGGGTATATACTAATGTATATTGTGGGGTTTTATTTGTATTGGCTGTCATGATCCTCAATTACTGGGGCCCGTGCTTCTGCAGAACACTCAGAATTTACCAGCAGGGGAGTGGAAGAAGGGGAACATCTTGTACAGCATAAGGACAGTTTAATTTTCCACAGCTAAAAATGACAAAAACTCCCAGTAGAGTTGAGCTGCATTTTTCTTTTATACAACAAAAAAAATAGACTCCTCTCAGTGGACTCTACCAAATCCATAGTCAGACTTCTCCTTTCTGTATTAGCAGCAGGTTACATTGGAAATACTTAAATAAGATAAGAGGGAGACAGTTGGACACAAATATTGATGCCAGTGCAATGGCAAAGATGAACAGGTACAATTTTGGTGTTGCCAGTTCCAGCCAGGGTAACTGGGGGGGCTGGGCTGGGTGAGGTTGGGCCTTCCACGGATGAAATTCCTCAGTAACAGCACTGTGAATCAGGGAACCCTTTCCAGGTTTAATTATGTTGACCATTGACAAATATTTCTTTTTTTTCTGACCATGTCATTCCATCTTTCACTTATTCCCCCAACCCTGTGTATTTATTCCTTTCCTATTGCCTGCAATCCACATAGCTCTGGAATATTTCTTCCCTTTTTTGCTCTGTTAATTCTTTCTTTTCTCTCTTTCCTTGAAGACCTACTGCTGTGTTGAATAATCTTCCCCCAACCCTGTCTTCAACTGTCATCCTCCTCTCAGACTTCCAGACTGTGTTGCTGAACCTGCTGATATTTGGGGCTTGTACAATGCTAAGAATATCAGGGTTTAATAAATATCAGTAAGGGAAAGGCGCAGTTGCTATAAGAGAAATAAATAGCTCAGGAAAAAATCGAGATACTGCTGCCTCTGCAACAGCCACTGGCTGCACTGGCTGCAAAATAAAACTAATAACTAAATTGTCAGTTTTGGTGTGTGCTGAAGAAACCAAGAAATGTCACAAGTGCAGATGTTTACTTTCCATGATCCTGGCAACTCCCAGGATATATATCCTTGTGGTACAACGTAAACTCCTTTCAAGAAGACATTTAAGAGGAGTTTAATCTGTATAGAGCACTAACAAACTGAAGCACGGCGGATTTATTAATTTAAGAGAATTATTCATTTAATTTTTGCCATTTAGTATTTATATTCATTTGCCATTCATTTATTCCCTTCATTTTTATTCATTTATTCACTTATCAAATATTCATTTTAATGGTTTTCATTATCACTATAGTAACTGTAGGGACAGATTTGCAATAATTTTATTCCTTAAATAGGTTTAGTCTTAGAAAACCTATAGAACAGGGTAAGGCCACTTGCTCTATCAGGTCCATTCCCTTTTCTCAGAATTTTCTCTTTACTCCCCTTGTTTCTTTACAGCTCTCCCCAGTTTCTCTTAAATTCCTTTCTGTGTTTTATGACAACAACTTAGTTCAGTGATATTAGAGCAAATGCTTGACTGATGTGAAGTAGTGAAATCTGAGTGTTTTTCAGTGCTTTGGACACTGTTTTTCAGTGCTTTGGACACTGATTTAGTCTTCTTGGTTCTCCATATATTTTTCTTTTCCTTTCCCTGTTGAATGGCTTTTCGTTGAAAATTCACCTCTTCTTCCCTATTAATGCCAGTTCCATTTCTATGTAAATGAGTCCCCTGCAAAAGAGGGAACGATGGCCATCTAAGCAGCAAGTGTTTTGAACTACAGCAGAAGAAAGTCTAAACCTCTGAAAATATTGGGTTCTGTTTATTCATTTTCATTGCAGCACTGAGAATCAAGGTCTTTATTTTTTTTTTTCTAAAAGTAAAAAATATACTTTTTCTCTAATATGAAAACGGAGGGTGAGTAATACCTTTCAGCTTCACTAAGCATCAGATTGTGCTTTTGATGAAAACAAGGACTGATCATCTGATACCTTTTGTATAGGTGCTTTTGGCCTGGAATTCTGGATCTATTGTTGTAGCTGTATAGACTGAGAAGTGCTTGTGCAGCTGAGTCCTTGAAGTACATTGCCAGTCACTTAAATGGGTATCTTCTTCTGTTTAATGAAACTTCATCCTGGGGAGGATATTCAGAGATGAACCCAGGCTTGCTCTTGGTGAAGGATTGAGTTGTTTGTGGTGTTTAACCTTGCACCTTTGGTGAGCCCCAATGTCCTAAAAAACACTTCTGTGATACTTTAGTGCTCCTTTGCATCACAACTTTAAACCAGTGGCAGGATCTCATCTTCTCCATCTAAACCTTTTCTTCCTTAATCAAACTCTGCATTTGAAACTTAAACTCAGTTGGCTTTAGACAAGCCTAAATTCAAGCCATTCCCACCATGTAATCTTTCACAGCACATCTGTGCTCTCAGTTGTGTCAGAAACTTCGGTGCTGTGTCAGCAGCAGAAACACAGCTGAAATACTTCCTGATGGGTTGGTTTGTACCTTTATTTAACACTCGCAATTTTTTATTACTATTATTATTTATATCACCAGAATAGAAATAAAACCCCTATCCTTGTAGGAAGCATCATGAACTGAGTATTCCCTACAATTCTATATTAAGTAAACCAAGCTGCTTCAGATATTTACATTCAGAAGGTTATCTTTGTTGCCAGAAAATCTAGGAGTAATTTTCTTTACAATGAGATCTTAAGTTTGTAGAGTATGTTGTGACTCTGCAGCAAAAAACTCTTCATACCCCAACCTGAGGCTGCAACTCTGAGAACCATTGCTCTGGAGGCTTTTTATCAGCTCCCAAAATGCCTTATCTCTGGTTGCTTTTAACTGCATAATAAGAGGTCATTTGAAATAGGTAATGTCTTCTTAAGGGTTTAAAATCTAAAGTCCACAGCTGTCAATGAACATCCAGGGTCTCTGAATCCAGGTATTTATTCATAATATGTGGTGTTGGCTTAGTAACTTTAGTGTATTAAGATATGAGGAAATGGACTGCCTATTAAAGCCAGACAGAAATTTTCTGGCAGCATTTACTTTTTCAGTTAAAGCCTTGGAGTTCCTGTGAATCTAAATATTTTTCAGCCTCTTTAATTAACCTCTGCCTGAGAAAGCAATCCTTTTTCCAGCTCACCTGCCCAGTTCCTCCCAGCTTCTGAGAATTCTTGTAGCCCTGGAGAAGAAGTCCCAGGGCTTTTGGAGAGCTGCAGTTCCATCTGTGGGGTTAAAGCCTGCGGGAGCCTTGGGTTTCTCTTCCCAAGGCTGATTTCTCAGATGGTGAATCTGGAAGGTTAGGCCCAGACACAGCACAAAACATCATTAATAGAAATGTCTATTCTTCTTTACGCTCCAAATAATTTTCTTCAAAATACTAGAAATTCCTAAAAAAAGTTGTTTGGTTTTTTTTTTAATCAATCAATGAAACTTGCTTAATAAAATAGTAATTGAAGTGTACATTCAATTAAGAGGAGACATGGTTTATACTTTCTTTAATCTCATCTTCTTGCACAGTGCTTGAACGAGTTTTGTATTTGAGAGAGTTTCACTCCCCTCCCCCTCAGCAGAGACTGGAGTCAGTGGGAAGAGGTCTGATATGTGCTTTACCCCTCTGGTGTGTGCATCTATGTTTTTTCATTAAATCTGAACATTAACCTGATGGCCTTTAGGCACAATACTTTCTGAAAAACTTAAGCGTGCTGATTATTGCTTGCTTTCCAGCTCCAGATCCTCTTGCAAACACTACAGGGACCTCATTAAATTCTGCAGCTGTATTGCCCTCTTTCTTTATTAACTTCCTTCAAATATCCTGCCGTGGTCTAATGTCTTCTCTTGTCAACTTCACTCCACTTTATACACCTGAAGGAGACTTTATTGTTCTTATTTCCTTGCTCTGAAAACTTCATTCATAGCCAGATTTGACTTCTCAGGATATTTTTTTAGCTCATCTCTCCATTGTATCAGCCTTTGTAGTCCCTTGATAATATTCTGTGGTTTTTAGGCATGACATGCATTTTTTAATCATTATTTTAATTTCCTGATTTAAATCTAAATAGGGCAAGAACTACAGCAGAAACCTTGACGGTCTTGTAATCTTTTCCTTTGTCCTGAAAAAAAAAAGGACAACTAGCACTAATATGAAAAAAGTAGTCTCGAAACCTGGAGGAACCTTAGCTTTATTTTTAGGAAGCCATTAGTCCAGTGAATAAACTGGTAGCTATAAAAGGCAGCCCAATTCACTGGTGTATCCTAAAAGTTGGAGCCACAGCCACTCCTTTCCTCTTGAACGTGGCCACAAGGGCTTTGCATCGATTCCCCCAATTCCTGCTCCCACTCCAGGCTCTTCTCACCTCACGGCAAACACTCAGATGGCAAGAAAGGTGAAAGATCCCTCCCTATTACACCCAGGCTTACCCACATATTGGCCTGTCTACAGAGACAAATTTCATCCCTAACTTTTTTACCAGTTTCAAGAGGCTTTACACGCTTCATTGACCATTGCTTCTCCACCTTATTTCCAATCTCCTTTTGTTAGAGAAAGACTTGATGGGCCCCATCTCTGTGCCACTCTCAGCAATAAAGGAACATGTAAACACATTTCAGGAAAATTAAGGATACTGGAAAAATTAATATTAAACTCTTCTTCATGAAAACTTGGGAATTGTATAGATGGGAAAATTATTTCAAGAAAACAATACAGTAAAGGAATGTAACAAATATCTCATGTAGAGCCAGCTCAAATCAGCAATTTAAAGAAATCTATATGTATTATGACACAGAGTGCAATCTCTCAAACAAAGTCAACTAGACAAGACCAAAACCAAATCAGTTACAGTCACTAATGTCTCGTACAACTATAGAGTAAAAATATTCTAAGCTGAATGTAGCATTCATTACAGGCAGCAATATATTCATAATTTGAACTTCTCAAATTAAATAGTCTGGTGAAGTACAAGGGAGATCTTACCATGTACTAGGACTTTCCAGTGCTACTGTTCCAAATATTTTCTTATAGTTTTAATCTTATGGTTCATTTTCTTATGGTTGCTAATGTTCCGACCATGCTGAAATAGAACGTGGGTCATTTTATTTCACAGTAAGTTGAATATTCAGTGTCTTACTGGTCTAAGAGACCTTCATTCTAATCACTTTAAAACTATTCCTGTTGATTTCAGAATATTTCTTGAATAAGTCAGAATTACTTATGGGATGCAGAACTTGGTTTCTCAAATGATTCGTGGGGGTTTATTGGGAAAAAATAGATTCAAACTTGACAAAATTACTCCTACCTCCAGAGAGGTGTAAGTGTGATTGTATTTTCACAGATTGATAAATAGATCAAAGGAAATGTTTTGCTCTAAGATTTCCTTAATGGGGCAATTCCAGCTGCCCTGTGTTGTACTTTACCACCACTGTAACCCCAGCAGTCTGAGATGCAATAATGGCACCAACTCTGTGTTCCTTACTTCTGTATCTAAGCTTCAAATGTTAGAACTTGTTCATACAATCATGGGATCAATCAAGACCACCCAATTCCAAACCCCTGCCATGGGCAGGGACACCTTCCACTGTCCCAGGCTGCTCCAAGCCCCGTCCAGCCTGGTCTTGGACAATTCCAGGGATGGGGCAGCCACAGCTTCTCTGGGCATCCTGTGCCAGGGCCTCACTACTGTCACAGAGAAGAATTTCTTCCTAATATCTGATATAAATTTACCCTCTTTGAGTTTAAAGCAATTTCCCCTTGTCCTTCCACTACCTACCCAAGAAAGATAAAATTACTTCCAAATCCTTTATTTTGCAGAATATCCATGAAGAGATACACCATTTTAAAAGGCAGAAAATGTATCATTGTTAGTGTTTTTATCAGCTGGGCTCTCTGAGAATGTGATCCTCATTTTGGCTGCTTGTGCTGGTCAGTTCTCACTGCCCACACAATGTGCCCCATCCTGGCTGTGTGAACTCAAAGTCAGGCCAAGAGCTGTGCAGGCAGGAAACCTGAAAAACACACAGAATTTTCACCTGTATCCTGTGCTTTCAGCTGTGTGCTTTCCTGTCACAGCACTGCTCACTCAGGGTGTGTCCACACAGAATTCGAGTCCAGCAGCGCTGGGGATGCACGGCTTGGAAAGCACTCACAGAAATCAGGCTGGAAACTTGTTTTCTTCTGAGTTGGTTGCTTGTTTGTTTACAGGGAGTAAGCACAAATGAGAAGCACTGGAGGTGGAGATCTAAAGGATCTAAAGGCCAGGCTGGGGCTGTCTGGTGTGTCACTCACAGGGAAAATCAGGCATTTGCAGAGCAGGGCCAAGCCAGTGACACCTGCTAGAAACTGCTGCTGCTGCTCAGAAGGGTTTTGCTTAATTTGCTACTGTATTTTCCTGCTGAAATTGGTCTAAGAGAATGAAAAGAACTACTGGACCCACCTCTTGGGGCACAAAATAAGATGTTTAAGGAATAAGAATAGACAGCAGAATTAACATTCGTTTTTTACAACCCATCTTTGGTCTCCCAGGAACATGGGAAAACCCCTGCTGAGTATCCTAGAACTCCCAAAAGATGCTGTACAGAGCTGACACCCTTTCCAGCTCTGGGTCCCAGGATGTTTTTTCTGTATCAGAAAAATTATGTTGTTTAAGAAATATTTGATTTTTTTTCAGAGTTGCTTAGTTTTAATAAAAAAAGCCCTAGAAGTGCTGGGGGGGATGGGAGGAGGAGGTAATATTTCAGCACCTTTTTACTAAGCTCAAACTAGAGCTTCATTATTTACACATACAATTATTTTGCTGTTAGTTCTGCTGTGGTTTACTTGGGATGTTCCTGCATAAATAACTCAGTAAATGTGCACTATGAAACAGACATTGGGATGTGTGTTTATTTACAAGCTCTTAGAAGTTATAAACCACACTTTGAGTTACTTTTGTATGTGTTTATATCTGTATCTTTGCCCTTACTCTACTGTAAGCCTAAAGGTCTGTGGCCCTCTGTGCTCGTGTCCCTGGCATGAAGGTTGGCCCTGTGGTTTGGGTGACCTCAATCTGTCAGCCCCATCTCAGAGAATGTGTGAGAGTGTGTTTAACTCATCCCCTGGCATTGCACAGTGTGGAAGTTCTGGGCTCTCCACCAGCCTGTCAGGAATTCAGCTGATGCTAGGTGTGAATCTCAGAGAGAGAGGGAGAGAGAGAAATGCTGGGCAAAACATTCTGTGTTTAGCGAGAGGCATTTCCTGACAAAGCTCTGCTGTGTTGGAAATGTTTTCCATTTTAGTTCTGCTTCTTAAAAAACTGAACTTGCAACCAACTTCTGCATAATAAATTGATTGAAATCATGATTTACATCAGAGCAGGCGGTGACACACCAATATCTTTGTTACCAGGGAGTGGTGGCTGGAGCAGAGGTTTGCTCACAGCCCAGGTAGTAAGGCTGACTTTGTCACTACTGTGCCATCAGTGCTGATCAACAATAGAATCCAAAATTCTGGCTGTGAAAGAAAGCAAAATCTTAACACAATCCCAATTACTGTGATTCTTATCTTCATCTTTGTAAGAGATGATTGTTCTGCTCTACTGAGTTCTTTTATATGCCAGTTGTCAATACAGATTCTGCCCATTATTGTGATGGTAGTTATTTTCCCTATTTATACCAATGTAAAGAAGTAACAGCTTTTCTGAAGTCAAGGAAATTAAACATTTTGTTTTATCAATGCAAGTAAAAAAAGAATCGAGGCCTGTATTTGTTTTATTCCTAGCTTTGCTTTCAGCAAAATTTTAGATGTGGTAAATACCATTAAAAAAAAATAAATCTGTCTTCCAACATTTCCAACATACAAGACGGCAGCAAAATACAGATTTCGTAGTTTCTTTGTATCTTAGTGTGTATATAAAATCAGTACGGAGCCCCAGAAAGATAAGAAAGAGTCCTACCCAGGGAGCAAGAGCACAGTGCCAGGCAATTGGTGTTGTACTGCACTATTTGCTGTGCCCTATTTTCACAGACAAACAATTTCTGCCATCAAAAAATGCATGAAAGTTTAGAAATTTCAAGAGTCCCTGTGGCACTGTGAGTTGTTTTTGGTACTCTTAGTTTCTCCTAACTGGTGAAATCACTTTTCCTAAAGGGGGATTTCATTCTGTGAGAGCAATTTCTTTGAATTTCAACATGATCATACTAAAGAAGGTGCTACTTGCTCCCATTTTCAGTTTCTCAAGGGGGCAAGACCTCTTGTTCTTCAGGTACCCAGAGACAGGGTATTTGGCACTGTAAAAAAGAAAAGTTAAACAAAAAATCTATCACCATATTTCACAGGCTTTTTGCCTTAGATTTCTATGTGTAAATGTATCTTTGTAGCTTTAATACAAGAACTAATAAATTTCACAAGCAGTATAATGTCAGACCAGATATGCAATATATAAATTTAATACCTTCCTATTATAAGATTTCTCACTTCTGGAAAGTAAATCAGGGATTAGGAAGGGGGAAAAAAGATGGAATTTCAGCAATTGATACTGTGTTTTTCTCCTCCTACTCACAACAGTAAATCTAACTCCCAGAAAGCTCAATGACACCCGGCACTGAGCACGTTCCAAGGCTCACATGCCAAAGAGCAGGGTGCAATTTTTCTTGCACGTGGATCTACTGAGATCTATGCACAGAGTACAACTGAGCTTATGGAAAATTTATAGCAGCTTTAAAGTAAGTGCCTCTTTAACAAGTGCTCTGGAGGGCCATTCCCTGCTCTGGATGTGCAGCCAGAAATCTGCCAGGTGTCCAAGGCCTGGCCACAGGGCTGGGCTGGGTATAGTCACTGACAGCAGTGAGATCTAGGGTTGTCCTAAGTGCTGGTCAACCACATGATAAATCTGCAATAATTGAAAATCCCTCTCCTCTATAGCTTTACCCTTCAAAGCAGAATCATAGGAAAACGTTGGGAATGAAGGAAGCGACCCCTGCTGTTATCCACAGTAATGTCTTTGCACCTAAGCAGTCATTCCTGCATTGCTATCAAACTCGTTTTCCATTTTCACTTTGACTTAAAAGTAAAATATGATTGGTTTTTTTGTTTGATTATTTTGGTTTTTAAAATTTTGTTTGTTGTAGTGAGTTCTGTACTTCTAGTCCTAATAGGTGTTGGCTTGTGACAATTTAATCCCTGAATTAGTTTAGTTCACTTTAGTTCTTGTCTTTGCCCAAAGGGCAAGGTACATGCCCATGCTGAACTGTGTGTTAACCCAGCTCCTCCTGCCCAGTGTGTTACATAAATAAGGTAAGACTTGCAGCCTCCCAAATCCTTTATCAAATGACAACACAATCACTTGAAAGCCTTTTCCAGCTTGTGATAATAGGTTATGTTTTATGATGAATCCACTCAGGACTTTGACAATGGCTTTGAGGGGAAGGACAAGGTATAAATATAGAAAAGATTGGATATTTTGTGAAGGCATGAATTAGATGGGCCTTCTGTAAAATTCAGTGTCAAAGAGGCTCAGGGGAGGGCCAAGTCACTGTGTGCAGGTTGGAGATGGCAGCACTTCCTTCAGGGATAATGCACATCCCACCTCTCCTGGCTGGACAGGAGAATCCAGAGACTGTGCTGGGAATCAGCTGAAGCCAACACAGCTGTGCCTAGCACCACGTCTGAAGAGTTTTGTCTGTATTAAAATAAAATCTGCTCTTCAGGTCCACAACATTATTCTTCCAAATCTCTTACTTGCAAGCTGCTAATAGGGAAAAGTCATATTCATTTAGAGAGGAAACTTCCCAGCAGGAGTTCAAAATGTTTGTAAGAACACCATGTTATCCAAACCATATTTTCATGTTTGTAATGAAATGTATGTATGAAACATGTTTCATGTTTCATAGTTCAAGACTTGGCTCAACTTCACCTTGCTGAGTGTGATGTTTTTGTTGTTGTTGCCTGGCGACTGGCAACCCCCCAGAAATGTAGTAAATAAATACATAGTCAGGAGCCCAGAAGGAGCAAGATTCACAGCTGCTTTTCTCTGGAAGTAAAAATCTTGCCACTGAAGTATGACATATTGTTGCATGATGTTTGTTGCTTTTTTTTTTGTTTGTTTTTCTTTGGCAGGCCTTTAATAGTTATCACCTAAGAACTCACAGCACAGTAATCAGGTTCAAGATAGACATACAGAAATACAAGAAAAATGTGGATATTTGTATATGTTTTAAATGAGGTCAAAAATCTCTTTATTTCCTGATATCCTTTGTATCATCCTGATAAGGTGCTGGCAAACCATACAGATGGGCCTCAGTATTTAAATTCTTGTATCACAGAAGAATTTTATTTTAGAATGAGAAAAGGTCTACACAGGTATTCAAATCTCCACTGTTACAGTGGGGAGACCCAGCCAGATTTATTTTTCATACATCTCCCTAAGACTTGACCTTTAAGGAGTTTTCTTGAGCCACCCATGGAAGGGAGGTGAGGAGATCAGCAGCCCCACATGAGGAGTGTTGGTTATTCTTCTGAAAGTTTTATTGTTCACACGTGACCAAGTGGGACCATTCCCTGCCTGGGTGCCAAACTGCACCTCTTTAACTTGCAAAATCAGCTGATGAAAAACTCTTCATTAATTTGCTGTGAGGTCAATTCTGTCCCATGCCACGGTGGTGGGAATGTTTCAGTTCCTTAGTACAAGCTCCAAAAGACATCTTAAACTGACTTAAAAATTATCCTTTCCACCTTTATACAAGCACATAAATGAAAAGAGTATTAAGCTGTTCATTAACGGCTTTTGGTCTCTGCTGTGTGCTGTAATAACCAACTGCTCCAGTGGCACAGAAGGAGGGACTTTTGGGACATTTTTTACAGCGATTTATATAGAAGGGTGGAGAATTTTTGTAACTATTTTCAGCAGAAAAGCAATACTCTTTCATAAATATTGCATTGCACTGAAAATATTCTAGAAATAGCCTTGCATGACTAATTTTTTTCTTTTTTTCAGCTTATGAAAATATTTAGGCACAGGATGGGAGGAATTTTGATGGTTTTTTGAGGTATGATTCAAAGAGATTTCGATATCCTATTTGATTTGAGAACATTTCTCTTTCTTTAATTGGTCACTACCACTGTCACAGTTGATTAATAAACTGGAGCATCAGAAATAGTAACAATTAGTACCAACAGTGCTGTGCACCTCAGCAGAGTGCAAACATACCTTTTATCTTACCTTTCACCCATTAAATGGTTCACTTTCTCAGATAAGAACTGCTAATCTAATGACTTGCTGGATCCCACAGTGAATCAGAGGGAGAGCTATGGAAACAAGTTTAAGGGCATGAAGCTACAGATACTCTTGGCTATGAGTAACTTTACTCTTGGGAGTATTTCAATTAACTCCAGGAGGGATTATGTAGGGTAATAAGCTCTGAACTTCATGGGAAGTGTTCTCAGGACTGGTCCCCAAGCATATTCAATTGCAGTCTTCACATAAAATCACATAAATCTGTAGTCAGGGACTTTTAATAAACATATTTTATGCCATAAATTACTTTCTGAGGAGGATTTTTGGAGGTATAATTTTACAGCATTGACCTCCAATAGACTCATAAAATTCTATCATGTTAAATGTATATTTAATGGCTTCAAATATTTTATATTAGTGATCCAGTGGGCCTGGAGGACTCTGGTACTGCAACAACCCATTGCACCAATGGATATTTAGAGAGGTTTAAAAAATGCAGATTATTGACTTTATTATTGATGCAGAGGAGCCACTATATCTTATCAGGCAATTAAATGCCCTTTAATAAAGTGCTCATTGCATGGAGACTGAATTTATGGAAATGATGAAACTTAATGGCTCCACAGGAATCATTACATCCAGTCTGAAACTCTTTTTGGGATATTAATATTTATTTTCACATTCATGCTTGTACTAATGAGAAATTAAGGAATTTTGTAGTAAATTACAAATATGTATTACAAATTACAAGTATGTACATACAGAGGTTGCTATATTAATTTAAGTGAATCCTGAAGAGAAATGTACTTGCACCATTTCTTCCTGCCTTTAAAGGTGCACAGTTAAACCAGCCCAATGAAAAGAGATGGATGTATTTTGATAGCTTTTGTAAATCCAGGATGTGCCAGGTCAAAATTTACAATTTTAATTTTCATTTCTACATCTGATTTATGAGCACTTACCCACACTTCATCCCCTTCTGCTAGGGCTGTAATTTTGCACAGATTATTCTGACATATATTTTATAGCTAATGAAGGATTTTAGATGTATCCACATACAATATGGCATTGAACCTGGAAATTGCTCTGCTGTCTCCACTTGAGTCCCTTTATAAATTCAGTCCTAAATTCAGCCTTCAGTGAGCTCCCTCTGGCTGGCAGGTTTTTTTCAGTTCTAAGTGTGTGTATTATCCAGTCAGGTTCCTAGAGTTTTAATTTCTTTTTTTCAAGACATGGATTTTCAAAGTTATGTGATGTTGGACACAAAGGAGTAGAAAATATGCAAAGTGCACTACAGCAATGCTAGATTTTTGCAGGGCTTTGTTTCCCACTTGGGGTAACACATCACACTTCCGGAAATGAAACTGCACCTGTGTTGAAAATTGGCACATCATTGAAACTCTTTCATTGACAGCCTTAGGTACTGAATTTACCCTCGGAGGGGTTTCTTGGTCATCTGTTCTAAATTTTACTGTAGCTCCATTCAGTCTTTGCTCTCTCATCTCTTCTTACTTGGGAAAAGAGGAAAATTCAGGGGATGTCATGTTGCTACAACCTGTGTAGTCCCTGGGGAGAGAAAATGTTCAAATTGACTATGTAGATGTAGAATTTAAATAAAAACACTTTCTGGTTTTCTCGGATTTACAATCTCTAAACTGCCTTTGGCCTTTGCCTGAGATGGGCAAAATGCAAGCACAAGATTTCACTGTACTGCCAAGAGCACCGTTTTGCCCCTATTTTGAACACAATTTTCTTAAATATCCTCACATTAGTAAAGCCAGGTTTACCTATGTCACAGGTTTATCTATGTCACAGGTTTACCCATGTTATCAAATTGCCCTGAGATTGCTGTGACCTTTTAGAATGTCCCCAGGTCTGTTATGTTTCATTTTAAGCTGAAATACAGGTTCCTGAATACATCTTGGGAGATTTGGGGTAGAACCAGAAAAAAAAATCACTAAACAGAGCCACAGCTTCATAAGCCACTAATTTAAAACAGTGCTTGAGATCACAGTTAAGTTTAGGAATCTCTTTAGTTTCCATTCAAGTCAAAGATGAGACTTATTCTTAACCTGAAGAATCTTTTCTACTTAAAAGCTTCTCTGAGTAAGGTCCTTTGTAGAATAATAATTAAACCAGACATTTTTAAGAAGACTTTTTTATCTTTGACTCACTTTCTTACTGCAGGGCTATATATGAGATGCTATAGTTTAAAAGAGGTAATTTCCCTGTTGTTGCTGTGAAGAAGCTTTATAGAGTAGTAAAAAAATGATTTAGGGTCCTTGAAATGTTTGTTTTCGACTCTTTCATTTTCATGTTTTTGGTTTTTTGTTTTTTTGGCTTTTTTTAGAAAATGTGCCAATGCTATAAAATAAATTCTTTTGTAGAAGGAGACTGTACAAAAGTCCCTGAAGTGCTTCACTTTGAGGAGCTTTGTTCATCAAGGTAGAGGGCTTTGTAAGCCACAAGCATTATAATTACCTGGTTTTGCTCTTTTTTGAAATCAGTGGCAAAACTCAGAGGCAGCAAGAGTGAAAGGAACCGCTGTGCTTTGGTTTATTGTTCCATTTTCTGATTAACATCTTAAACTGCATTTTGATCAGGCAGCTTCCACTGTCAGAGAATGCCTGATGGTCTTTTGTTGATCTTCTGAGAGAACAACAGCTCATCTTGATGCTCAGCCAAGGCATCTATCATTTAGCTGTCCCTCTCAGTTGCTGTGAGAATGCAGCACAGCCCTGGCTCAGAGTGTCCCCACTCCATCTGGTGACCTGTCAGAAGAGCTCTTAGACCTCTTTCCTTTCCCCACCCAGCTACAAATTTATTTTCTTTTCTCTGCACAAAATGTGGTTTTAGCATTTCGTGTTGAATCAATGTAACAGGTCGGATTCAAAGTAGGATTGCAAGCATCCAAAAAGTTACCCTGCACCAGTTTAGCCACAGTGACTGTCCAGAAGAGTCACTCTTAGCCTGCAGAAAATACTATATTATTTAACTGGCCCAGAGGTCAATGTTGGAAAATAAAAAAATACATCATGTTATCTAAAATTTATTGCAATGAGAAGTTTTAACCAGTGCTGAAGTCTAGCTACATATATCAATTTGACTATGGATTTGAGCCATTTTGGCATTTATTTCTTTTAATTTTCCTAAACAGATGGTTTTATTCCCACCATGCAATTTTTTTCCCACCACTGTTTGTTTTGGGTTTTTTTTCTGAGCACTCTCATCTAGCTTTCATCAGCTTTTGTTCTCCACATATTATTCAGGCAAGTGTGCTGCACACAATCTAGGATTGCAATTAAACAGGAGTGGGTGCGGGGCAGATGAATGGCAGGTCTGTACTTAAGCTTCTGCCAGGGAAAATTGTGGGAAGGTGCAAGGGTCCACACTTTCTGCTACATTATATGACTCTCTTATGTGTAGGTATTAAACAGAAAGGACCAATATTTCTCTCTGTTTCCTTCCCCTTTCACTTCTGCCTCATACCTGTGTCACACAACATCTGTCAGTCACACAAAGGCAGTGTCACATGCTTGGTTGTTGCTGCCAGAAGCAATACAAAATCAGCCTGGCTGACATATCAAAAGCAGAGCCTTCCTCATGGCAGGCCAATAAAAGTCACCAACAAAAAAATAGCCTGTGGATATTTAATGGAGAAAAAAACACTAATGAATGGGTATTAATTGAAAATTAGGGCATGAAAAACAGGGAAGAGGTAAGAGAAATCAATTTCTATACCTATAAACCTGAGCGGACAATACACCAACAGCAATAGCCGCAGGATGCATTGGACCAAAATAATCATAGGTGCAAGAAGTGAGAAGTTAGGTGTGAATAAATTAGTTCAACAAAGGTCTCCAAATACTAAATAATTCCACAACTGAACATGAGTGGAGTAACTGCACAAAAGGATTGGAACAACTATACAAAAAGAATTTTAGTTTTATGCCCTGCCTCTGGTAGGAGATGTGATGGCTGACTGTGAGAAGAAATAAAAACAGCATAAAGAAACAAAAATCATGGTGGCTCTTCCCTCGGGCATAGCAGGGTCTGTCCCTGTGTTAATTTTATAATCTTCTGTGAGACCTGGGTGTCTCAGTTCCCTCTTGTGCTGAGCACAGATGGTGCACACACCAGCTCCAGCTTTAGCAGATGGACACGTGGGCATGAAAGGTGATGCAGAGGAGAAATTTTGATCTCAGTAACCTTGCTGTCAGGTGATTTCATTTGTGATGTGAGAGGGGAGAATTTACCCAGTAACTTCATGCTTCAGTTCTCCTTTTTACAATGATATTTTTTTTTTCCTTTGTGTTGAAAGCCATACTCAAAGAACTGTTCTCAGTTCAGTGTTCTGAACAACTTCAGTGTTCTCTTGCCTTAAGTTCCTGGAGTCCTAAATATTTTGTAGGCTCTTCCCAACAAATTAGAGGCACAAACTGGTCAGCTCGTGGCTGAACATGCAGGAGGATATTTAGGGAAGAGTTACAAGGTAATTTACAAAGCATTTTCTGGTGTTGTTTTCTGACATATAAAAACTGGTTAGTATTACCCAGATAATGAACAACTTGTGCCATTTTTGCTTTAAGCACTGCTGCTTTTTTAACCTGCACTGTCTGGTGCCTGAGCATGCAAGCACCAGGACACCTTGGGAGGAAGGATGTAATTTGTGATTGCTGCAGAGCAGCCAGAATTCATTTCAGTTCGGAATTTTTCTACCTGAAATTACAATCATATTCCTGCTCTCCTCTGGCATCAACAAAACCCATTAACTGTAATAAAAGGACTGATTTTGCTCTTATTAGACATTTATTAAGAGCTAAGTATCTTGATAAAGCAGAATATGCTGCAACTTGACAGCAGAAGTGAAGCTTTCTGGAGAGTGCTCCTGCCATCCATCCTCCTTCCCTGGTGGTGATGAATGTGCACCATGAAGAGATTAAATCATATGCTTCACTCCAGTAATAAAATGGCCTGTGCACTTTCTCAGTAGTCAGATTGTTGATTCTGATCAAGTGGAGGACTTGGCTGATCTTGGGATTCAGCTGATAAGAAAATGGAAATATTTGAAACTCGGAGCTGACTGCCAAATACATCGTTTCACACATTCATCTATAATGGTTAAAATATTGTATGTTCTTAAATTTATTGCTGCCCTTTACAATAAAGAGCTGTCCCTGAATTTAAATAGGTGAATTGATTTTTTTCTCTAAATTTCCTAAGGCACAGGAGCTCTTCTATCACAGTAACTACTCCTGGCTCACACTTGGGGCTAAAGGCACAATGCAGTGCCATACTCAGAGCATGGTGTTTGCTCTGCTGTGAAACCTTCAAATTCCAGCTGATGGATCTGGGCACAATTAACAAATTAAAAAATCACAGATTTAAATTTCAGGTGCATATAAGCAACTATTTTTCTAGAATAGATAATACAGTTTTTGTCTGATCTGAAGCTATTTGAGAATTCAGGTTGAATCCTGTTTAATTAAAATCTAACTAATTATGCTGCTTGTTTTGTAGGATGGAATTTACACTCCCATTTCCCAGAATTCCTAAACTGCAAAATGATTCTGCAATATCATTTTCTAGGTGCAGCTTTTTCTCTTTCAGTTCAACCTGTCCAACTTTGTGTAATGGAGTGAGGTGGTGCATCAGAAACTAGGAATTTTATTTTCTGCCTTGGTAGTGAGGAGTCTTTACAGCTATTCAGTCTTCCCTCCTCTTTGTGACTGTTGTGTTCTGTGGTATATCTTCCACAGGAAGAATTGAGCCTGACCCCAGCATGTCTGCAGTAACTGAGATATGTAACAGCAGAATGGTTAGGGGCATGCACCTACAAAAGAGGCCTTGTGAGTTTATGCCCTCTCAGGAAAAGAAATGCTTTCAATGACTTTTCTGGAATTTATTGTGCAGTTAAGAAAAAAAAAAAAAAAGAACGTGAGAAGTAGCCTTAAAAGCCTCAGTTATTTTCAGGTAAAATACAGATACAAACATTAACTGCTGTAATTATTACCTATTCACTTAATACACAAAATGAGGTTTTCAGGTTTTTTTCTCTTCATGCTGTGTTATTTTGGTCTCAAGAATGTAGGAAGCAGCTGGTTGCTGAAAGTAGAAGTGAATAAACCTTTGATTCAATTCAATTTGTACACATGCTTCCATAGAGAGCTTTAGCATTTTCCTCTTTTAGGTACTTGCTGTATTCTGAAATAAGCAAAGCCCAAAACTCTATGGCTGTCCTTTATGCATTGCACACAAGGACACAGAGTAATCAATGTATGGATTAAGCAACTCTGTCAATTAATCTTTAAGTTTGGAATGACTTGGCAAAGGTTTTCAGTATCATTCAAGAAAGAATATGGGGAGCTGCAGTTTTCTTAAAGGAATTCTATACATTTCTAAATATACATGCAGCAGTTTGCTAATCCGTGTCCTTGCTTTGCTGTAAATACCTGAAAACTGCATTTCTGAGTTACGTTCAGGTGACCTGGGTATGACCAGATGGAGCCAAAGGTGCCAGGTCTGCAATCACTGAGATTTAGGTAATTCAAGAGGATGCTTGTCTCGATCCATTTTAATTACCACTGGAGAAAAACTTGTCCAGTATAGTGCCTTAGTAGGATGATAGAATTACACAAATGCATCGTTCTATGATGAACAGAATGAAAAAGAATGTTTTTCTCTATTCTGAAATCTATTCCATAAGACAGTTGGCATGAAGTTGGTTTAAAATGGCTGTAAAAGCCCTGGAGGCTCTATTCTCCTTAAACCAGTGGAGCTGGGGAGGGGGAATACAGCATCATATGTCAGGAAAATTGCAGGCATCATTTGTCTCTCTTAGCAAGGAGACAAGATGCAGAGATTTACATTTAAGAATGAGAAACTCCTTTCAAAACTTTTCTTTACAATACTGCAGTTTGGGAAATACATGACAATGAAAGCATGTTTACTTTGTGTGGAATTCATGTCATGATGAGGATAATAAGACCCTCCAAGGCAATAATTGCTTCACTGTAGGGTGCTTCTGCATCTCAAATTGCTCAGCATCTGGGTTTTAAATCATTTGTGTTCCTGGTGGGTAAAGCTGCCAGCTAAACAGGCAGGCAGACAAGTAGCATTTTTAAACTTACACAGTATGATCATGGCATGTGTGCATTTAAGGCTGACTTTATTATCATCAGGAACTGTTATCTACACCATAGAGACAGACACCAAATAGATTCTGTATGATACAATCTTAATAAATTCTTTTCATTCACAAGGAAGCCATTCGGCTTAGGTTATAGATGTGGCTTGGGTATTTCAGCAGAATGTCCAGCAGAAAGGCTTTGTCTGCTAAGCTCAGAAAATGTGCAGTAAATTCCACAATTTATCTGTGCTGTGCTGAGCTCGTGACTGTCACTGAATGCCATGCTGAAGATCGTGTTATAGGCAGGAAGAGGCTTTGCTGTATTCCCAGAGAATTATGATATTCACATGTAAGGAAGATCTCAGCTGGGTGAGAAGTGAGGCCATTCTGCAGGAACCACTGAAACAGAACCTGTGTTTCATTTTTACTGGGGGAGGGTTAGGCTCTGGTGACAAATATTCTGCCTTTGATGTGTCCTTCTCCACTGCAAGTTTTAAATTATTACATGCAGAACATTCTTCCAACCTTAACCTAAGGTACACTGGGTATGTCATGGTGCATTATGGGGACCAGTTGTTTTTGGGTTTGACTTTTGAAAATCCTGCTTGTGAAAAGAGCAGCCTGAGGAGGCTGTTTCGTGGTGCCTGGAAGTCCCACTTAAAACAGCAAATCTGCACCTTAACTGTCTGAATTACTGAAGTGTGGGCAACAACCAGACTTGCACTGACCTTGATCTGTCCATCTCAAGTTATGGTTTAACACCTGGTGTTCATATTGTTGTATCCCCAAATCCCAATGCTGGTGTTTTGGGCAGGTTTTCAAATCCTGCTCTTGCAGGATTTGTATCCACCATGTCCCTGTGATAGGACAGGCTCATGTGCTGCTGTCTCTGCAGGCTGTAGGTCTCAAATGCAATGCCAATCTAACTGTCCTGAAACTGCGGCTCTGGAGAGACCCTGGAAAATCTGGGATGTGCCTGACATTTCTTTTTGGCTCCAGTGGCAGCTACTTAGCAGTTTTTTTGGTTTTCTTTGGGAGAGTTTTTTGGGGGGCTTTTTTTGTGTGGGTCTTTTTTGGTTTTGTTTTGGTTTTTGGGCTTTTTTGGGTTTTGGGGGTTTTTTGCTTCTTTTTTTTTGTTTGTTTGTTTGGTTTTGTTTGGTTGTTGTTGTTGTTGTTTGGGTTTTTTGGTTGGCTGGTTGGGTTTGTTTCTTCTTCTTCTTCCCCCATCCCCAAGTTATTTTTACCTTGTATCAATTCCCTGATCTGATTCACTTCACAGTCACACAAATAGTTGCACTGGCACAACACAGGGAGCAGCAAGAATTAGCAAAAGGAGCAGCGACTGCACGCAGCAGCTCTTGTACAAGAAGAAAAACACCTTAAAGTCCTCTCTACTGTGTCCATTTGAAGTGCCCTCATTTGGTGTCTGTTACAGGTGCTTTTTTTGTTGATTTTGTTGTGGACTTGCCTCTCTTTATTGCTACACAGGTTGTTCCCCTGTACAACATGTTGTTCCAACTCTGCCAGTACTCATCTGCCACCTCGTTAGTTGTCTGCTGACTACTGAGGCACTGGGGAAAGAAGCAAAAGTCTCTGCAGATTTCTAAGCCATGTTAGCAGCAACTGAAAATTAGCAGCAAGGAAAACATTACCTGCTCTTCAAAAGGCAAAAAGAGTAAATAGTTTTCTTGTTAACCACACAATTCTGGCTCAAAAGTTTCTGCCAGTCACTCATGCAGAGTGACTAGGGATACCCACTCCACAAGGGGCTTTTCCCCTCTGCAGTCAGAAAAAGAGGTTTGCCAAGCCAGCCCATGGCAATTTTTGCTGCTTTCATGCTTTTCTGCTTTCTACCAGGTGGTGTGAATTGGCATTACCTGATGATCTTGAAGGTGTTACTTATGATTGTGGTCTGTGCTTTGGCTCTTTGCTCACAAGGTTTTATATATATATATATTCACACACACACACACACACACACATATATATATATATACATATATATATATATTTGTCCTTGAAGGAAGATTGAATCAGTTGGAAGGAGATTGTGCTCATTAATGTCATACCCAGCTCACATCAGTAGTTATTCATGACATAAACTTTTTAACGTAACTGAAATCATCCTTTTTTAATTCCTATCCTCAGTTTTGGAAAAGGGGAGAAGTAAGTCATAAGAAATGAAAATGTTCTACTTTTATGTTGGCTAGATTTCAGAAAAAGATTCGTAATTGGTCTTGACCATTCTTGAGCCAGTAGCACCTTCAGTCATCCTTTAATATCACTACAAAGTGAACCTAATCTCCTGCCTTTCTTCTTTCTTTTGGGGGTGTTACCGTAAAGTGGAAGTGATACCTAAACTTATGACAAAATACTCTACTGAAACAGAGATTTGATGAAAACTTCAGCACTTCTATTGCTTTTTGTTGCCTTCTGCTTTTGAAATGTTTGGATTCTGGGCAGAATAAAAGTTGCTTGGCAGCTTGTGAGATAAGAAAAAAAATCATAATTGTGTTAGTATTAATATTAATATCAATATTAATATTATTATTATTATTATTATCATTATTATTAATAATAATAATAATAATAATAATAATAATAATAATAATAATTTTAATGAAAAGAAGGAAGAGAAAAAACACCTGAGAGTTGCTCACTGTCCAGTACTCAGCCCAGTCCCGAGCAGCAATCGATGGCTTCTGGCCCTTTATTTATCCACTGGTGCTCCGTGGTGTGGAATATCCCTTTGGCCAGTCCCAGTCAGCTGTGCTGGCCATGCTCCCTAAAGACTCCTTGTCCCCCTGCTCACTCTCAGAGCAAGGAAAATGAAAGTCCTGGACTTGGGGTAAGCATGGCTCAGTAGTAACTGGAACATCAGTGCATGACCAGCACCATCCTCATCCTAAATTCAAAACACAGCCTGCAGCAGCTACTGGGAAGAAAATTTACTTCATCTTCATCCCAGCCAAAACCAGGACACATCTGAACTGTGCTTGGAACCCTGCAGCTGAATTCTTGGAAATAGCTGTAAGAGTAGGGAAAGTGCTCAGATCCTCGCTCTGTGCCAGCCTAGAGCAGAGAAGCTTTTGTCTGTGGGGCATGGAGAAGCCCTTCTGTTACTTCATGTCCATGAATGTGCTCACCAGGAAATCAGAAATCAGAGCCGTAGAAGGTGTTTTACTCACCCTTTGGCACAAAATTATAACTTTCAGCTTAGGGGATTTTTATTCAGCCAGATCCAGTAGATTACAGACGTGCACCTGAAGGCAGAGCAGATTGAGTTCTGTAAGGTATAAATACTACACAAAAGAGTGCTACAGTTTACACCACTTTAGGAAAGTGTCTAGAGACTTACTTTATTCTGCTTTTACCCATATAGGTCTGAGGAAATTAATCAATAAGCAAGGACACAGGGTGAAAACATATGGTCTTTGATATTTAATAAATGGATTAACAGAGTCCACCGCTTAATATTCAGCCTCTGCCTTAGAAGTATAAATTAATAAGCATTAGGTTCTTTTTAATGAGGAATTTTCCCTTTTAAAACCTGAATGAATTATCAAAAAGAGCTTTGGCAGAATTTCAAAGACATTTTCTGACCTTCTACTATTCTGGCCTGCATGAATTTTTAACAAGATGCTATATATCTAGAAGGCCTATTAGAATGTGTCTGCAGGAAATCTATCTGCCCTGCAGCCCCTCACCCCCTTTTTCTCTTTTTTCTTTTTTTCTTTCTTTCCTTTTTTTTTTTTTCCTTTTTTTTGGGGGGGGGGTGGGGTGGGGATAATCAGAAAACTAAAGCAGAAAAAGGAAAAGTATCTATAATATCAAGGGAATGTTTAATTTATGCAAATAAAGTTTTTTAAAAGAGTTCTTACTCAAGTTAGTAAAACTCTACACATGGTTTTTAAGTATTAATAGTGACTGGCAAAAATCCTGTATTTATAGGGCCACTTTCATTTCTATTCATTTTTGTATAGTATCAACGATGTAAAGTGTTCCAAGATCTATTTGAAAATGCTTATTTTAAAGTGCATAATATGCATAATTTACAATTAAATGTACATGGCTATGCTTTTCTTTTTTTGCTGGTTTCTATCCCAGAAAACCTTTAAGAACTCTTTCTGACATCTATGACTGCTTGGAAAATAAATGCAACAGAGCAAAGCAGATGTTTTAAGTTTATGTAGATTTATTTTCAGCATAATAAAGAAGGCTAATTGTCATTACTTGCTTTATTTTTTATTTATTTTGAATTTTAAAAAATACTTCAGAAGATTACTGTATTTGTTAATGTAAACTGAACTCTTTCCCTTCTTGACAGCACATTATCATCTGGTCCTACACACAGGGCATTATTTTTGGTGGGTTATTGCTTTGAATTATTGGAGCAGATTCCATGCTCCAGGAGCTCACTTCTAACTTCCACTCAGTGCCATGAATTAAACACCTCCTCCTGGAACTACCTGAGGGTTTTCACCTTGCCCACCTGGAAGCTGCAGAGTAGAAAACACCTGGGATCAGCCCTTGCTCCCAGACATGATTAATGTGCTCCATGGTCCCCACCTGGATCCATGCCCATGTGAACCAGGGGAGGAACAACTGTTAGGTTTTAGTAAACAGATTATTAGAAAGTGTTGTCTTGTTAATAATGGCAGGAACCACTAATAGGATTTCTGTGTCACTATTTCTTTCATTCCATGAGTTTCAGGGGAAAGTTCCTGCCTGAGTTAATCCTTTTGAGCAAAATACCTCTCCAGGATAAAACCACAGGAGCTGCAGTCGATGGAGTTGCACATCAGCTGGACCTGTGCCACTGAGAGTCACTGAACATAAAGCTGGGAAATTCAGAGGCTGGTTCACACATTCAAATGCTAACTGGCCCCTTGAGGCTGGAGTTCACTGACACTCCCTGCCCTGCCTCTTGATTGGGGCACACAAGAGTAGAAAATGATGCTGAAACGCATGGCTTAATAAAATCTGGTTAATTATTTGCTTATATTACTTTGTCAGGACAGCTTAGCTGTGGAACCACTCCACTGTGGCTGATTTTCAATAAGGCAGCCTTGAGCTGACACAGTATTGTCTTTCTTTGATAGGACAAGAGGTAACGGTTTAAACTGAAGGTGAATCCATTCATGTTCGTGACAAGAAACAAGTTTTGTACAATGAAGATGGTGGAACAATGTCACAGGTTGCCCAAAGAGGTGATAGATGCCCCATTCCTAGGAACATTCAAGGGCAGGTTGGGCTCTGAGATGTCCCTGCCCCTTGCAGTAGGGTTGGATTAGATGACCTTTAAAAGCTCCATTCCAACTTGAACTATTTTTTCATTCCAGTATTTCTTTGCAGGGAGAGGATGTTTTAAGGATGTATTGATTTAATTGTGGGGAATAAGACCTGCAACAGCTTGTGCCAGCACTTATCTGCCCATGCCAGACACTTGCAAGGCCACAAAGCCAAGCTGGATGCATCAGTGTTATCAGGGACAGCCAGGGACTGTATCCCTGCTGTACCTTTCACCTTGTGGCCATAGGTTCTCTGGCTTCCATCCAATTCTGCTCCAGCAGCAGGCAGCCTTTCTGAGCTCATTGCCTACAGGCAGGCAGCCTGGCACTTCCCTCCCAATTCCCTGGTGGAGGGATGGCAGGGAAGTGGGATGTCACTCTCCACAAAATGCTTTCCACTAGAGCGACAGGTGATTCCTGATAAAAGTGACTCTCATGGGGGACACTTCTGTGCTTTTTTTTTGGTTGGGAACTCATGGGTGCAAAAAGAAAAAGGAATTGGACTGACAGGTGAGAGCTGCACAATAACAGAGCAGGGAAACCTGAGAGAATCAGAACAAAGTCTCAGGCAGGCGGGTGGCAGGAGCCCCAAGGGTGTGTAGTAACACAAAGGGAAAACCTCTGCCTTAGACTTCTGTAGCTAAACCTGTGATTTTTCTTTTTAAAAATGTATCCCTTCCTCTTTCTTTGCTAAGGCTAAATGCAAAATGAGTTGGAGAACGCCAATAACACAGAGATCCTTGTGCAAAGGCTTCTCATTCAACACCTAAAGGGTCCATCAGGTTGAATGATGCTGTGCCCCAGTGTTTGTTGTGCAGGGCTGTTGTAGAGCCTGGTACTGCCCAGAGAGACTTGGCCAGCAGAGCTCTGCACAACTCATGTCAGAACTGGGATATTCTGTGATCTGGAGGTGTCACATGTTTGATGGCAGAGAAGCAAAGGAACAGAGTTTGTTTGGACATCAGGCTCCCCAAAACAGCACACCTTGGAGTGGTGTTGTGCAATCATCATGAACAATCAGTTCTAGTAATAAACAGTTCCCACAGACCAACATTTTTGACTTTTTAATTTTGTTTTCAAATGTCCTCACACTTCAGAGTTAAAGGATCAGTGTGCATGAGGAGATGAGCATGGCAATAGCAGTAGGCAGGATCCCTATGTCCTGGTTTCATCCCAGTGAATTCTGTTAGGGAAAATAATGATGGGATTTTGAAAGACACCTGGAGATGTTAATCACCCAAATGCCATCAACAGAGCTTGAAAATTACTTCTACATGCCTCAGTTTGAATAAAGGGATTGTCAATATCTACTCAATTAAGCTGGGTCTCCCTGACAGTGCTATTGACCACAAGGGAGGGGAGTGTGCTACAGAGATGATAAATGGTGAAATAATTAACAAACTTGTTCTTCAGACAAACTATTAAATTTCCCCAGAGAGAAAGAAGTATGGGACATTTTGTTACAAAGTAATTTCTGAGCATGATATCAGTGAAATTAGAAAAAGGAATAATTCTGTGAACCATCATGTAAAATACACTGTGCCTTACATCTGCAAGCTGCATGGGACTACATTTTCAAATTATACTATTTTTCTGAATAAGCCACTGTACTAAGCAAGGACTAATTTGCATTAAATGAGCTAAATGAACAGGTATCTGCTCGGATGGGAGAGCATGCACCAAAAGGAACTGGAGAGTGGAGAGCACTGACATTTGTACACTGAGCCAACATTTCTCAGAGGGAGCCAAGTCTATAGCTGAGCAGAAACAAAATTAAAATCATGTTTTCAGGTGGCCAGTGCAGCTGCTGCCTTTGAGTTTGCCTCTGCCTTTGCACTCTCTGCTGATTTCCTAGTGTTTCTTTATATGGCATGACTTCTGATTTATGCCATGTGACAGAGAGCCTAATCGGTTTTTCTGAAGTTTAACGTGATCGTTGGGTAGCAGGTTTGAAAGAGTAAATAAGGCCAGGTGGAACAAAGCAGGCTCCCTTGCAGTCTCTTGTCTCAGCAGTTCTTTCTGTGGGGCAGTGGGAAGGAGCTGTTCCCAAGGAGTTTTAGCCATGCCCGGAGAAGTCCGAGGTGGAGCAGCTCTGGCAGGGCAGAAGGTGGGCAGCAGCACCCACCAGGGGCTGGAGCTTCCTGGGGAAGTGAGGCTGCAAGAGAAGGAGTCAGAGCTGCGTGGCAGAGAGAGTAGGAGTTTGTTTTACCATAATTTGACTTGTCAGGGCTCTGAATCTCCTGTACTGAGAGCAGCCCTCACGGGAGAGGAAGGTGCAGCTTCAGCTGCTTGTTCAGGGAGTCATGGAGCACAGCCCTGGAGCCACCTGGGGGGAAGGTCTGTCAGGTGTTCTGGGGAGAGCTCAGTGCCTAAACCTTTGCACTGCTTCAAGTTATAGCTTCACCATCTGTGGTGAAAAGCTGACTCTGTCACATCAACTCCCAGAGCTTCCCGAGACACCTCCGCAGTTTGATCTGGCAGAATCAAACTGGCATGGTCTGATCCTGCCCAGAACAGTGAGCTGATGGACACTTGGGTAAATTCTGCTCTCAGAAACCCTCCGGACACTGGATTGCTACAGTTCATCTGTCAGATGAGTGCAGCTATCAGTTGATTTAGATTTCTGGAGTAGGAAAATACAATGAGTTCACATTAGAAGAAGTAGTGATCAGAGGAAATGCTTTTGCTTTTAAATGCAGGCATTGAATCCAAATGCTTTGGTCAGCCCTCCTGTCTTCCAGTTTGTTCTGAAATGCTGCAGGAGAACAGCACAGAGAGGTTCACCCTCCTGTACACAGCATAGGAGGGGTCAGTAAGTTTGGTACAATGGAGTAAAAAGAGCTCACAGAAGTGCATTCAAACACCTGTAATTGCCAAAAAGCACTTACAGTGCAAAGATTCAGATATGTGTTCATGCAAAACATCCAGGGGAGTAAAAGACAGGTTTCTGTGTGTCCTGGCTTATTTCTGTGGCACATCCCAGGCTGTAGCACGGCATCTGGAGATGTTTAAGGAAAGATTGGATGTGGCACTTGGTACCAAGGCCTGGTTGACAAGGTGGTGTTTGGTCATAGGTTGGATTTGAAGATCTCAGAGGTCATTTCCAGCCTCATTGATTTTGTGATCTCTGCTCATTTACTGCTGCCTGGTGTTTTTCTAAAGGCTTTTGTCTGATGCATCTGCCTGCACAGTCCTAAGCATCCATAATGGAGTTTATAATAATGGAAAAGAGAAAATGCCTATTTAAACATCTACTGAAATGTAATATTTTGGGGAAAGGGTTAGTTTTGTCTGGAAGGATTATTTGTATCTAATCTGAGGATGCAATGCTTTTTATAGATTTTAAATTAACGATGTATTACATGAATGCTACAGGAAATTAGGTATACCTGAAGGGATTTGGTTGCCCTGTATAAATAAGGTTGCATTAACTATGCATGGAAAACCAAAACCAATTAGCAATAATTGGATATCTGTGTTCTTCGTGCATGTAGGAAGAAGAAACAGCAATTTTGTGGTGTTAGGAGGACTGGGAATGACAAACTGACTTCTAATTGTGACTCAATATGTGCCAACTCTGAAGCCATTGAATGTCCCCGAGACAGTGCAAGTCACCATCCTCCCTGCCTTTTTCCATCTCTCCATTTAGGGAAATTTAGTACTGTGATTTTGGGCTTTTTTTCTTTCTCCACAAATAATGATTTGAATTTCAAAAGGTTTTGCTTTGAAACTGCTAGCACCCTCTTTGTTTTTGCTTTTTTGCATATGTTCCATGATTTTGCTGGCAGGGAAATTCATAAGCAGCAAGTTTTAACTAATTAGAGAATATTAATAGAGGATGAATTTCAAATTCATATATATGGCATTTCACACCATCTATTTAAGTCATATGCTCTCCCCTCATGAGCTAATAATGTACTGTGTAATTTATGAGGTATGTCAAATGGGCTACTTCACAGATTTTAAATATCAGCTCATAAATTGTGAATAATCATATTCACAAATATTATTTCTAGAAATTAATTAGAATTAATAATAGATCTGTATACTAATTGTTGACCTCTGGCAGCAAAGACTATGTATATGGAAGAGAAAACCATTTTTCTCAATGATTTTCTGCACAATTGCTCTAACAGACAATCTGACTACAGACTAGAATATCAAGGCTTAAATTAGGTATTGAATATCAAGCACCTTGAAGGTAGGAAACTGCATTGTTTGTTATGCACTCTGGTGACAAGCATCCCACTTCTATAAATTTAGTTCCAACAGTCAAGTGCATTGAAGAAACACTAAATTTTCCATGGAGACATAACTGCTTCCTGGAGCACAGCAGCACAACAGCTCCATGCTACTTAAACAAATGCAGAAATTCACATATAAATGACTGCACATGGTCTTTCATCTAAGTATATCAATACATGATTATGTAATTTTTATGTAATCTCAATTATGTAATTGAGATTTTTGAAAATTCTGGCCTTCACACAAAAAACCCCAAAAGCCCAAGATTAAAAGTATATTTGTATATATTTTCCATCTGCAAACTTAGATATAATTTAAAGATTGGTCTTATATATCAAAAAACAACTTTCTTCAGGAAATTGGTTTACTCCTTTACTAAAATAATTGAGGCTGCCTTGCCAGGAGGAGCCCCGTTTTTCAGTTCTGTGCAAGTCGTGAGTCAAGAGAAACTATTCCCTTGGCTAAGAATCACCTTTGTGATATGAATCAGTGGAGCAGGGCTTTATAACTTTGTTTATATCAAGCATATGAAGTGATTTAAAAACTGAACTATTCTTTTTGCCTAAGGCTTCTTATCATGAAAGAGGTTAAATGCATGGGTAACAGAAAGAATGTTTGCAGGTTCTTCGAGCTGACTTCAGTCTGCTCATGCATTGTTTCCCTTACTCTAAAATGGGGGTGGGAATGGGTATTGTGCTGTTTCAAAGGAGTGGAGCAATGGCTCTGAATTTTTGAGTTATTTGGAGATGCTTTGGAGACTGGAGGATGCAAGTACAAAGTTCTGCCGCGTTTGTTTCTTGTTCCCGTTGTGCACAGGGAAGTGACTGGGGAAGGCAAAAATCCTGCCTCTCTGTAAATTCGTCTGTTTATCTTCCCTGGAGCTGTCTTTGATAGCTTTTTCCCCACTCTGTTTATTTTCTGACCCTAAAATATGTTTAGGCAGGTGATTTCTGCATTTTATGTGGTCTGTAAGCATCACCTATGCTTGAGCAACTTTCCTTGTGAATTCTGTTTCGTTCCATGTAAATCCACCCCTAATTACCCTCGTGTCAGTGGTGGTTTTCCTCTGGCTGAAGGAATGTGTGAGTTTCCCTGGCAATTTGCAGTGCAGGTTTCAGGAGACAGCAGTAGCTGATATAATCCTCAAAAAGGGGTGAACAAGGGCAAGGAGGGAACAAAGGGTTCCTGTGTGTCTCCTGTCAGTCAGACCTTGTTCCAGCTGCAGCCACTCTGCAAAATGTTGGCATGGGAAGATGAAAGCAGCTAAAACACTTCCCTGGAACAGAACCAGATCCTGAATTGAGCAGTAGGATTTTTGCATGGGGAGGTGAGATTGCGAGGAGAAAAAGATGAAATCTGGAGGCATGATATACGATATAACCTGGATACAGAGTACCAAAGAGAGAAAATATTAACCTGCCCTGGTGTTTTAGTATCTTTGTGATGTAAGGAGAATTCATTGTTCCTCTGGAATTGAAAGGAGGTCTTGGCACACCTAATTGAGTTGAACGGGTCTCCAACAATATTTATTGATGACAGGTTTCCTTGATAGAGGCCATCAACATCTTCTGGTAACAGCAAAAATTCTTCTGTATTTTTCAGAATTAACCAGATGATGCACCTTGGCTTATCTATTATTATGGATATATAGATTGGCTACCCAGCTGTTTGGTTTTAGGGTTTTTTTAAGGATTGTTTAGGTCAGCAGGTATGTGCACCTTGTTAATTTCAGAAAATGAAAATGCAGCTTGATATCTTTTTCCTTTATTTGGCTGCAAAACAAACAGGGCTTTTTGTTTTTTATTTTGTCTTATATCTTTTATTTCCTTTTCTTTTTAACAGAAAAGCCCTGGGGACCCAGGGAACAAATAAATAATATATTTTTTCTAGTACTATATAGTTTTATTATGTTTATAATTTGTTAGTCATTCTGTTTCTTACCAGAAGTAGCTGTTGTTTCAGGATTACACAAAATCTATTGGGGATAGAGATATGAGATATTTACAGAAGCAGACATCTTTCTTCAGTTTTTTTACTAGATTAAAGAAGAAAAATGGTGGAGTGAAAAAGAAAATGAAAAGAAATGCTTATTTGTTCTTGAGATAATATGTTAACACTATTCCATTATATGTATTTATCTCCAATCTTTATGACTCAAAAGATTTGAATATAATAAAACTCTGGTACACCAAAACCAGGACGTAATAAAAAACCCCATTGTTCTAATTTAATGTATTTGACAAATTACCTCAAAGACAAAAAAATTGCTTCTTCTATTGTATTTTTTCCAATGTGGAAAGGGCCCATAACCTTATCAGATTACAATTCCTTAGCACTGCACACTTTGTTTATGATTAAAACAGTTTGTGTATCACTTGGGGTTTTAGATTCAGAATCCAACTCAACCTGATTTCTGTTACACCAAGGCTAAACAGGGGCAAAGCCTTTATTTCTCAAGACTTTATAACTGAATTCAAATGAGGATTTACCTGATATCCTGCCCATTTCTAGTGGTGTACTTATGTGATTTTACTGCTTTGGTGTAGGTTGTTCTGCAGTGTTTTAACTGGCAAATATCAGTGAAAGCATTAGTCCCCTCATAGCTAGGAAGAGTTTATTCACTCCCTAACAAATGATTCCTCAAGGTTAAGTTTGAAGAAATTAACTGCTATTAATATGGGCAGACTAAAGGACAAAAAATAATTAAAAATCCCACAACAGTAGTTAAAACTCTTTTTCGTGAGATTTTATGTGAAACTTCCATTATCTGCAAAGAAGCAGCACCAAGTCTGCCCTTCTCTATTTTTTGTTTGAATTTAAAAAAAAAAACCCAAACTAACAAACAAAAAGAAGCTAACTTCTAAAACTGACACACAAGCTTATAAATTATTTTTAAAAATTGTTCCATTAAGTTAAAAAACACTTTGGACATAAAGGGATATACATTAAACATAATAAAAAACTGCACGACACCCCTTAATAGAATTGTGACAATGACACCAGCACAGAAAATGCAGTCACCACTGAAATTTGGTGACTGCAGTTTGCACACAGAGGATTAAAAAACAGCTGGCAAAATGTCAGTACCCCAGACAGACTTGTGCATTCTGACATGGCTTTGAACAAAGTTTGGCCTATATTAAAGCTGATATATCAGATGAATTAAGAAAACAGGTTTCTAACCTAAATAGAGATGTGAGAGCATCTAAAAATGTCCCTATTGAATGAACTGTCGAACTGAAAAATCAAGATCAGATCAAGTCAATCAGCAGGTTAGCTTTTTAATTAAAAAGCTTTCTTTAGTGGCTTCACATGTATCTTGCTAATTTGTCCAGTTTTGATGTTTTTCTCCAGTGTGCTGCACAAATTGAAGCCTTTTCTGCCTATGCAGGTCACATGCAGGGTAGTGGTCAAAATACATCTTTTAACTGGTCCACTCTTTTAGGATGTTCAAAGTAGCTATTCATACCAAGGTAATTGGCATAACCATATTTCTGCACAGCTCTTAGACTTGTGCATGGCTTATCAATAAAAAATAAATGGGGGGAAAAAATCATTCAAAATAACCGCTTTAAACCAGGCTGAATAAAGTATCAGTTGCCAAAAATAATCATCTTCCTAGTGTAACCTGGGAAGAAACACAATAATAATGAAAACCTCTGAAAATAGCTCTCATCTGAGCTGTTTAGACACAGGCAGCACTCCTGACATTGTTCACAGAGGATTCTGTGTGACTGCATTCACTTCACATCTTCACACAATGGTCCTTGATCCTCTGTTTCTCCCAAAGTGTGTGGCAGTGTACCTTGCAGAGCACTTGCACAGAGGGGGAAAGAAAAGGATAAACCAGACACACCAGTGGATGCTTCCTAACTTTCTGGTGTGGTTACAGCTCAACCTGTGACTCCAAAGAAAGAAGATGAGAAGGGCAGTGTGGATGAGGAGTACTGCAATGTACAATCATTTGACATTGTGTTTTTGTTCCCCGGGGTTACCAAACCCCTCTTGAAGGGTTAGATTTGAAGAAAATTGAAAGAACTATCCTTTCTTTGTCCTATGCTATTGCCTGTGGGATGACTTCTTAGTTTGGTGAAGTTCCTGGAAGCTACAAGTCAATTAGACACCAATTTCTGTCAAGGACATGCTTTATCAGCTGCACTCAGGTAGGAGGTAACAGCAGCTCTCCCTTGGGCTTTGTAGAGAGTCTTCGTGTAGATAAGCAACACAGTGCAATGGCAGCTTAAAAGTGTCTCTTGTGTTTGAAGCAAACTCCATGGACTCTAATAGTTCAGAGTTACTTTGATTTATGCATATCTTAAATTTTCTCAGCCAGAGAAAAGTTTTTAAAACTGGTAGACCACCTTCCCCAAGCCAGTGAAAGTTTCGTGTCATTTGCCTCTCCTATTTCCATTTTTTCCCCACATCCAAGCTAAAAGAATAAAGCCTATTATGCTTCAAGAAATGTTTTTTGATTCCTTTTATGTCATCTTCTTTAAATATGATGTTCTATGACAGTATTATTGTAAATCTGAGAGCAATTCTCTTCCCTTTGAAGCTCAGGCCTATTCTTCATTTTAATGTGTCTACCAGCTTCACGTGGCCCGCTCTGCAAGGTTCCTGTGAAGATGCAGTGCATCTGCTTTTGTGAACTCTGTCATCTTCTTCTCAAATGTGGAGCTGAATTCAACTTTGATATGAGAAACGCTTAGAGAAAAATTACTCTCTGCCCCTGGAAATCCTTATAGTTTTTATTAGTGTCCTATTTATAGCCTGTTCTTTAGTGCTGCTGCATTCTGCTTGACTCCTGAGTGTTCTTCCAAGATGCAGTGAATGCCTTTGAACAGCAGAAGTTACTGTGTCTTCACATACATATCTGGGTAATGTAGTCAGTGAAATCTTATTCTTTTTCCTTTCTTCTGCTTTGAATGGGAAATATCACGGGATTATTGCTTTATAGATCATATTTGCGACAGAAACCTCTGTGGGCTCTTCTGTGTGGTAAATCTATATCCAACAGCCAGGATTTATTTCATGATTTGAGTATTTTGGTTTCAGAGATTCCTGTAACGGGGGAAAGATTGGTCCTGTAGTGGGACATCCATCAAAAATTTGAGAGGATATTTATCTGTACAAAGAACTGTGCCAGAATATCTCTTTCTTTGTCCAAATTAATTGTGTTTATGAGTGGTCTTATTACTTTAACATTCCTTATCTGAAGAGTGTTCTGCTGTAATCAAGCCATGAGCAATAATACATATGAATAACTTTATTGAAAATTTTTGAATTATGTTGATTCGCTACAATTTCCCATGGTAAAATTATTTTGAAAAGTTACTAGAATACCTGCCTCTATAAAAAGGCTTTTGAGTTTATACCAGCCTGAAGGTTTAGCCCATGCATTGAAGCCAACATTTGACTTTCCTTTCCTTATGAATAACTAATTTGGTATATCTAGTCTTAGATATCAAATGGCTAGTGTTTGTTTTTCGTTTTTTTAAAATTTCTAACAAGATATGGATTTTCAGATATTTTCAAGAATTTATCTTTCAGATTCATATTCACAAAGGGAAGCTCACAGAACTGCCATGAGAAGGAAATAACTCATAAGTGAAAACACTTCCTTTTTCTGTTAACACAGTGTTTAAATTGATTACATAGTGTTTATTCGCCAGTAACTGCTGTAATTTGTGTATTATTAAGTCAGTGTCTGAAATTCAGGGTTTAGACTTTTTTGTCAGGCAGGCTTTGGCTGTGGTATCTCATGGTATTTTCCTGCAGTGATTTAAAGTGGTTTTACCAGCTGCCAACATCAAGTTTGCACTGAATTATGCTGATTCTGCTCTTGTAAAACTCCCTACCAGATATGCATATTTAAGCCCTGATAATTGTTTTGTCTTTTGGTCAAAAAAGTAACATTTACTTCATTTAGCCAAAAAGACTCTCTCTCCTTGGTGGAAGGTTGACTTTTTCCCATCAGCATTTTAACTCACCATCACAATTGATCCTGAATATTCTTTTGATATGTTTGCTTTGATGAGAAAGCTTTTCTGTTAATATTTTCCTGTGGCAGCAGGTAGTTATTCGGGATCAGTGGTACTGATAGATCCTCTTAGGAAAGTTCTGACTGTATTAGTCTGGCTCTGTAGTGCAACCAAAATGTGCCTAAAACCATGTACCAACAGAAGAGGCAGAATATGAAATAGCAATAAAAAGCATCACAATTTGTACCCCTTGTTTCTATTGCAGGTTTTGTGTCTTGGCCTTCTGACTTGTTTGGCAACTTTCTGTTCTTTTGAAGAGTTCTGCTCAAACGTTTTGTACCACCAAGAGACTGACCCATAACTTCAAACCACCTGCTTCCTTGAATACAGAAATCCAGGCAAGGTTTTGAAGGAATTGGAATCCTTTTTTTTCCCTCAAACTTGCATGAACTCTCAAATTGTAATTAGCATCTCTTTAACCCCCACACCCAAATTCCTGTCAGACGTGTCAGGATGTAGATGCAGATGCACTGATGTTGGTTTAGCACTTGGAGGTGTTTATTTAATTTATGGTTCCTGTCAGCTCTGGCCCCAAGCAGAGGGGTCGGCAGCTCAGAATTTCCGTGGTTCAAGTTTTGCTACAGGTTATTTCAGTCTGTGTGTGAAAAGGGATCTGATCCTTCAGTGTTTGTGTTCATTGCTCTGGAGTTGCTGGGGAAAGAAAGAGCTTATAGTAATGTCCTTTTTATTATAGCTTAACTGAATTTGGCTTCTTGAGATATGCACTTGATCCAGCTTGTTAGAAAGTATAAGAAGAGTCAAAATATGTATAAATTCCTTTGTCTATCACCTTTTAATGAGTTATTTATTACTTTTCATTATGTGGGGATTTCAAACTTGATTTCACTTATGGCAAGCTATTATGACAAACACACTGAACTCAATATTTTATGCTTTCAGAAACTGATGAAAACTAAATAAGTTCATAAAAATTACTGTGGTTTTTTTAGTGTTTGAACCTTTTAAATGCAGCTTGAGATCCTACAAAAAGAATTGAAGAATACAGTTCAGAACCCTGTGGTTCATGTTCTTCTGTAAACAACTGTGCCTTTAAAGCACAAAAATAATTTTTAAAAAATGCAAAAAAGCAAAAATTTAAGTTCATAAGAAACATTTGTTAAAAGTCTTTGTAGTTATTGTAGGTATATGTACAAGGAATCCATAAGAACTATATAAAATAATGTTTAAAATTATGCTACAAAGAGCATCTTTGTATAAATTTTTTGTCATGAGGGTGATGTAAACATTAATTCTTGTTTTATTCTCTTTTTTTTCACATGGAGTAAAATACTTGCTGTTCTTGGAATCTTTAGAGCTCAGTTCACAGATTTGTGCTATTATTATTTTTTCTTTTTTTTTTTTTCTTTTTCTATGCTATGGGTGTCTAGAATTCAATAGTTATAACAAGTGTTACAGAGTAAGTTTCACATGCAAATAATGTCCTTTTCAATCATAAGTGGTTCGATTGCCAGTGTAAAAATAGACACTTGCTCATACCTTTGTGCCATGCCATTTATTATTCTATATTAGCATCTCTGAAGTGCTATTAAATGCTCTTCAGTGTTGTGTGTGAGGCTCAGCAGCGCAATGAGCCAGCCCAGGCTGACAGACCTTGCTGTCCTTCCAACTGAAAAGCCAAGGCCTGCTGCAATATCCCTGAGAGAAGCAATCAGTGGATTTACAGAACAACACAGCACACTAACTTTTACTGCCTGTCCACAAAACATAATATTAAATTATGTGTTAAAAGGATATTGGGGGCACGGGCTTCGGGAGAATCCAGCTTGAGTCCCGTCCGAATTAGCATATAGATGAGCTGGAGTCTCAGATGAGTTTGCTAGCATTGTGCTGCTTTGTACATAATCTCTGTCAAAATACAGGTTTGTGAATGGACTCTCTCTGTCTCACACACACACACACACACGTTTTTGGAAATGTTGCACAGGCAGCAAGGAGAGCAGCATTCACCTTTCTTTCCATGCTTCCTGTGCCTCATCAACACAGACCTGCTACATGTGTGTCCAGCCCTGCATTGTACAAAATGCTTTCCCAGTAAGATAAATCTGTAAGTCTAAGATCCTCTTGTTGTCCCCTGGAACATTATTCAACCATTCCTAACACAGAAACTGTTAGGCACAAAATATCTTTAAAAACTTTGGTAGAATTGCAAGTGCCCTCATACACCTGACTTCTGCATGTTCAGCTAGGACATTACTCTGTATACCTATAACCTGGGCCTGGGTGTGGCCTGGAAAATACTGCATGAACCCCTTCCAGTTAAACATAAGTGACACCTAAAGACTTATTTGTGAAAGCAGCAATGTTGTGTTTGCAGAATAAAAATAAATAGCGCGTTTTGGAAATAGGCCTTGCATTACTGACAGCACCTAGAAATGGGGTTGTTGGGCAAAACACCACCAACAAAAGTTGTCCTTTGGAGAGTTTCAGCCTGAGCTGTACCTGGCAAAGAGTGTAAACAATGACAGAATGCTTTTTTGCTGCCAGCCTTGACTGTGCATTTTGAGAAGTAAAGGAGAAATGTGTGCACCTCTGTGAAGTTTTGATATAACACTAAAGCCAGTGGGGCAAAGATGCCTCTTCAGTGTAATGGCATCAGTAGAAAGAGTTCCTCCTCTCATGATCACTGGTTTCCCAACTTCTTTTTGTAGTGGCAAAAAACAGAATATTTTGCGCTCCAGGGGGTTCATTATTCAAAGAGGCTTTGGCAGAAAGGACTTCTCCTACCTGGCTGTTGGATGTTCTCTTGCAGGCCAGGTAAAAGCAAAAATTCCTCCCCAAATGGAATACTGAGGCCTGGGTGCTACCCAGAAAGATATGAGACAGAAGTAATTATTTTTTTTTGAGAACTGTTGGCAGGAAGAAAGCTTTTATTACTAACTTCTCATCATCACAGTAAGAGTTTAAAAAGAATTATTAAGTCATTGATGGCAGTTTCATGAATTATTAATACAAGCAGTTTATAACAATGAATGTTTGCTTATATTTGAAGTTCTTCTCTTTGAGAATGTAGGTAAATAAGAAAATATCTTTGTTGATTCAAGACTAAACCTGAGGGAAGTGCCAAGGTCTTAGGGCAGACCACTAGGGTGTTTGCAAGAGTGTTACTGAAGTCAGAACTTAGACTGTACTGGTAGAGAAAAATCGATTTTCTTGCAATTACTTTACTTTGTTTACACCAGGGAGGTAAATATAATTTTGGAACCATCATTTGCATCCTTGCAACATATATTATCAGGTGAAGAAAAATTATTACTTTCCACCTTTTGCTCTTACTTCAAAGTTACAAACAAAAGAACAAGGACTAAAATAAGCCAGCTTTCTTTTATTATTATTTTTGCCTTTAAAAAAAAATTTATTAATCACACCTTTCCTCAAGGATTTAATATGTGGCTGTGAATGGATTCATGCCAATGAAGCTGCATTTTGCTACCACATATTTCTCCACAGAGACTCCAGTTGACTCAAAAAAGATGACAGTGCCTCACAACAGTTGTAACAGCATTACATTCAAAATAGAATTGAAAGCCTATAGCTTTTCTTATACTGCAAGCCATGTAGGGAGCAAAGTACCAGGGAAAGTCCCAAGAAAGACTGTTTGAGACTCCTTATTGCTGATCACATTTCAACCTTGCAGGACTTGTCACTTTCCTGGCAGATACTTGAATATCTGGCCAAGAAAGTTGGGATATCTGGGTAGGAATTACAATTGGAGGGAAGTTACCATTTGCTTAGAACACACATCAAATTCTCTAAATCACTGAGAGTGTTGGTGGAATGAAAACAATGGACATTGTTTTGTCCATAGCCTGTGATTTGTTTTTTAAAATAGCCAGTTTGTTCAGTCTGTGATCCTTGAAGGTATTTAAGTGACTAACAACTAGGTCAGAGCAATAAATTTCACTCACTTTTAAACTTACTTTGACATGGTGTGGTGCAAGTAGAAGTAGAATGAAGGTGAGAAACAGGTGTTACCCATACAAATGTGGGCAAAGAGCAAACCTGTCTTTTCTGTCTCTCTAAAAGTGATAAGTCTTGAAAGCATATGAGTTATGGTAATTTTCAGCTGTTTTTTCTTCTTTTTTCTTTTTTTTTCCCCACAAGAACATAGTTGAATTCTGTATTTAGAAAATATGTGTCTGGTTAAATAAATTAATGTACTTAAAAATACTGGGTGGTGTGAGGAAAAAAATAGGAGAAATTAGCAGAAAAATTTTTAAATTGTATTGAGGGTGGGTGAGTGAGATGCTGCTCTGACCAGTGCCCACTGCACTGACACGTTTTCTCTGAATTTTATCAGGGAGCCTTTTGTGCACTTTTCCATATATAGTTTGCCCTGTAGATATGAGAAGGTGTTTGTTTCTCAACAATAGCAACCAGAAGTGGAAATTACTGCCAGCTCATCAGATGCAAGTGAATAATAATGAAAGCTAATGCAAGACAACATTCAAGGTTATTTTAAATCTTTGTAAAGGTCAATGTATTCAATGATATTCGGTTCCAACTGCTGAAAGAGTTGCTGTGTTTAAATATGATGCCCTTGTTTAGGAAATAAGAGATCCTTACGAGGAAGGGTAAACAGGACAAAGCCCTATCTGTGTCTTCTTATTGCATTATTGAGGGAAACAATTTCAGAAGTTTTATTTTGATGATTATTTTCAATCTTCAGAACCTGTGCATTTTTCTTCCATCTCAAGTTGCAAAGTTCATTACTAGAGAAAGAACAAGGTGCCTCTTTTGTGGACTTTTTCTACCCTGGATAGTTGAAGAGAGCAAAAATTGTCTCGTAACCCTGACTGGTGTCACCTCTGGAAGCTCTGGAGATGTCATTAGGCAATCATTTGGCCACTGTAAAAATATCACCATGCAAATGTTGTAACATTTGTGGTCTTCTGTATTCATGACTTCTGCCCTCCTTTTGTTATTATGCTTGTAGCAGGAGAAGAAGACCCCAAAGCTCAGAAATGGAGAGCTAAGGAATAAAAGCAGGGGAAAAACAAAGAAATCAAAACACCATAGTGGAGGTATTGACTTTAGCTAGCTAGAGGTGTCTGCATCACCTCCTTTGTGTTGCTAATTGTTCGAGAATATTGAAAGTCTGCTTCACAATATCACATCAAAAATGCTGCCAGGGCATTTTAGAGAGAAGGAATGCCAGCCTGGAGCCTTGTGGAAATACAGAAGCTCTTCCCTGTGTGCAGGTGGCCAGTGGCTCTCAGCATCTACATCGATGGCAGAAACTCCAGTGCAGTACAGTAAATGAGATACTTGCTGGCTGGGTGACCATACAGCCAAAAACCAGAAAGGGAGGGTAAGGCACAGGAGTATAGCTTTGGGAATCCATAGATTTTCATTTTAGAAAAATTTATTCCCAAGTTAATGATTTAATTTAATTTTTTAAATTAATGTAATAACTGGAGACATGATGCCTATGATTTATGAGATATAAGAGTTATCTTGGAGGGAATATCAAACTTTTATTCAGATATTCATATTCTCTGTCAGTACATTCTCTGCTGGGCTACTCATGCAGCATTTCACATTGTTTACTTGTAACTCCATTTGTTAAAGGCCAAGAAGAAACATGGCAAAGGTAACTTAATGTTAAACTCAGAGCAGATGATTCACAAACTATAAGTTTAACTCAGTTCCCTTTGGATAGCAAAAATATTTTTACATAAAGATTTAATATGTCTTTGTAATGTAACACAGGCAGAGAAGTTTAATAAATAATTCCTAGAGGCAGCTTTGCATAAATATTTACCAGGCTCTTTTTTTCCAATGATAAATAGACACTGAAATACTTTTGAAGTTGTGGACCTCAAGACCATCTAAGAAGGTCTATTCTTACAAATGCTGCTCTCTAACATTCAAATAAACCATCTGGATAAAGGTTAATGGCAGAGAGACCATTGAAGGACAGCTGATAGCTGGATGGCAATGGCCATACCAGAACTGGAATTTTTTCCCATCCCTATCAGGGGAATTATTCAGAGGTCAGACTGAAGGCAAAGAGGAACTAAAGGAAGAAGGTTCAGAAACAGTCAGCAGAAACAACAAGGAGCACAGAGGAGGAGACCACTCAGGGAAGAGTTTTCCTTCAGAGATGTCTGCTAATGTGTGCATAGGACTGAGCTGTGCTCTCTTGTTATTGTGTGGATGTGGAAAAGAAGGCCTTTTTTTGCTGTTTTTTTTTAAAAAATTATTACTGTCGCTATTAAATCTTCAGGTTAATGTGGAGGAGTAGAGTTTCAGCAGCAATGCACAGACACCAGAGCTGCATTTGCTTTAGGAGATTTGGAGTCCTATTAATGGATATCTGTGGTAACCAATGCTGGAAGGGATGCTGAGCGTGCCACCTTCTGCCACATGGCGCTGAAATGGAGAAGAGAGTGCCTGAGATTGTTTGAAAGCTGATGTGATTTCATTGGCTGCAACAATATTATTACCATCAATTAGCTCGTGTCCAAAGAGAATTTTTACAGCATTTTTTAATGTGTTCCTCTGCAGGTTTCTTCCCCTATCAAGTACAACAGTGTGGAAGAAGAGCATCTTGTTCTTAGAACTTAGCAGTTAAAGAGAAAATGTGTACAACTTGTCTCTGAACGGCACTGCATGGATGATGGAGCACTTCTGAAAGAATATCTGCGCAGGAAATAAACCCATTAATTGAACAGAATTACTGCACACCAAAGCTACATGTTTGAGAGGTCTCTACAGTATTCAAATAACTATTGAACCATTTGGCACATCCCTAATAAAAACCTTTATCCATTAGCCCCATTGGTGCATGCTTAGGCAAATTAACTCTTTTATATGTAGATCTAAAGAAAATGGTGTGTTATAATTAAATGATTCTTTTGGGGGCAGTAAACCTCTCTTCAAACAGCTTGAATATTAGTGCAGTCGTTTTTCTTTAAGCCCTACTAATCACAGCAAATTTAGCTTGCACAGCCAGAGTCAGGGTGCATGTTACAGGACATTCTGGCAATGGCAATGAACAGATCCCATAAGAGCTGGTGTTTGGTTTATAAGAGGATTTTATCTGAAGTTAATGTAAATTTATCTGGATTCTTGCTGTTCATGAAATGGTGTTGCTGCTTAAATGCCTGGTACTTGAGATATGTGTAGGTCAGAGCCCACCCCATAGAAAGCCATTGTAGGACTGACTTTGGATTTGAATGGAAGACATAGAGGACAAATGGCAACTGGAGTCAGCACATTTGAAAACAGAATCCCCCCTTCTCCAAGTCATTCAAGCAGTACTCCCAGTTTCTGAATTGTTTGAAACTTATTTGACTTAGGTGACATTTGGAACTTTCCTTCTGATGGGTGAAAAAGGCACCAGATACTGAATGATAATGGAGCAGACCCAGAGTTACCTTGATGAATATTCAGGCCAGGATTTCCTGACATGACTACCAGTGGATGGGATCTGATCCTTTGAACTGTGCCTCATTTACTGGAAGTGCTGAGTACCTGTTTTTCTGAAAACTGGGCTCTATAGACATGACCTGTTCTGACTTTTAGTTGTAAAGCTAAGTGCTCCACGTTTAAATGCTGTAATCCCCTGAGACCACGCAAAGCTACTTTCAATGTGCAAGTGTATTTGTTAGACTTTGGATTTTTGTCTAGGACATAGAAGGCAGTCTTTATACCCAAATTTAGTCTTGGTTTCTACTTTTCTACTGGATATCTACTGGAATTAACAGGATGAAAGATTTATTCATACCTCTTTTTCTTTGTTGTTTTCTGTATTTTCTACTGTCAGGTTTGTGGGTGGACTCCTGATGGGGGGGCAGGTGGCAGGACAAGCCTCTGTTGTCAACTAGATAATTTTATTGGCAATGAGAATCTATTTTTGGCTTGGGTTTTTTGTTGTTCCTATTTGGGTTTTTTGGGGATTTTTTTGTTTGTTTTTTTGGGGGTTTTTTTTGAAGGAAAAGAACTTACAGGGACTGAAAATTCTCTGGTTTGCCTTAAGGTCCAGCTTTGCTTGCATCTTTATGTTCTTCTGGGGAATGGAAGGCTCCCACACGAGCCAATGTCATCACTCAAATATCACTTCCCCCTGGGCTTTCTGAAGTACCTGTGCCTTGGAGCATTCAGATATGTTTCAGATTCTTCACTATCTGATGCCTGAGGTCAAGAAGTTTGGCTGTTATCAAAGTAGAATCATTAAAACATGACTTCAGATAGTATGGAATCATAGGTAGGATTAGCAACAAGAAGTGATTCAAATGTTATGGACACTGCAGCTTTGAACTGCAGTAAGCAAAGCAGATTTTTTTTCTCTTACAAATTTTGTGCTGCAGGATATAAAATAGCAAGCAGTTTATCTCTCAAGACCATGAGCTGTCTTCAGTTTGCACATGCAGCTTACATTGGTGGGAGTCCCAGTGTATTCTGAGGACTCAGTCCAAACCTGACAAATCTCTTAAGGGGAAGTGTTCAAATGTGAGCCATCCAATTTGTTTGCTGCTCTAAACTAAAAATTAGCACACCTAAAGTGGCTAAATTCAGCATGCACATGTATTTCTCAGGCCTCACCAGCCTCACAGGGATGAATTTCATCCTAATATCTAATCTAAACCTGCCCTCTCTCTGTTTGAAGCCATTTCCCTTTGTCCTACCACTGAATGTCCTTGTCAGAAGTTCCTCTCTGGCTCTCTTGAATCCCCCCTTGTGTATTGGAAGGTGCAATAAGGTTCTCCCAGGGCCTCCTCCTCCCCAGGTGAACAACCCCAACTCACCCAGCCTGAATCCATAGCAGAGGTGTTCCAGCCCTCAGAGCAGCTGATGTTTCTTTGTTCATTTACATTTTGCCACTGTGGAATGTTTTTGGGCTTTTATTCCCACCTGAGAAGGATGATGTTGTCTTTGCTCCTGTTCAGGGACTGGTTAACACTGTGCACTGTGTTTTTTCAGTCTGCCTAGGCTTTCCAAAGGTGGTAAGAGACATAATTTCCAAGAAAATTTCTTTCTTCTTCAAAGGAAACAAGGTGAGTCCTTTGTCACTGATTCTACAAAATGAATAATTATTCACTATGGATTTGGAGAAGTTTAGAAATGGCAGGAACATAATAATAATAATATCAACAATATCAATAATATTACTATTAATATTACTATTATTATTACTATTAATATTACTATTATTATTCCATAATTGATTTGTTTCAGTGCTCTGTGTTTTTGGGGGTCACCAGTTCACTTCCAGGCTCCAGCTGTAATTCAGAGCAGTTGCCTCAGCTCTCAGCACGGGAGTTGTTTAACCTTGAGGCTGCTGTGCTGTATCAGTGGTGCTGCCTCATGTGCAAATGTGCTGCTTTGTGATGCAGAGACCGTGCCTCCAATGTCCTACCTTGCAGCCTGCATTAAGTTTTCTAGAAGGTGAAGCATTATTTTCCATGTCTCTCCTGGGATGTGTGGAAAGCCTCCTGAATTCTGTAGAGACGTGGTATTTAGTTTGCTTACCAATCTCTTACTATTATCTGATACCAAAGGAAATACATAATGTAGCACGCAAAAAAGAAATGATGTTTCAGCATTATGTAAAAATCGCTGTTATTCCACTTATTTGAGATGTTCTTTGAATGCTAAAAAAGGTCTTTTGGCATCTTAAGTGCTATTTATTTCCTCATCCACAAATGTTTCCTGGTAGTGGGTGCACCAGATGCTTTAGGAATCACAGGAGCCAAGGGGTCACAGGTCTGACTTGAGAATGAGCAATTTCAGACCCAAAGGAGGTTAGAAACATTTGGGATATTCAGAAGCAGAATTTTTTTCCCCCTATTTTTCAATGGCCAAATTCTCATAGAAGTTCATATCTCAGGCTCAGGCAGTGACCAGGTTTTATCACTTCACAGTTCACATTGCCCCTGCTGAAGACAAAGAGCCACAGCAGTTTTAAAATGTTTTCTAATGTTCTTAAAGTGCCTTTTTATTCTATCTGAAAAGCAAGAGCAGCTCTCGTTAATCTGGCTGGAAAGTTTCTGAAGGCTTGTGCCTCTATTGAAAAAGAAGATTCATTGAAACTGGAGCAGGTGGAAACCCACTGAACCTTTGACAGATTTCTCATGTAGGAAGGTTTTAGGGTCCTTGAAGCTGAGGGATTCCCCAGCATGATCTTCCCAGCTCTCGGGTTCCTACTCCCATTGATGCTTGCTGGGGGAATAATTGTTGCAGTGCTGGGGAAAGAGGGACTGAACTCTTTAAAATAGCTCTTCTGCAGTTCATAAAAGTAAAAAGTAGTTCATAACCTGCCTTCACCATGACACCCCAAAAATTTTGCATGACATTTATTCTATATAAGGAATTTTTCATATGGGGGATTATTCTGGCACAATTTTAACTTTCTGCACTAATTACAAAGCCACTTTGTTGACTTCCTATAGACTTATTTATAAGCATTTATCAGGATAATTAAACTGTTTAAGTAATTCAGCTGATCCTGTACATAGCCTTATTTACAATGTAATTAGGACCAGTGCAAGAAGAGTGCAAGCAATTAGTGATTTAATCCTAGTGAAGAATGCTTCAAGTTTCAGGTTTGACTTTTTGTGCTTTTAATCCTTCCACACCTCCTTCTCTAAGAATGATGGTAAAGGAATACACAATGTGTTTAAGATTATCTCAAGGAGAGAATTCCAGTTTGGGGAGTATAATTGCATTGTATTTGCATGGGCTGAAAATGAAATATTTTTTCTCTACACTCAGCAGTGTCACCTTGTCTTTCAGCTTGGGATTCCTGGTTTCCTCTTCTGACTTAGACATTGATTCACTGTCTGGCCTTAGGTAATCTATTATCACACTCCCAAATTTATGTGCCTGTAGCTACATTCAGGTGCTAAAATGAGTGACTTAAGGATTGTCAAAAAGCAAGTAATATATGGAGTTATGTAACAATAGAACACAACCCCCATTCTGCAAAAGCTAAGAATATTTAATTTTATACTGATGAGTGCTGTTCATTTAAACAATTGCATAACAATTTGTAGGTAGGGGACTAGGTAATGAATTCGAAGCACCAAATTTTGAATGTTATGTACTTTGCCTTCATGTGAAATATTTCCTTTCAAGCCACGTCATTCCACAATGTTTTTTTTCCCCCCATATTAGCCCAATAAGCAGCAATTAAAATGTCTGTTGAGTGTGTGAGAGTAGAGAAAAACTGATTACTTAATGAAATGATGCTATGAGAGAAGTTTGTACGAAAAAGGAAACAGCTTCTGAAAGATTCTTCAATGAAAGATGCACAAGTATTTAGGTAGTACTTACTTCTCTTTAATGAAGAACCTTTTGAAAAAAAAAAGGCCACCTGTATTAAGTATCCTTCTCCACAGATTCCTTGCTCTGACACTAACAAAAAGCAACCAGTGAGATGTCCAAAATTCTCCTACTAAGGAAAAAAAAGTTCACAGATTTCTCACATTTCCGCAGCAGAGAAGAATTAGAACATGTATACATTTATATCTGTACAGTTGGCTTGCAGGTGACTTTAGTTGTATCCTGAAGGTAAATCAGTGCTATAGACCAAAGGTGCTGGTGTAGACAGGCAGGATAAGTTTCTGAAGCAAGTCCTTCTGGATGGAAATAATGATCACTCCCGTGTGAACTACTTCCAGCCATTCCACCTATTATGTACCCATTAGAGTACAAGCACCTTGGACTGCAGATTACACATATGCCCTCCTGTAGCTGACATCCCCTTTGCTCCCTGGGTTCATTTTCGAGAACAGCTCAGACTTTTCCCAGCTTCAGTAAAAATTTAATTTATACCTTGAAATGATTGAAAATTTTCTCTTAAAAAGATACGTGACTTGATTTAATGCTCTGTTTTGTGAAATGGATTAAATGCATTTTCCTGGTTTCCTGCATTTTTAAAATTAGGACCCTTTCTTTTAAATTCCTTATGATGTTTAAAAAGCAAATCAAGACATACTTCAACTCTAATTAAAGCTCAGTGGAAATACAGAAGGGTAATGGGAATAAGACAGGAAATCATCTGCAAATTTTAAAAGTAGTGTTTTACAGAAAATGTTTATGACAGAATTTTATTTTCAGAAGGCAGATACAATTGCTTCTACTGCATCAGTTATCAAGAATTTTAATAATTAGGTGCAGTATAATTAACCATTAAATCAAGAAAGTTGTAATTTTGTTCCTAAGTAAGGGGTTTCAATATTTCTTAATTCGCTATAAGAAAGAGTTGTATATTTATTTTAAATTACTCTAGTAGAGCTTATTTACATTCCTGAGCATGAGGAAATGTTATGACCCTCAGTATTACATTTTTGCTGGTTTGTATCATCTTAATTCCAGTTCCTGTCAACGAAATCCTCTTAGGTTGGATCCAAACTCATGTTCTGTCTTTGTGCATTTGGCCAGGCCAACCTGGCTGGAATCCATCTGGCTTCCTAGGGCTCATGCCATTCCCAAGAGCTGGGTGTCAGGCCCCTCTAGCTTCTCATCATGTGCTTTTCTGGCAGTTCTAGATGGTTCTGAATCCTGGGCTTACTGCTCCTTGTGCCCTTGGATTATTAGCCATACATCTTTCTCTTTTTTTTTTAATTTTCTTTTTTTTTTTCACCCCTTTCCTCCTAATTTTTTCACCTCCTGTATGATTACAGTAACAAACACGGTGACACAAAGTAGGATGGATTTGCTGCTGGTGTGGTTTCAAAAAGAAAACCAACAAAAATCTGTCTTACTGCCTATATGCTCCGTGCAGACTCTTTTTTAGGCTATTAAAATAATAGGAAGATAAAAGTAAGATTCCAGATGAATTTTGGTTTCTAAGGATCTTGCCCAGTTTGGAGGTTTTCCAACAAATAGGGCCAAATTCTCTCTATGCTGCTGGAGATTTTTGGTTTGGGTTTTTTGGTGGCTTTTTGGGTTTTGTTTGTTTGTTTGTTTGGGGTTTTTTTTTTTTTGGTTGGTTGGTTGTTGGTTGGTTTGGTTTTTGTGGGGGTTTTTTCTGTTGTTAGGTTTTTTTTGTTGTTGTTGTGGGGATGGTGGTTTTTTTTAATCAGATCTGCTGTTCCAAAGTTCAGGCTACATGAATTACATAATGCAGTGAATGACAGGAATATTTTTGCAAGGCATTTTTGTGACTACCTATAAATTCTAGCACTCCCTAATTATCAGTATGATTCCAAAGAAAATCATTACATTTTATTGTGGAATGGGACAAATAATGAAAAAAATCCACCCATTTTTTAAAGAATGTATAGCGCGATATTCTTGGGAAAAGAAACATCCATATATTTTTTAGCTCATAAACATAACACAATTAACAAGAAAACAAGATTTGCTAAATAATAAAATGAAATTTAAAAGTTCCAGTTAATGAAAAGTTCATTCTTGAAATAATTTGATGATCTTATTTAACCCAGTTTTAATAACTGCATTTCTTGTCAAACCAGTCAAGGAGGATCTGACAGTTACTAAAAATGTGAAAGTTATGTTAAAATAAACAGGAGGAATTAATGCGAGGTGCATATAAATGCAATTCTGATTGATTTCCTTTTGCTGGAAGTTAGTTCACCAGGAATTTTTGCTGGAATTCAGGATTGATGCTTTCAATTTGTCTTACGTTGCAGAAAAGTTGTATTCAGCAGATGGAAGGGCTCTGATGAATGTAGCAGTTAGTTTTTCTGTCTCCAATAAAACTGGAATGACACTGTGTGAATCTGGGAGCTCTCGTAATCTGTGAGAAGTCAGGAGAAATTGTATTACAGTAATTGACTTCGGTAGGATCGAGACTTCCTCTAACAATTCCGTGGGGCTTTCAGTATTTTTGCAGTCTATTTTAAGGCTTGTGCACACTGGTGGAAGTAGTGCTTCTAATCAAAATGGGCTATATTTTATTCAGACCTTGGAGACCAAGTAGGTAGAGCTAATTGGCTTATAACTGACCTGCTTAAAGGATGTCAGAATTGGCTGTTGGCTGTTCCTTTATAACATTAGTTTGATTGACTAAGAGTCTGGCAGTGAGATATGAAATATTATGAATCCAATTCATTAAAATTGTCCCCATTTTAGATCATTACATATTTTCAGAACAAATGGAACATACTTGCAGTATAAAAGAAATATGGATCTGTAAATTAGTAACCTGACAGCCACCTCCTTCTCCTTCTGTTCTCCTCCCCAGAACAAAAAACTCCAGTTGATCACATGAAAATAAGTGGAAAGCAGTGAGGCATAAATTTTTCTTGTTGTGCTATGCAAAATAAGTGTCTTTAACAAAAATAAAGGCTAAAAAACAATTCTGGGCTTAATTTATTTCCAAGTTATTTCGTTGCCTGTGATGCTAGGACTCAGTTCAAGAGCAATGTGCATGCAGAGCTATCGTTACATCAGAATTCTGCTTCTCTCTATGGGGAAGTTATGTTCATTTAAATAACAGCTGTATTTAACCTTTTTAAAATAACTGACTTTTACGTTGCTAGGCACACAGCTGCCCTTCCTCAGGGGGGGTGACCTCATCCCACTGATGGTAGGATTCAGTTCTGGATGTGGCACAACCAGAGGATGGTTGGGTGAAAGGTGCATTGCTGTTTGCAGGCTGAAGGAGCTGCATCCTGCAGGGAATTGGGAAGTTGCAGTGACTGGCACAAACAGGTTTTGCACATATTTCATACCTGCTCTCAAACCTTGCTGTCAGCTTAAAGGCAGGACCGATGGGATTATTTTGGTTATAAAGATTAGTGCAGAATCTTGGTGCTCGGGTGTTGCCCCATCTGTTTGCCACCGGGGTAACACTCTTGCAAAGTGTTTTTCTGAATGAAGAAGGAGGTGGGGTTCTGCTCATCCTTCATCTTTCAGGTGGTGATTGTGCTGGAAATCTTCTCCTGGAAGTTTGCTTTGGGCCACATTCCAGCTGCTGCATTTTCCAGTGTCCTTGGCTTTCTCCTCTCTTCGGGTCCTTGGCTCTGTCCTTTTCAAACAGGTTCACTAAGCTCTTTTGAAGAGCAGCCACAGCCCCTGGCTGCCCCTGGTTTGTTTGGGCACTGCTGCTGTGTAACACCTCCTTTCATAAGGGTATTTTGTGTGTACACAGGTAAAATTAATTCCTTTTACATTCACCAGCTCCCATGAAAGGTGATTTAAAGTGCATCCAGCCCTGGGGTTGCCTTGCAAGTTGTACAGAGCAGGCTGTGCTCTTGGCAAGGTGTTTCACATGTGCCTTGTGGCGCGGAGCTCTGGCTGCACCACTGCAGCCCCTCCAGCTGTGACAGAAACTCTGCAGCAGCAGGGATGATCTCCCACTGGGAGAAACCTTCCATGGCATGGCCTGGGTGCCTTTACAGTCCCTGTGCCTGTGCTGAGCATCCCAAAGCCAAGGCAGCCTGTGCTCTGCCAGCATCTCCCCCCCTCCTCAGGGAAGCTAGATCTGCTACACACAACACATATGATTTATGGTGGTAAATCATATTCCATGTGAATGTGAGTTATGCATCTTACACAGGCCTTTGGAGTTGTTCATTAATATAGATTGTTGTTTGCTTGTTTTGGCAAAGCTCAGAAAATCCTACGGGGCCAAAAGCAACTAAAATCCTCATTACCTCTAACAGCAAATGATGCATTCATCATCTTTAAGCTGAAAACACAGTCCCATTTTCTTTCTTTTTACATGAAATAGCTTTTTCAGGTTCTCAATTTGAGAACAGAAGGCTCAGTGTAATGACAGCCAGTCTTCTGAAAGAGGGGCACCATGTTAGGGAGGATTTGCCTTTTATGCTTTTGCTTTATTGTTTTTTGCTGGTTTTGATGTTACATTGCAATTCTAAACATCACAAGTTTCAGGGATGTTGCTGGATGTTTATGTTCATCTATGTGTTCCTTAGCAAATACTTTGACAGTTGGTAAACTCAGGATATAACTCTTTCTTTGCTTTCTGTGCTTGCTCCACAGCAGTCGCCCCTGGCATAAAGTAAATTCTCAGCCATGCTCCATTCCCAACTTTCACATTTCAAATCTCTGTTGCCACGTAGATGGCACAGGTAGAAATCTGGCACCACTGCAAAAGCTTCATAAATATTATGAGGGAAAAAAATAACGCAACTAAAATTATGATGACTCTTGACATTTCCTGTGGTAAGGTCCAAAAACTTCTTGCATGTGCTCCATTTTCTGAGCTGAAGGCTTCTCATAACTGTTCTTTTCTATGGTGATTTGGTACATTTTAAAACAAAGCCACAGCAGCCAGCATGAAGTAGTGCTGTTTTAAAGAAAGAATCATCTCTTGCTCTTCTTCACAGCACAACTGGGACTTGCTTTTCCCTTGACTTTGGTTTGGAGGTAAACTTTGCACTGAGCCTTGCAGCCAGGCTCTGGGGGACAAGGGAAGAAGCTTTGATAGATGGTGATGAGCAGACATTTCAGACTGCACATTCTAGTGCTTAAATCAGTTGCAATTCTGGAAGAAACATGGTTCACTAGAAACATAGCTCACTAGACCAACGTATGATTGTAAGGAAATTCTCAGTTCTGTCTAGTACATTCCTTAACAAAGCTGAACTGTACTGTCTCCCTGTGTTTCATCCAGCCTTTCCAGTGCTTTGTTTTCCTGCTGAAAATTTAGATTAATTTTGTCATCTAGTCCAGTAAATGTTGCTTTTTTATATTGTTACGGTGGGACACTACTGGATGGATGATGAAAGGGCAGTGATTTGCCTCCAGTGTTCCTTCTGTCCATCTAAAGTACTGGTGTACAACTGCTTCTCTCCATGTCAAATTTATGTTGTTTTCCATGATTCACACAGACTGAGGACCAAAAATCAGATAAATTCAACTATTTAAATTTTATGCTTCCTTGAACCATTCTTACTGATTTGAAGCCTTGATATTGATCATTATCTCACAGTATTTCTCGACTACTCCCTGGATACCACTTCCCCTTTCAAATTTTGCTGAAAACTCATTTAGTTTTTCCTTACCATCTTTTCCCCAGAACTTTGCACATCCTACCTTAACTGGATTGTCCTCTTTTCATCTGTCTTATGTATTTATGTTTGGAATATGTCCTTTGCTGTACATTAAATCCCTCAGTGCTCCCAAGCCAGCCCTGGCTGTGTGGATTTAACGACAGTTGTTCGGTGGTGTCGTGAGTTATCTTAGCCTGATTTTTCAGCTTTGTGCTGCTGGACTGGTTTATCATTTTCCTGATGTGATGGAGGGTGAGGGTGCCTCAAAGGCTGCTCCTTAGAGCAGGGATCTCCTCTGAAGGCTGTGGCTCATCTGAAGCAGCTGCAGCTGCTTCCCTCTAGCTCTGCATTTAGGTTACAGGCTGGGACATTTGTGGTGGGAGCAATTGTCAGGGAAAGGTTTGTGTCTCCTGAGCATCTCCAGTGTGCAGGGAAGAACGTGAATGAAACTAGAGACATATTTTTGAGCTGGGAGTAGACTATCCCTCTTACAGACTAAAGAGAGTTATGAGCAGGGAGGATTGTGATCCTGACAGTTCCTTCACGGCTGCTTTCAGTGCAGGGTGTGAGCAGCAGTGCTTTCCTACTCCTGTGGAGTGATTGCCCCTCCTCAGGAGGAGCTGAGCTGCTTCTGCAGTCATAGAAATTGTTCCTACTTGCAAACTATGGAGGGAGAGCAGAACTGAAATTCGAAATTTTATTAATCATCAGGTAATCAAACCTAAATTGGAAAATCCAGAAGTGTAGTCAGGCGTTGCAAGAATCTAATTACACATCTTCTCACAGCGTAGAATAAAATCCCTGTGGGATAACTGAACCTCTTTTCTTTACCTGTATGTGTTCTTAAATTCAACTAAACTGGTAACACATCAAAACAAGTCCTTTCAGGTATTCTGCTAAGTCCTTGACCGTCCCTTGTAAAACACACCACGCTGCTGGGGCACAAATAATTACCAGTGTGCTCTGTGACTCCTCGTGCACATCTTGAAGGCAATTCAGAAGATTCCTGTGTGGTAAAGAGGTACAGTATCTCAGCTTCAGCCAGCCCATCATCAGAGTGACATCAGTTGTTAGCAACTGATGGTAAGAGATGATGTGAGGCACTGTATATCTTCTCCTCACTGTTTTCAGGTGTAACAAATATGTACAGCTCCCAGATTTATAGGGGAGCTGTGATCAGAAAACTCACCACAAAAAGTGCTGTCCTTTCACCTTTGTTTTCCTTCTGTGACCTCTTACAGTACCATGAGAGATTGTAGTTAGAGTAACACAGTATTTTTGAGGCTTTGTTTATGCTCAGTCATGATATGGGACACAGTATTAGTTTACCATGTACCAATATTACCAGGCAGCTTACATCTGAATATGGAGAGGATAAATATTGGACAAAAACACTGGTGCAATTTGGGTGATTCCAATGCAAATACTGAGCTCATGTAAAAACCTGGGTACTGTGGGCCTGTTTTTGAGTGCAAATGATGGAATGAGACTTCAGGATGTTGTGAGGAAACCTTTTTTATCTGAGATACCTTTTATAGGTGTGTTATGCTTGCATAAAGCGATTGTGGTTCACTGGGGACTCCTAATTGTCATCAGTTTTAGTAAAAAATTGTGCACAGTGTCCCTGAGAAGTGCTGTGGAGTCCAGGTCTGTCCCTCCCCCTGCCATGGATCTGCAGTGCGAGCAGACACTGCTTCAGCTCACGGTAAGCCAGGATCACCTCCTGCTCAATAAAGGTGAGAGGAAAGGGAGAGTGGGCACAGAAGGACCAAAATATATATTGTACTAACCCAGAAATCACAAACCCAGTCTCTGACCAATGTATTGTCTTTAGAAAATTCCAGGAATCCCTTTAAGTGTTTCCTTTTCTTATCTGACAGGAGGGGTATGTAGGAGAAGGTTTTATGTGGCACACAGTGTTCTGTCTATTGAAGTAAGCAACAAAGAGGGGAAATAAATAGGCACCTAAAGAGAGTCTGGAATTTTCTAAAGACAGTATATTGGTCAGAGATGGGTTTGTGATTTCTGGGTTAGTTCAGCATATAATTTGTTCTTCTGTGCCCACTCTCCCTTTCCTCTCAGTTGTCTGCATGCGTCTCCTAAAAGCAAAGTTATTTTCAAAGCTGTCATGACAGCACAAGCTGTCCTTTGTGAATACATGGTGCTAATTATTCAGTCCATACATGAAGAATTTGGAGTTTCCCCCCTGCTCTTCTGTGCCGTCATTCAGGTGAGATTTGGGTACTTAGGTCTTGCTACAGCCCATGGGATGATATTTTGTTTGCTCAGGATTTTGTTAGTTGAGATTTTCTTTTCCCTCTTGCCCAGCTGAAGGCATTTGCTCAGAAAGTTGCCCTCACTTTAGTGAGCAATCCTGGCACCTGGAAATGGCACTGCCTCTCCCCTCACTTCTGTTCCCAGACCCACTGGGGAAATGTCAGTGCTGAACACCCTCATCTTTGTCAGGCTGAAAGGCTGATTCATTTAAGTGCAAATTTCTTCCCGAGCAACTTGACCTCAGCTTACCCGGAGCCATAATATGAACTTTTGCAAGTAAATGTGTATAACTTTTAATAAATCAAAGCACTTGTAAGCCAAAAAAACACAGGGATTCACAAATTTTTTGGACTTTTTTTTTTTTTAAGACAGCTTGTTCTTTTTGCTCTCTGCTGAAATTATCTGGAAAGTCTCAAGGTAATTAAATTCAGCAGAATTGGGGACATGAAGAGGACACCTATACTGCTTTTTTTGTTTTTCCTTTCAGGATGGTGACTTGTCTCTTTTTATGTGAGCCAAACTCTGCTCTAAACCATATGAAGCCCCAAGGTCACCTGAATGTGAATTTTTGGTGTCAAACATCAGACACAGCACTGCAAAGGCTGATTTCTAGAATCCATATGGCATTATGAGACTATTTCACTGGAGTGCTCAGTCTGTGTGTTGTGGACACAGAGGTTTTGATAGACTCAAATGACAAATGCCCTTTTAAAATAATCTGGTGTGACAACCTACTCAGCATGAACCACCAGAATTTGATAAATTGTTCTTTTATCAGCCAACATAATTTTTAATTGAGCTAGAAAAGAGGATTTTTCAAGGCATCAAATGATGAAGCATCCCTGTATGCCTAATTTAATAGTCAATTATCCACACAAAATGTGTATTCTTTACATCTAAACATAAAGGACTGATGTTTTCAAAATCTGAGTATTGTTCTGCCTCTGCCTAAAGAACTCTATAATCAGGAACCCACCTGCTTCTCAGTTTTATTTTGTATATGACACTGCAGAATAAATTTTCTTAATTATTGCAATTTGCCAGAAAAATTTGCACAGACGAGTTATGGTGCTACAGGAATAGGATCTGCATCTTGAAGTATAGAACATTTCCTTGTGTTTCCCTTACTACACCATGCTTATACTTCAATTTTCCTCTCTCAAGGACAATCCATTTCACAGGCACTCCAGTAGCTTGGAGTATTTTGAAGAAAAGAATGGGTATAACATTTCTGGTGGGAAATTCTAATGCAATTATTGTTCCTTCACTACTGAAGCCAAAATATTAATTCAGAGGGATTTAAGAAGTCTGTATTATTTCACTGGGCAGACGTAGAATAGTGCTGTGGATAAATCATCACTCCAGTGTTGGGTATGGCTTGGCACGACCAGGGCTGGACTGTTCTGGGTGCAATAATTTCCTCAGGAGAAGGTGGTTCAGAGTGGAGCACCCAAAAACTCCTGACACAGCAGAGACAATGGAACCTCCTCTGGTTGTATTTACACTGTTCATCTTGGTGGCAGCAAACTTTGTTTGAAGGATCTGCCCCACTGATTTCAGGATCAGATCGAGACTGATACACTAAAATGCTACAATGAAGCATCAACACTAAGAAAATTCAGTGGATTTTTTCATTCTGTAAACCATTTATTGAGAATTCATCTTGTTTGATAATTACTGTAAGTTGAATACCCCAATAGGGATATTTTATTCCAATACAGGTGTTATACCTGCTTCGATTTTGCTCACCTTTAAAATATCTATAATTAAATTTGGAAAGAGAGTCTTTCATTCTTAAACTTATTGAAAAAAAAAAAAGGCATTTTGCTGTACTTCACAGAATAGTAAGACCAATTAAATTCTTCAAGATAATGGTGTTCTGAACTTGCATCTATTTTTGGAACATTAATTATATTCTGCGATGCTTCCTGTGAAAAATCAGAGACAGATATGAGCATTAGTATGTGTTAATTAAATCTGAGTTAATATTTTTGGTCAGAGATCTGCAGTACATACATGGATGTGTTTGCTGGTTAATATTTTTTTAATTTTTAAACTGATGGTATTTTTCTGTTAATTAAATGGAATATTTTGATTTTTGTACATAATAGAAAGGCTTGATTAAGTCAGGTCAAAGTTTATTTCCAGGTTATCCAGGACCAAACTCTGCTTTACACAGAGCAGAAAAAATATGAAGAGGCAATAAAAACAGGCTCTTTATCAGAAATGTTAAACTGAAGGTCTTGTTGGTAATTTTTCTGCAGTTTTCCATTCAGCTTTGCTGGCTTGTTTGGTTTTTTTTTGTTGTTGTTTTTAAATCAAATATCTAAAACTCTCCATTTTCATCCCAAACTAAATACACTGTTAGATTGGCCTTTTATTTATTATTATTTTAAACGTAGCTGAAATTCTTCATCTTCATTTCTTTCAGTAAACTTAATTCTCAAGTAGGTTTCCTTTTGCAGCACTTGCACCAAGGAAGTCCACGAGGTTTTATATTTGTGGTGTTCATTTCCATTTTCATAAGGACATCATGGAAACTATAGTGTCAGCTCGGAAGCCGAGCATATAGATGAGGCTGGGAGCATGAAATATTCATGCTACATCTCCCTGAAAGCCTTGCATTGAAGTAGAAGGGCTTGTTTTCCTTCCTTTCCCCTCATCCCCCATTATTTTACACGGAAAAAATTGGCATTACCTCAAAAAAAAAGTGGGTCAGGAAGACACAGAACATGTGAGTCTTTCTGTTCTTCAGCAGGGCAAAGCTTCCAGCAGATGTGGGAAGAGAAACTCCTGAAAATCTCTTTGACCAGGCTCATGTCCCTGCCCTGTGCATCAGGAGGAGGCAGGTCAATGGTAGTTATTGCCCTTCACCTGCTCATTTAATCTTCTCTATGTTTTCAGACTGAGATTTATTCTTCATTTGTCTTGAAATGATTTGTTGCAAAAAAAATTACAATTCTGTGTGCTTGTTTCAGTCATATCAGTCTGAAATTCTCATGAAAATTTTAACTCTTTTTGCAAGCTGTTGTCCGAGGTAATATGGATTTTTTTTCCAGGATAAATGTATTGACATTTTAAAAAGTAAATCAACCTTGAACCCCAGAATATGCCATTTAAAATTGTAATAATGAAAATATATGACTTTCTTTATTCTCCTGATATTCTTTAAAGTTTTCTTGGTGACTAAGTCGAGAATGTGTGCTGAAACAAATTTTTTTTTTCCACTGGAAATGAATTAGTCAGAATTTTTTTTTAACAGGTTTAATTTATTTATGGATTCTTGTGAGCATATTCTGTAATTATAAACCTAATGTACTTATAACATATTTGAGACAATGCCTGGAAATATTTTGATTTGTAGCATATAAATTCATTCAGATTTCCATTATTTGTGAAAAATCTCACTGTTCTCTGAGAATTCAAGTAATAAGTTGCTTGAAAGACTTCAGATCTAACTACCATAGGCAATTAAACTTTTTAAGCTATTCCTCTAAATAAGAAAAACCTGTTTTCTTTTACTGGTACTGCACAGAACAAAAATAAAGAACTAATATAAATATGTAATTTACAATAGTTGAGTCACTGAGTGAAAGGAGGTGTCATTATAGGCATTTTTGGTGGAATTTGAAAACAAACCCAAGTTTTCTTGTGACTTATTTGTGCTTTTTCCTCTTGGGTTAGTTAGATGCTGTGTCATTATTTATGAAAATATGGAAGTGGGCCACTGAGTTACACAACCTCTTAGCAGAATTAATCCAGAATTTATCCATTATCTGTTCTTCACTAGAAAACTTGGGAATTAAAATTGGTTATGTCTGTTTTCTAAGAAGTAAACTCACCCTAAGATTGAGAGGAATAACTTTTTCATGCTTCAAAGCTGCTCTGTGGGAGCTTCAGACTGAGTGCTGCTGCTCTCCTTGTCTTCCTGAGCTGGGGAAAATGTTCCATGTTGCATTTCTGGAATTCCTGGAGGAAAGGTGCTTCCACTGCAGGGATGGGCAGTTGCCCAAATATCCAAATGTGGTAAAGCAGGGGACACATGGAGTCCCGGAAAGACACTGCATCAGGGTGAGGGATGTGCAAAAAATTCTGCTTTTCTGGTATTTGGTGATGGCTCAAGGTTTATAAAAGAGATAAAATTTATTAAATAGATCGGCTTTCCACGGTTTCTACCATAATGGGCTCATTCTGTGTGTGCCTTCTGACGTTTGTCTGTTTGCAAGAGAACATCTCTTAAACTGTTGGCTATTACACTGAATTTTCCTATTTTGAAAGTCCGTTTTACTCTTATAATGAGAGACTCATGTTAGTTTTCCCATGCTGGGGTCCTAAAGCTAATTTGGTGGAGCTTACAAGCTGTTTGAAGCATATTGAGTCTGCACAGATTTTGCACAGTCACATTTGAAATGATCTGACAAATAATCAAATATTGCTCACATCAGACCTTAGCAAAGCAGAGGAGAATAATCTGTACAAACTGTGCAGTTACTGATTGCCATACCCTCACCTTCAAATAATAAATAATTTACAGCTATCACGTTCCTCCTGCAGCTGAGTATCCAGGCAAAAAAAGAAACTATCTCCATTTCATCATTAGCTTAATCAAGGCAGTGTATCAGTAACCTGCAGTGAAACTGATTGCTGAAGAGCAGGAACCTTAGGCCTTTTGAATTTTAGTCAAGTTTAACTAAAGTTCCTAAAAACTCTTGAGTTCTTTTCAATTAGAATTTATTCTAATTCTACCAGAGAAAACAATTTTAAAAATACTCAAATACCAAAATTTCCTTTTCCTTATTTGTTCCTGTGTGAAATAAGATTCCTTGAGCCTTGCAGGACTTAAAATCCAGCACCTTTGCCTGGTAAGGGGCTGCAGAGCCTCAGGCCCTCTTCTTGGCTGCCCAGCATGGAGGAGGCAATTCTGGAGTGATGTTTTTTGTAACAAAATCTCTGGCTCTGCAGCTTTTCACCATAGAGGTGAGAGCCAAAATTCAGCATTTGAGCAAAGCCAGGACTTCTGGGTTTTCAGGTGAAGTAGAGGAGTGCGAGCCAGGGAACCCAGACTCAGAGTCCCAGAGAGAAGATACCAAACCCCAGGGATGTGGGGCTCAGTTCAGATTAGTTTTCCAACAAGCCAGGTGATTATGGCTGTTCTTGCATAATTAAATTAATAAATTCACATAATAAAGGTGAACGATAATGAAGGATTATATTTTTTTTGTTTGGGAGTTGTATGGATATTTGTGGTTTTGAAGCACAAAAGAGAAAACAGCAGAAACTCTTCACTATCCAAGCGACTTCAGAGTCATTATTTTATCTGAATTTTACCTTTAAATACTTTGCTTCTGGATGATGAAAATGGTGGATAACTGCAAATTTCTCTTGGAATCACCACCCTTCTCTTTCTTCTATAACAATCTATTTTCCCACCTTCTTCAAGAAACCCTGTGGCCGTTTTGTTCCTCTATCTCCAGGTTTATTTTTTTAATTTTTTTTTTAATTTTCCAGAGTTTTAAAGCCCTCGGGTTATAAAATATGAAGAAGGCAGATCTGAAATGCTCAGGAGAGTTCACACCCTGTAAAAACAGCAGTGAAAATCAAATTGGGAAAAAAAAATATGGAAAAGCACAACACAGGACCTAGAGGTTTAAAGAAGGCTTAAAAAGAGACTTTCAAAAACAAATTTTCCCTTTGAGAAATATTCCATCAAAATGTTCAGCTTCTTTTATCTCCTGTGGCTTAGTGAGTTATGTTTTAACACTGAAACAGTCCCTTGAGCATATAGAAACTCAGAAATGAACAGGGAGCTAACTAGAGATGTAGGATTCTATTTTGTTCTTAAGATACTCTATTTTTTTCCTCACTGGGATGGATTTTTTCTAGTTTAGAGATTCAGGTAATTCTGAAGTAACAGGTGACAGCTTTTCTTTTCCATGACAGAGCTAATTCCTTGCATGTGTTTTGATGCTTTTAGGCTTTTCTCAATGTCAGCTCACAACCATTTGCCTCATGTTTCATAAAACCAATATTATAAGATAGAAGAGTTAATCGAGATAATTACATTATAATAGGGCCAAAATACCTAAAGCATTTTGAGGGACAAGCTGCTAGAAATGGAAATGACAAGCTCTAAAATGATGACTTGAAGTTACAGGAATGTGAAATATATTGACTAAAGATAGGCATATTTCCCGTGGCATGACAAACAGACTAGGCAGGAGCAAATTTTGGGCTGCTTTACTTTTCATAAGATCCCACTAGATCTATCTGACCTAGATCAGATAAATATCAAATCAGAGCAGAGCAGTAGAAAGGAGCCAGTTTATAGCCGTTGAAAGAGAGACAAGAATCAAAGGTGTTGATGTCATTGTAGCTGCAACTGAAACAACTCATTTCAGACTAAATAAAGCATTAATTCCTTCATGCTCCTCTTTATTGCAGGGAATGCTCCAGTTATGAGTTTGAGCATCCCCAGGTACATTTCAGTGCAGAAATTTGTTTGGAAAAGAGTCTAATGAGGATTCTGGGCTAAGTTATCTGACGAAGAATAATTTAAAATGAGTCAGTGTCTCATATGCATTGCTGCCTTGCTGAACCTGCTGCTGTGTTTGGTGAGGTGTGAACAAAGACAGCCTGGATATAGAAAATCTTGTTTAACAGCAGTGTTAAAGCATTGAGAAAGGATTGCTGCTGGTGGACAGACTGAGGGAGGTTGGTGGTGTGAGGAGACATGTGGGCACTCATAGGACTAGGGATGACCCACCTGTGGTGGAAGGCTTTAGTTTGAGAATTGGATCTGAGAGTTTTAGGACCTTTACAAATGTTCTCAATATTTTTTCTGTTCACAGAAGTGATTTATGATTATTTTTATTGCTGGTTGGATTTCAGAAAATGTAAAGGCCCTGCACATACATAGAAGCTTAGAATCAGGAATTTATTGCTGGGTTTCCAAATAATTTCTGGATAGACCTTGGATTCAGAGCTGGTCCTGAAAATAAGCCCAGGTAAGATTGTACTTATATATAAATTAAAAAATGTGCTATTCTAAAACCACAAGACAGTATCTCTTATTTTCTCCTTTACTTCGGAAAATAGTAAAATAGAAAGACAGTGGTAAAATGCCATTGTTGAAAAAATGCTGAGGAGATAACAGAATGACCCTGATAAATCCCCTTTCCTGGTTGTTGGAGAGAGGTTCCCTAGATGCAACCTTGTTTAATGGGGTAGGAAGCACTGAATCCCTCAGAGTGTAGGAAATGGGAAATCACAATTATTTATTGGGTCAAACAATTGATGTGTATTTAAATAGGGATGAAAGAAACCCCATTGGTTTGTCTGCCTGACTTATAGAAGGTTGAAGTTTTTTATTGATGAAATTTTCTAAAGCTCTTGGCATCTCTCTCATCAATCTGAGCAGCTGGGCTGTGCTGGTGGGGAGGGTTCTGGTGCTCACCCTGCCCCTGCCTCTCTGGGTACCACACACCCCTCTGGCAGCACCTCCCACCTCATCCATGCTCCCAGCATGGCCATCAAAATATTCTGCCAGCTGTGTGCAGAAATTCTGGGCAGAAAACAGAGAACAGGATCTCTTTACAGATTTCTTTTTCCTCAGAAGTAGCTGGCACTCTTCACATTGCGTTTGAATTCCGGGAATTTTCTCAGAGGTTCTTCACAAAAATGATATATGTGTACTTTAATATTTCTAAAAAGAGATGTTAGTGCATGAGGCAGTCAGAGGAGATGGGCAGGCAAATTTCCCTGGAGTGTAAATGAAAACACGGAGCCAGGAATGACTTTTGTTCCAGAGAGAATTATTTTCCCCTTCCTTTAAGCACACCAGTCCTGGAGCTGACACAGCCTCAGTTCTGGCAGCGAGGATCAGCTCTGTAAATTAAGCAAAGAAGCCCTGAAAGTCACGTACCCAGCCAATCCTCCCAATATTATATTCTATTTAAGTGTTGGAGATTAAAGCCACGTTATTCAGGAAGGTAGAATCGAAATGCTTTTCTGCAAAATTACATTGATTCTCCACGCTACATCCTGATGAACTTCAATCACTTTTTTCCCCTCAAGTGATCACTGATTAATCTAAAAACTGTGAAATTAAGTTGTTTGAACCAGGAATTAAAAATTTCCAGCAATTAAAAACAAAGAAACAAACCAAAACAGCCACCAGCATTAGAAAGTGGTTAAACATGACAACAACTGAGATGCTGAAATTAGTTGTCCTTGTTCCAAAGGGTTTGTAACTAGTATGATGTTTTCAAAGCTATTAAATGGTAGTTAAGCTGTGTTATTATTTGTAAAACAGCTACTTTTGTATCCTGAGCCCACTGAGAGAATGTTTTGCACAGCAGGAGACTGTAAGATAGCAAGCCTAATCATTGTCATTTTACTGTACAAGAGGTAATTTTAGAAAATGATTCCTTAAATTATAAGATCCAAACAAAGTCAAGGCTCTCCAGCTGGGAACTTTTTTATTTTCTGTCACTGGATATTGTCTTTCTTCTAAATACTGTGAACCTTGGGCAGTTTCACTGCTACTGGTCTAAATATAGAAATGGAAAATTAAAATTTGCATATTTAATAATCTTTTTCTTAGTTAATGTAAGTATAATGAGTTGTCCGTAGAGAGGGCACTGGGCACACAATGGATCTGATTCCTTCCTGAATTATTCTGGCTTGGCTCCAGAACAACTGTGCTGCAAGTGATAGCACAGCACTGCTGTATATTTAAATAATGGGAAAAAGAATCAGATGAGGTGGAGCTAGCACTTTGGATAGAGAGTTTGCTAATACTTTTATATTTCAAGCAGTCTGGGCTTTAATCAGTAGCCCCAGATATGCAGATTTACTTCTGCTTCACAGCTTTTGGAGGGTTGCAGAGTACTAGATACGTTTCAGAAGCTTTTAGGTGTGACCCCCCATAACCTCATTTTCCTATATGTTTTGCAGCTCTTATAAAAATATATTCCATTTTTGTGCTGTTTTCTGCAGTACCATTACCTTATTTTTTCCCCCAAATGAATTGCAAAAAGTTTTCATTTAGCTCCTAGTTAATTCAGATAATTTTAAATATTTTTCCACCTTTTATGTACTGACTTTAACTTTCACCCTCAGCAAAATATTGCCTCTATCTGGTTGTATTTCCAGATTACAAAAATTATGTTCAAAATACATGCTTAGCTCCGAGGTTCCAACATTTCCCCTTCTGCTGGCATTTTTCCCTCTCTGCAGTCGATGTCAATGCATTCCTAATTTTGATGTGATAGCAATTTACACCCACATTTCCGATTGCAAGGCAAAGTGCAAGGCAGCAAGAATTAGGCCTACATTACACTGGGAGTCTCATGACAGTCAGGAGTTGATGAAATTTGAATTCCAGCACATCTCCTCAGTTCACTTGGCACAGGGCATTCCTTTCCAATGCTGTTGGTGCAAGTCAGGTCTGTTTTATTCCCAAAGGCAGCATCTCCCACTGTCAGCTGAACCTGACATGAAATCCAAGGAGTCATATGAGGAACGCAGACAAATAATTTAGTCTGCTATTAAACTGCAAGATTTTCCCTTTTTTTTGCCATCTTGGCTTGCAATTGGTTATCAGAGTTGTCTGGGAGTGATCACTGCTCTATCCAGTAGGTGTGTGAGGAACTGCCTGCTGTCATCAGCTCCCCAGCCCTGTATCCCTGAGGACTGACACCCTTGGCAAGTGACAGCTTTGGGAAAAGGCTGAGTGCAGAACAATGCAGCTGTGCACGGGGAGCAGTGTGACACAGAGGCAGGAAGGATCAAACAACTACTAGAGCTGCTAGAGGGGAGAGTTTAATGACAACTTACTGTGACATTTATGACCAGATCGATTATGAAGACTGAAAAAATCTATGGTATATTTCCAGGGTATTACTGTAGAGCCATCTGATATAGGGGTTGCCATGGCAAGTACAGATTTTCTATTAACCAGGAAGGTGAATAGTCTCATAAAACCCATGAAACTTGTTAGTGAATAAATTGCATATGGGAAGCACCTCTATTGACCCCTATGGAAATTTAATATTTTCAAACAATGCTGTAAAGTCTTTTCCTTGGTTATTTTTAAAAAACAGTCTGGGGTACTGTCAAATCCAAGTGCACCATTTCTGGTATTCCCCATGTCTTGAAAGACAGCCTAGACAGATTGGAAAATCAGCACTGAGCTAAAAATACTGGTGTGGAGGCAGCAGGGTAAGAAAGTAAGTTACTGAATATTGTTAAATAGGACTGTCTCCACAGCTTTGATACTTCATCATCACAACCTGAGAATTAAAACAAATACATATTTGCTGTTTATTACTTGATTACATAATTTTTGAGAAACATTTCAGGAGACCAGTAAGAACAGGAAAAAGCATTATTGTTAATGCAGCTTGGAAAACTGAACAGAGGAAATCTCATCAAGCATGGTCCGTGTTTCATTCTGTATGCACATAGAAAAGAGCCCCCTTGCTTATTTACTTTAACCACATAGAAACAATCCATGGATAGAAGGAACAGTTTGTCCAGAGAGTTTGTGGCTGCCCCATCCTTGGGAGAGTCCATGGCCAGGTTGGAGAGTGCTTGAAGCAATGTGGGATAGTGAAATGTGTCCCTGCCTCTGCAGGGGGTTGGAATGAGATTATATTTAAGGTCCTTTCCAGCCCAAATGACTCTGTGATTCTGTAATAAGGAGGATAAGCTCTGAGGTGTCTTTCTTAGGCTCAGACATGCAGACACAAAACTTGCTGTGAGGTGCTGGATGTAGCAGAATGGTGGGAATAACCCTGTGCTTTTGCCATCTTCTATATCATTTTCTTCTACTACAGTTTTAGTGTGCAGTAGAACAATGAAGTTGTTACTAAATTCTTTGCTTTCACTGTTTCTCAGAGAGTATAAATTGGTCAGTGGTTGATGAGCTTGGGAAAGTCTAGACGGATACAGAAAATTCATTGATATTTCACTGGGCAACTGTCCTGTGTGGTGGCAAGAATTTCTGCAAAGGGTCAGGTCAGGTGCTGACAGTCCAGCAGGAAACTGGACTGTGTTGCAGGTGTGGATGCATTAACTGATCTGATAGGGTATTTTCTTTGCACAAAGGAAGGCAAAATCATCACTAGTGTGCCCCTGTTCTGTTTCTCATTCATGCCACAGGATGCCTGCTTTGACTTCTTCCCTGTCTCTGTTCCTGGCAGCTCTGCCTCGCTGGGCACTTCAAGTGCTGCAAGTGCAGTTGCTCAGGCAGAATAACAACTGCTCAGAGACAACTGTATGTGGTGGCCATGGAGCCTTCAGTGAGGTCTGCATGCACAGCAGAAGGAGCCCAAATAATTGGGGTCACAGCTTTCTCTTATCTACTGCAGGTGATTTCTTATTCCCTATATCAGCTGTATTTTTCTTAGCTATCATCTTCAGTCTCACTCATCCTTATTAACAATTATTTTACCCATATGTTAAGTATCTGCTCTAATAATTAGCAATGTTGTGTATTCATTTAGTACCATATCTTTTTAAATGCAGTGTGTTCATATTTCCTAGCCCACATATCTTCCCCCAGGCAATACCACAGGTGCTTCCTTTAGACCTCTGTTTTCTTTTGAACTGCAGTGGTTCAGCTCGTTAGCCTGTCTCACTTATCAGTCACACTCACTTCTCATTACTCTGGTTGCAGAGCTACCATAATTAGATTTTATATTTTTAGGCATTCATAACGCTGCTTTGGTATACACTGTGCTATCAGAAGCATTTTAGACAAGCCATAAGACCAAACTAATTAAAATGTTCCAGAGAGACTTTTTAAAGGAGAGTTATTGTTGCTGCTGACTTGGTAAATTCACACACACACATCTGTCTGGGCCAGGGAAGGCTGATAGGAGAGGTTACTCACATCTCCTGCCTGTGGAGGTCACAGGACCTCACCCCATGGTTTTTTGCTTTCAGACCATTATGTCTGAGAAGTATAAGATAAGCTAAGTTTGGATTTAAAGAGCTGTTTTTTCCCCCCCCCTTCCTGTTACAAACTTACCTTTTCACTCCTGGAAGTTCTCCTCTCTTGCAGTGCAGAGACCTTGAACATCTAACTCTGTTCAGAAACTGCAAATAGAGAGTACCCACCCTGTTGAGATTGTGTTTATCTCATTCTCATTGTGTGTATTAATTGTGGTAAGTATTGGCTTGTGAAAACCTTCTCTAAATCTCTTACATCTGTATTATATCATGTTTTTACACTCAAATTTTCAAGATCTCTTGTGTAAGGGAGTCAGAGACCACAGATTCACTAAGGGACACTGGATTTGTTCTGTTTAGTAGAACAGGAACTCCAGACTCAAGGGCTTTGGGATAACACACTTCGAAATATGTAAACATATACAAAAACTGCGGGATTGTTTCCACATGGAGAAGTACTCTACATCCTTGAGCACGCACAAAAAAAGTTTCCACAAACTTTTGTATTTTTTGTAATGGGTTTTTATGAGCAAGGTTTTGTCTGCGGGAGTCTTTCTGGAAAGAGATTTCTTTGTCAACTGGTACTCCTTGTGTTGAATCCATCCTTTATTCCTCATGCATCTCTGGAAAAAGAGAGAGGTGTGCTGTAGCTAAGTCTGTAGATGTTTCAAATGATGGTTTTAAACCCCATAAAGAGGTTGATGTTGTGCTTGCTGTATAAACACACAGATGGAGAGGGGATAAAGAGGTGAATCCCACAGCAGCCTGCGAGGAGCGCTCCCAAGGGTCCCCATGGACTGGATCCACCTGTATTTTCATGGGGGAGCATTTAGAGAAACCCTGAGCCTTTCTCTGGGGGGTTCATGTGCTTAAAGCAGGAAATAAAGCAGTGCAGCTCCTTGCTGGGCTGGAGCTCTCCATCCTTGCACTGCCCTCCCAGGAGTGTCGGCCGAGCAGATGGAGCAGAGAGCAGCGTCTGTCAGCTTGGAGACTCTCCCACACAGGATCAAGGCAGGTAAACACCTTGCTCCTCCAGCAGATTGAACATGTTCAAGAGGGGTTACAAATGGCAAAACAACACTTGTGTGGCTCAGTAGCTCAAATGAAAAGTGAGGCAGAGACAGAGAAGTTGGCTGCAGGAGCTGGGGCAGTGTGCCTGGACAGAGCCCCAGCATCAGCAGAGAAGAGCAAGTAGATGCTATTTGAAAGTGATAATCTCCACTTTTCAGTTAGGTGAACATTTTTGGTGTCTTGCTCCACCTTTCTTATAGATAACGGTGGCATGAAAGCCTTTGGCATTGCTGTTTTCCTCAGGAAAGAAAATGTGTTGGGAAAAATTTACAGAACTCTGGCTCATGAGCTGGTCTATAGCTGGGATAGGGTTGTTCAAACCTAAATATTAAATATTTACAAAAGCAGGCATATATAGAAACCAAGAGAAAGGAGTGCACTGACGTTCTGGGATTGGATTTTGAGTATAAAACCTTTTCTTTCCCTAAGGATAATAAGTTTGAGGGAATGAATGCTGTAAGGAACAGGTCAGGCATCTCAGTCAAAGATCACCTGAAAAATCATTAAGGAAAATTTACATTTTTTAACTGTCTTTTGCTTCTCCATTTAGCAACTGGAATATTTACTTCATGCTCATTTGTTCTGTATTGCAGATCAAGTGTGTTGTCCCTGTGGACTCTGTTTTTCCTGTAATTTTAAGAGAAGCCCCATGCACTGCAGGGCTGGGCAGTGTCCTCTGTGGACTTCCTGTGCATGGGTTGTAGGTTCTCTAATAAGTTGCATTTGCTCCTTTCTCTCATTGTACTCTCTTCATCTAAAGTGAAGGTACATTTTTTTACAATGAGATGGTTTGCTTTGTCTAGCAGAAGTAAGAACTTGTGCTGTTATTTCTGCCTTAATAGCTCAGCAGAGGTTTCAGTCTATTTAAAGATTCTCATAATGATTTTGCTGATTTTTATGTGTATACAGGGGGGATTTATTGATGTATGAAAGCCAATATTAAGTGTCAAAGACAAGAAATAAGAAATGTGCCCATGTATGCAGGCTTTCTGTAAAAACCTACAACTCCTAATCAGTCGTTAATGATGTTGATTTTTCTGTTTCTTTCATGCCACAAGAAGTGTTTCAGAGAGGCTTTAGAATCTCACTGAATCCAGCGGTGCCTTGTGCCTGGTGACAACAGGAGCTCTCAATGACAATGCCACAAGAGTTTGAGTCAGGGTCTGTATGCTGGTTCTGGTTCTTCAGTTGAATTCCTCTCACGTGTTTTCTGTTTTTTACAGTCTTTCTCCCCGTATAAGTTGTTAGCTCTTCCTTTATACTGCAACCATTGTATTTTCTAAAGCATTTCACTCTAAAAGTATTCTGCTTCTTTAAGCTTCGTAGTCCAAGCCCTTGCTGGGGCCCAGCTTCTGTCCTGCTGAGACAGGAGGGAGCAGGTGACATTCATCCTACAGGAGATGTGACCTAGTAAAAGCAGGGAAAATACAATAAAAAAGACAAATGAGGGTTGTATAAAGAAGCAATGCAGTGATTAAGGCAAACTTGATAGCTGGCGTTATCAGCACAGCCTGATAGGATGGAGAGTCCTTTGTTAGCCTCTTTGTTTATCTCTGAAGCACTGGTCCAGCAGTTTGCTGGAATTTGGTGTGTGCTGCTTAACCCACAGGAGAGGAGGAGGTGTGAAAACAACGTGGTCTCTACAAGGCTGTAATTTGGATATCAGAGCAGAAAATGGAGCTGCAGCTGGCATGTTCAGATTGTTCAGGACAATTAAGAAACATCCTTGCTGCACTGTTACACAACCCCCAGGAAAAGCAATTCTGCATTTCCATCTCTGGATTTTGAAAGAGGAGATGGGAATGAGCTGTTATCCCTCTGAGAAGAATGTTTCCTGTTTGGTGAAGTGCAGCCATGCTTTCTGATGCAAGGAAAAATTATTGGTGAACAGCAAATAAACCCTAACAAGAAATATCCATTGAAGGGTAAGAGGAAATAGAGAGCTCAAGGGTTCTGGGATGAGCACATGCTCTTCAAGCAGATTAAAATCACTGAAATAACATTTTTCTCTTCTACTGGCAAATGAACCGTTTAACCAATGAGGTGTTGTATGCATTTTTTTCTTTCCTATGTAGGGAAAAAACAGTGGAAAATTCTTATGGCCAGGCCTGGCCTCTGATTTAATAAATCCCAGCTGATATTCAGAGGATTCAACAGACTCTTCCATACCCAAATCCAGACACTCTGTTGCATCTTTAAAATAGGTGGAGCACACTTTACAGTCCTTATTCTCAGGTTGGCCACAATTGACACCTGCTCCTTTCAACACCTGTCTGTTTCTCATACAGAATTTACCTCCCCAAAACCAAGGCATAGCAAAGGTTTATGCAGTCTGGGACCTTGCACTGAGTCATGGCAGCTTCTGTCATGCTGGTTCTTCAGCAAGAGGTGCTTCCTCCCAGGGCCAGCAGCTCACACCTCACCTCAGAGGGTATTTCTCCTCATGGAGCAGAATATTCACATTGGAATGTCATGGGACATAAACAAGAAATGAGAATAATTCAATCTCACCCTGCTGCATCAACCCAGGCTTAATAAACAGTATTATAAAAGCAGCAGTTCTCTTTGCCTTTTCAAGGCAGTTAATGGCACTCACAGGCAGAGCAGTAAAGGAGGGGTCTGTCTCACTAATGGGCCTGTCACAGTTATCACTCAGCAGCTGGAAAATAGTACCTGTGTACTATATATAAATTTGAGCACATAAATCTAACCATTTACTAAGACTCCATTTTCAAATTTGAGATTTTGTTGAGCCTCATTTCTTGAAGACACTTTTTGGATGTGATATCGTGCAGAAAATCTTTTCAAGATCTCACTCAGTTCTAGGTCAGCAGTGCTACAGAAATCCTCCTTCGGTCTGAACCATTGATAATAAATCAAATATGTATCAATTCTGTAGACAGAAAATACCTTATTTCTGTAGTATTTTCTGAAAATGTAGTGAAAATTCACTTAAAGAATTAATTGAACCAGAACTCACATGAAAAAGATATGCTTCCTTCTCTGCATTACAAGAAAGCAATTAGTGAGCACTGGAGGCAACAGCTTTTGCTAATCAAAAGAGCTGAGTTTAACTTGGGTCTGCTTTAGCAATTCTGTTTTGGAAGAAAAGGAAAAAACAGTCATACTACTGGACTATCAATTGAAATGAAAACATGCAATGCAACGCAATTAATTCTTTTAAAAGCAAGAATTCTTCATTCATAGTGCAATGTGTTTGGAAAATGACATGGATAATAGTCTTTGAACACTGTATTATGTGAATGACTTTTAAGATTCAACCTTTCAAGTTCATGTCTGTTGGTAACCAAATATTTTTATTTAAATGCTTACAGAACATTGATATTACATTTTCACTACCCTTTTCCATTTTGATCTTACTAGTGATAGTTTTCCATCTTTGCTTCACATCATATGTTCTTCATGCTCCATAAGAAGAATTTGGTGAACTTTAAACAGAGGCCTGAGGGAGAACAGATCTTTTCCAGTTATCACTGCATTTGGCTGCATAAATATTGTCCTTTTTTTCTTCCTCCCCTCTCTCTTTTTTCTTTTTCTGCTGTGACTTTATAACTCATAATGAAAGTTCAAATGAACTTGATATTTTAAAACATAGTATTTTTCCTGTTGCAGACAACAGGCCCCACAGCTTGTCCTGATAGTTGTATTTCCAGCGATAATAGCTTTGATTTAATCTTTAAATGAAACATCCCTACACAGGATTTGTTATTATTCATTTATATATCAGCATTGAGGAAAAGAACTCTCCTGGAATTTGACGAGATCCAAATTGAATTCTTGACTTTGCCACATATTTCCTGCTTGTTCATGGGAATTTGTTAAGTTTATATACCTGAGATGAGTGTATGGATGATATAAATATTATAAAATTGTGACAGTTATTACTCTGTTGTTATTTCTATGAGAGCAGTCAAAATTCCTGAACAATAAATTACATTTTTAATTTCCCTACAGTCTTTTGATAAAGATCTTCTCTCCAGTTGAATACAGAGAGCTTGGTTGTTTGACAAATGCATTTTAAGGATAGTTGAGTATTTTTCATGGTTGGTTCATCCATATGAACCAACCATTATATTGACAGACAAGTAAAAAGTGGCATTTAATGATCATTTTAGTCTTGGGGTGAAGGGATGAACTCAAAGAATTCTTTTGTTCCTTTCCTGTCCTGTGCCTGTCTGTGTCTAAAGTAACCTATCATAGACTTTGCTAATGTTCAATGGAAGAGGAAAATGTGGCAACCAAACCTTCAGTTTCTTTACCTGTAGTCTCCACAAGGATACAGTTTAGAGAGAAAAGAATGTATAATCTAATGTTTTGCCTGAGATGCGATGTCTGCTTTCCACATTATCAAAATGTCAGGGATATATTTCCCAGTCTGTTTTCTCTTTCTAATTAAGTTTCCTGTCTCCCTGTCATGCTCCCACCCCCCACTACCATTTTTGTTCATCTCTCTCTCAAAGGTACCAAGGGAAGAGGCCAGTTTTCCTCCTGCTGTGAAGTTAAAAAACTCAAGATAGTGTTAAATTGACATGGACTGTGCTGCTCTGCCAGTCTCTGAAATGTCATTGCCTGGGCAGCCTGCTGGGCTCAGTTCAGCACCACGGTGCCAAGACTGCAAATAAAAAAAGAATAAAGGTTAATGAAGAAGGGAGGGGAATGGGGGATGTGTTAGTATCCAAAATCAAGTTGTCTGCTTTCTATCTGTAAGGCTTGCTCAAGGCCTAAGGTTTCGATTTTTAATTCTTTGTTTTTCCCCTCAGCAATGTTTTTATTTAGTTCATAGGGTAAATCACAGTGGATTCATTCACAGACCCACTCCAGTATCTTGCTTTCAGCATGGTGTCCTTGGTTTCTCCAGCAGTCCTTGAAGTTATGAGTGAATTATTCTCATCTGGCTCTGGGTGATTGCAAGGCATAAATGATTTTTTTTGTGGCCCTTTTTCAAGAAGCAAAAATCTGAGCATGCCCAGGGCCCTGCTGTGTTTGTGGAGATGTTCTTGTGATGCCTTTTTTTGGGCTTATCTAGAAACAGGCCAGACAAAGTAAAAGAATAAAATCAGATATATTTAATGAAGGGCCTTCAGGTACATTAAGGGCAGACAAAGCCTCCTCAAGAGGCTACACCCAAAATGGGCAATGGTCATGAGATTTTCAGACAGAAACAAGTTTGTTCTATTTACATATCAGTTAATTGACCAATTACAGCTTCAGGTAATGAAGTCATCTTCCCCCAGAGTGCTTCCCCCAATTCATTTTTGTTTATGCTTTCCAGGCCTGAGGCTCTGGGGTGTCACTGGGTTTCAGGCCCAGAGGGGTTGTTTTGTCTGACCAAAATGTGTATACAGTAGCTAAGTCATTATATAGAGTTTTATGCAGCACAAGATTTGAAATTTATGAAGGCTAAAATCTTAAGGCATCATTTGTCCCTCTCAGTGTAAAGTGGCTCCTGTGCACTGGCTCTGCATCTCTCTGTCTTGTCATAACAGGGTTCCTTCTCTGCTCATGTTGGGTGGCTGTTCAGGTGTTTCACCTGTTGAGCTCCATCAGGAGGATTTGCTGCTATGAACAGCCTGTGTGCAGTGCAGGGGCTGCCTGGAAGATAAAGAAAAGGCAAAGCCTATTAGACACACATTTTTTTTCTCCTGTCTGCCAGAGCACAGTAGCTCCGTTTCAGCTCTAACACACCAGGATGCTGCTCCCACCATCTGTTACTGATCCTCTCCCTCCTGCCATGCCTTGTGAGCTGTCAGATCTGGTGTTTGTGCATTTCTTCCCAGCTCACACACAATTCTTTCATACAAATACCCTCTGTGCTGTGTAGCACCATTCTCTGAGCTTAGACTGGTTCCTTTTCCTGCCTTGTGACCAGACCTGTCTGACCTTAGGAACCAGATCTGCCCTTACTCTCCACCTTCAACATCTGCTTTTGTCACTGCAGTCACAGCTGGCTTGTCACTACCAAAAAAAAGTGCACATATTAGGATTCTTGTGGCCTGTACATCTCAAGTCCATGAATTTGGTTTACATAGTGACTTTAAAGTATTAGGATATTGCTGGCACTGCATAACGTTTAACAGCAGCTGAGATGGAGACAGTTAAGTGTCTGTCCTAGGGTGAATTTTTGTTTTCAGAATTATGAAAAATAAGTTATTTTACAAAGGTAAGGATCTGTCTTACCTCCCATTCAACCTTTCTTTAGTAACCCCCTGAAAAGCAGACAGGGAGGCTGACAGAAAAATTCTCCACAGCAGCAAATAACAGGTTAGAATCTGACAGCTAGAATATATTCTTAGCTGTAAGTAATACTTATGGTAGTAGAGAAGTCTGAAAAAGTCCACTTTTTTATTTGTTTAAAAGCTGGTCCCAACTTAGGAGATTGCTGTAGTTATTGCTTTTCTTCCTTTTACTGTAAACTGTTTTGGCAACTACTTTTTTACTGCCTTTTTAACAAAGAAAAAATAAATCATATCACAATGGAAACAGTTTAAATTTGTGTGAGACTGGGATAAAATGAATCTGCATATAAATACATCAGTGCAGGGACTCACCCATCAGTGTACCCAGACAGATACACAAATTTACCTCTAGATATGCATTGTAGAGTTATCAAAAAGACCACATCTTGTTTGTTAAGTTTATTAAATTTGAAGTCCCTAAAATTAAAAACAAGAGCTGTCACAGCTTGAAAAAACTGCATGGTTCCCAGAATTTGCTGTTCTAGGATGTTATCCTTTGCTACTTGAAAAATGACAGAAATTTACAGTAGTTCCTACTTGTTTATAAAATGAGTGGGAGGGTGGTGGGAGGAAAAGAGGGAAAGGAGGTTATTTATTTTAATCCTCCTTTGCCATCAGTACATCAAAAATGGAGAGAGTAAATATGTCTTTTAGAAAAAGAAAACATTGCACCTTACCTGAAGGGTAGAGGGAATTTGTTTCCTGTTTGTTTTTTTTATTTTGAGGTTTTTAAAAATTAAATTCTTTAGATTTGGACAAAATGCAAAAGCAGAGTTCATATCCAGCAGTTACAGGTGCTCTCCAGCTCTCAGTTCAGCCAAAGGAAACCCTCCCACTGACAATCCCTGTGCATTACACAGTGCTGGAGGCAGAATACACAATGAGAAGGAAAACCTAATCTAAGTATAATATGTAGATACACCCAAGTGTTGCATAAAATGATTTTGTAGAGTGTTATATGATGTAGTAAAAATGTACAACAGTAAAATATAACTAGGGCTACTATATAGCAACACCATATAAATAAAATAGTTTAAAGCAGAGTAAAAGAAATAAAACCAAATACTGTTGACAAGGAAGTAGAATATTGTGGTGAGAAGGAAAGGACCATGCTAAGTTAAGTTTTTAGTTGAAAATAGTTTAATATACAGCTTTATATTTTCAGTTATAAAGGGCAGTGTTTTAGAGCCTTCTTCAAAGAACTCCACTATTAAGACTAACTCAAAGGAACTTTGCAACAGAAGAGCAAAACTCCCTTGAAGGCACTGAGCAAGAGCTCTAATTTGCTTTGGAGAAGCTGAAGGAACAAAATTCGTGCAGAGATCCCTCCCAATCCCTTAGTTTTTCACAGAGATTTCTCACAGTTTGTCAGAAGGTGACTCCCTGTGACACATTTTTCCAGCCCCCATGATCAGCTCGGGTGGGGCACTGGCGCTGCTCAGGGATGGGCAATTTGTCACACAGAAGAGCAGTGGCTGCTGCTTCGTGTGTACAAACCCCACATGCTGCGTGTCACACCGAGTATTTAATGGCCCTGATTGGGCTCCTGTAAACTCCTCCCAGCCTGTTCAACAGCTCTCGTTCACATAAACACCACAAGTTTGCTTGTGCTGATGCTGTGTCCCGATTGCTGCTCCTTGGCTGAAAAATTAAAGGCTGGAGAAAAGAGTCCCTTCTCCCCCCTCAGGGGCTCATCCCTGTTTCTGCAGAGGCTGTTATCTTTTGTCACACCTGAAAAAAGGACATCTCCATGGCGCCATGTCACCTGTACAGGGTATAAGAGAATGAGGCTTATGGCTCACAGCAGTGTTTCATCTGATTTCCATATTTTTAACTCTAACCATTTAGAGGAAGGAGCTGAGAGAGGAGATGAAGTCTCCCTATTTCTTGATCAGGAGCAAACTAAATTTCAGCCATATTTGTAAAATGCAGGTTCTGCTTCCTTTGTTTTATCTGTTTAGAACAGCGAAGGGAAATTATGTTCCAGTGATGTTCAGTGTCTCTAATTGCAATTAAAATTCTGACAATGAACAACTGACTTTTTACTTATAATTACAGAGAAAGTTTAGCTGCCAGTTATTCATGAACTTGACTGAATCAGCATTTAGAATAAGAGGCATCACAAGGAAAAGGCATCTCTTCTACTTACAGGAAATAAATCTTGATTTCTTTTAAATATTATTTAAATTATACCCTTCTGGCCATATCCATCCCAGCTCTCATTCTAACCAGCAGTTTCAAAAGATGAGTGAATAACTATAGACTCTTGTTTTTATGAACTGCAGTTAAAAACCCATGAGTTTTCTTTATAGAAATGGTATCTTTTGAATCTATTAATGAATTGACTCTTTTTTTACCCTTGGTTATAGGAACCACTGAATTAATCCAGAAATTCAGAATCCATATCCATTTCTATCATCATTGCTGGGTTTGCTTAAGTTTAATACTTTCCGTGTCAGCTTCTTTTGTCTACTTTCATATGATTTTTATTTACTCTCTAGCAGCAAATACCCAGAACACCTATATTTGATTGAAACTTTACCATCTGTGATCTTCATATGTGTGGGACGTGTCTGGTAAATCAAAGTGTAACACTTTCCTGTTTTGCTGGGGGTGCAGATGGGGATTCCTTTTTGAAGAGCAGTTGATTTTCTCAAGGTGCTGGAGGATCATAGCACTGCAAGGTAGACTTGATGTCCTCCAAATATATACCCCTGACTCAAGGCAGTTTCCTTGAGATTTTTTCCCCCTACATTTTAAAGAGAACCAAACAGATCTTATGAAAAATGTTGGTGGAAATATCCTGACATTTATCCCAGTTACAGTTCAATATCTATTACTTCACTTCTGGAAAACTAGATTCCTAGAAAACCTGCTGTCTCTTTTTTCGTTTGTGTGTTTGTATATATATAGGAGGCTAAAAGTTGAGAGCAAAGTGGGTTTTTTTTGCATGTGATGTGTGTGTTCAGAGGAGCCAGAACTGTGCAAAGACACTGGGAGCGACTGCACATGGGCCAGTATAGACACCAACACCTCACCCAGCATTTATCCCACACTTTTGTCTCTTTTTTTTGTATATCAGTGAGTGCAAATTACTACTCTTTTGAATGTTGTTACCATATTAACTAAGAGCAGACCAGATCCCCACATCTTGAGGTAGAACTTTGTGTCTGAGACTGTCAGCCCGAAGCTGGAAATGGGAATTATATGGTTTTAGGCAGGATTGGCAATGATTTGGAAGAATTTAGGTGAATCTTTGCTTTGTGCCATTTTTCAGGGGTATGGTTCACCTGATGAGTCACTGGAAGGGCATATACTCTAACTTTGTGGAGTTTTGCTTAATTTTCCTCAATTACAGTATTAAAACTGGGAAGTTTTTAAAGTAAAGAAAATAGAAGGAATTTAGAAAGACTCAAAGGAAGCATTCCATATTTTCTCAAAATCTATTAAAAATGCAATTAGGAAAGGGAGGATGTAGTGGTCTTCCTCCCAGAAAACACAATGCACTGCAGGAGATTTATGGTGTTCATCAGGTTCAAAAGCATAAAATAAATGCTTTCAGGTACCTGTGGATATCTGTAGGATTCCTCCTTATCCTCCACTGAGAGGAAGGTGAAAGGCCCAGGATGTTGAGATCACAGGCTGTATAATCAGTACCTTCAAAATAAGAACCTTTGCAGATCCTTTGATGATGCTATAGAATGAACATTTATCCTACTGAATATACATATTCTTGGGCAGGCCAGGGTGTCTGAGAAGGTAAAAAGTACAAATTTCATTATAAAAAATCCAAAGTTTGCATTTGAAAAGTGCCAGCTGATTTTCAAGTGTTCTGTGGGACTTGACATATGGTTTTATTAGGTTGGCACAATTACCCTGGAACCACTTATGGGCAGCACTGACAGATGCAGCTCTTGGGAGTGTGATTAGGAGAAGACACTCAATGTTTCTCAAGTGTTGTCTTTAGTAGTACTTAAGCAATTGACATTGCAGAGTAATAAGACATCATCTCCAGACTATCAAGATTTAGCCAAGTAATTATTTCTTGAGCTCTAGCTCTGTACAAATATTTAGGAGCTTTTGCAGTGCAGTCACATTTGAGACTGTCGGGATGTTCCATGACTGTAACTGCACAGGGATGGGTTTATTTACGTGGGGTTTTTCAGGCAGATGTTGGAGCACTTCACCAGGCAGATGTGATGCTGGTTTGGTTGAAGTGCCAAATGGCCAGGAGCAGTTTTGAGTTGAAGATAATGCACTCAGCCTTTGCACAGGCCTTGAGAGCTCGGGCTCTGTGCTCTGCTAAAGGACTCAGCTCTGGAGCTCCCTGTGCCCAGCTAGCTGGGAACACCAGGAGTTCACATCAGACACCATGTGCACTCATCCAGGATCTCTTTCTCTTCCCCATGGCCTCATCCAAATCCTAGTGGAGTGAAAAGAGGATTCCCCATTCGCTTCATTAGTCCTTCAATCAGAACATGGTAGAAGAAGGAATTCACCAGGACTAGGGTGTCCTCCTGCCAGGCATCCAAACAACTGAGCCTAGGATGATTGTCCTTAGAGTGTCACAATTCTCTGACATTTTCTTCCTTGATATAATACTTTATTTTTCCCATAATTACAGAAACTATGATTACCACTCAACGTAAAGGATTTTGCCCATGAGTAGTTTTAATCTGTTTTAAGCTGTTGGCCTACCAATGGCTAATAAATTCTGAATGTGCAACCAATTTTTTACTAAATCTAAAGTGGCAGAAGTTATCTCTGCATCACTGAGCTTCTGAAACTCTTAATAATAATAATAATAATAATAAAAATAATAATAATAATAGGCACCAAGACAGAGGTAGGGAAGAGACTATGTAAACTTAGTGGTTATTTATGAAGGAATAGAGACAACAGGATATTAGTTTCCTGTGACTGGAGAGTCAATATGAAGATTCACATAAAAAAATAGAGAACCGATGAGGAATGGAACCGATTCAACATGGAGGAAGCCAAAAGCAGAGAGTCATAACTGTGCTTTGCACAAGCCTCTCAATTTGTACATTATCAAGATCTGAGGATGACTTTTACAGCACATTAATATGGAATAGGGAGCAACTTGGGCTGTTTACCTTATTTAATACATTTTCTGAAATATCTACATATTTCAGTATAAATTATTCTGGTAACTTTAGTATCTATGTGGATAACAAAAAGTGTGTTAGCGCAGTGAACAATCAAAAACAATTAACTCCAAACTTCTGGAAGGTTCACCTTGTGCTATCCTATCTATCTTGCTTAACGGCTGAGGCTGAAGGGGTTAACAATTTGATTATTTTGCTTTAGGTGTTTAATTTTGAAAATTTTATTGATAAGAAGGGGTTACTCTGTGTTTTCTTGCTGGTTACAAGACATAACTGAAATAATTATAACCTAGATCAAGGTGCTCTGAGCCTAACATTTAGTCAGAACTGGCATTTGTGAAATCCCTACTTGGTCCAGCAGCACAGGGCTGCAGCTCATCACACCAACCCATGGTGATTTCCAGTTATATCAGTCAAAAAAACCCCAGGAAGGGATATCCCAGTGCTAAGCACAGAGTCAACCGGTGCTCTGAATCAAGAGCAATGTGACAAACTCTTGCCTGGAGTTAATGTTTATGGCTGGTTTTATAAGCTGCTGGAGAGCAGGACGTATTGCTACACCCTGAAATATAATGGTGCCTGTGTCTGCTGCTGTAATAAACTGCGGAGCCTCCTCCCAACCTTTTGGATTAAGTAATAAAAGAAAATGATTAAGAGGGAAATTCCATCATTTATCTTTTGTTGAATAAAACACATTTTTCCCCCATCCCGGCTCGCTAACAGTGACAGCCATGAAAATGAATGATTTGGTTTCACCCAAAATGATGGATAATCCTGCTGGAAGAGCATGACAATGACGGACAGACATCTTCTGGAGGAGAAGGTAATAGAAAAGACTGACACTTTGATAGGCACCGTGATGAACAAGCCCTCGGGGGCTGTGAGTTAATAGGTTAATAGAAGTGCTCCAGCTCTCCCAGCCCCTTCTGTCTCTGTGCTCCTTTCAGAGCTCCTTCAGCAGCAAAATAACATTGTGAGCAGAGGGCAGATGCATTTTGTAATTCACCACTGTGCTTTTTTGTGTGTTCCTTAATGCTGTGGTGAAACACTGAATTTCACTGCTTCCTTTAGTGAAAACCCCCCCCTGCTCAAACCTCATTAGAGCTTTACTTTTACCTCTTCCATCTCTCAGACACTGCTTGCAGGTAACACAGTGTCCTAAGGATATTGCATGTGTTGAGTTTAGTCACCTGGGAAATGTATTACCCTGGTGAAGTGGATGGTTGGCCACATTCTGACATGGACTAAAACAGAATTTAACCCAAATAGTTTTATTGACATCAACAAAATAGAGGCCTCATTTTTTGCTTGGCTGCTCACCAAAATATTTCAAAATAATGAAAACAAGAAAATAATATTTAATCAAATTATTCTAATTGTTAATAGATTTCCTGTTTATTCCCACTGTTTTCTTGATAAAGCTATAACATTTTTTTTCTGATTATACAAAGTAACTGGCTTATCAATGTATATTTATCGTTCATTTTTTATTTTTCCTTATTAATATGTGGTTAAAGAGGTTAGGACTTTGCAAACCCCACTGTCTTGGCCTAGCAATTAAGCTAACTTACACTTTACAAGGTTGTTATGTCTTTTGCATCATAGAGTATTTTGATTTGAACTTAGAGTTTCTTACTCAGTTTTTGCAACCAGCTACAAGAACAGGTCCTGACATGAATGGCTTGTACAATTTTACAGTAAAATTATCAATATAAGTCAGACTATCATGAGAAGAGCAACATAAGTGAGTAATGAGGTACATAAACAGATGAAATATGGTGTCAATAAGCATGCTTTACAACACAAGGAATTTAAGCCAATATATTTCAGAGCAAAAGAATGTGATGCACAGTTGGCAAAGTCTCTCTGAGACTATAATGAAGAGTCATAATGAAATACTTGTCTGTGTTAGTACTTGAAATAATGCATGGCTCACTCTGGGATACTGGAGGACAGATCAGCTCCCTGACATGCTGCATTAACTTGGATGTACCAAATCCTTCTCCGTACTTATCTTTTCCCTTGCTTATTTATTTTTAATGCTCCTGGACATGGATTGTCAATATGTCTGCCCACACATGCCACGTTTCTCTGTAACCTTAAAAGGATTCATTTAATCCAAATCAGCTTGGGGGCTGTTTTTTTGTAAACACATGACAAATGCCTTTATTGATAGACTTGTAGTCTGGCTTCAGGACACAGCTGATATAAAATATACAGTACATGCAGAAAAGAATTTTTTAATTAGTATATCTAAACTTTTTATTTGAGGGCAAGTGAGTTTACCTCAATTACAAATTTTTGTGTTAACTTTCTTATTTAAGTGTTTTCATTAAGTGTATCTATTACTTTCTCTTCATGTACAGGAGGATTTCTGAATTTCTGTATGATGTAACAGGGGTCTTATGCTATTATTTAAAACAATACAAAGTTACTGTATCTTGTGTAACCCCAGATTTAGTGCAGGCCAAGCAGGTTTACATCACTCTCAGGTATCACTTGGGTTTCTAGTACACCACTGCTGGCTGCTAAGCAGGAGCACTGTGAAGCAGTTTCATATGATCGAACAAGATCCTTTAGAATTACAAATCCATTACCCTGCTGGCCTCTGACCCCTCTACACCAAGCCACAGGTTACAGGTATATTAAAATAAGTCCAAAAAAAGTCAGAACAGAATATTTCACAGCACTAAGTGTGTCCTGGTGTAGAGGATGTGAGGACACACTATAGAGCGGGAAGGGTGGATAAATTGTCTCTTTGCTTTTGGAAGTCACTCACATCCCAGAGAATGAGGATGAAGCACACAGCAAATTATGAAGTTCAGTCTGTTTTATTTCTTCTCACATGATATTGCATATTTTTTATGCTGTGATTCTTATGAACTAATCAGTATGTCCTGTGGATGGTACCACAATTAACAGCCTCTGCTCCAGGGAGATTACACAAACAGCACACCATAAACAGAGAACACAACGAAGTGCCAGGCAGGTGCAGTGATTGCAAAAAGGTGATACTGAACTGGACCTCATGGGTATCATCCCTGTCTCACTTTCTTTCTGGCAATGAGCTGGTTAATTCTATCTTGCACTTGTAGAACCTAAAAATGCTCATGCCAAGGGGCTATGCAAGCTTGTGTTATATTATATTAAGTAATGGCCCATGAAAAAGACTGGATATCCATCCTTCTGGAGCAACTCCATGCTTTTGTACCTTGGCTTTCCCACCTGTAAAATCAAAAGAATGATTCCAAGTTTCCTTTGTAAAATGCCTGAAAGGTGCAGAAAATTGGAGGATGCTCCACTTCTGGAGTGCCAGCATGAATGCCCTGTTACACAGGTCACTGCTGTGGTACACGGGAAATGAAGAAAAATTTGATTTCAGCTCGCTGCCTTTTCAGCTTGTGCTGGCAGTGACAGTCCTGGCAGGGCCATCACAGTCCCTGTCTCACTGGCAGAGGAAGGAATGGAGGAACTGAAGCAGCTCTGTGATTTTCTGCTGACAGACATGAGGAGCTTAGATGTTCTTCTGGCTTTATGCAGGCATTCAGGACTGTGGCGAATTACCCACGTACACTTCAATTGCAGACTGATTTACAGCTTATGCTATTTTTAGCCTAATAGTTTTGTGACTGGGCCTTGTATCTATAAAGACAATTCAAGTAATAATAGTAATGAGTTGTAGGTATCTGTGTTTTTACAACATACTGGCTGCACAATCCATTGGTACTTGAAAACAAAAATGCTTTTCAAATAAAACCCACTACACCTTTAGTCCAGCACAATTCCCAGATCACAGATTGTCCATTTCTTTCATTTTTAGTATGCCCTCAATGTCAATTACCTTTTTGGTTTACTGCTCTTTCCCCCCAGAAAAACAGAGTTGACATTAAGCTGTGTTCTAAAAGAACAGGCTGATCTGAATGTTAAATTAATTCATATATATGCATGCACATATATCTCTATTTTAACTGCAAGGCACATATTTCAAATGTATCAAAAGATTTTGTCATTTACGTATGAAAATTAATTCATAAATCTTTTTTTTTTTTGTATTTACAGCAGCCCTGACAGAGTTTATCAAAAATGAGCTGCCTTACAGAACTATCAATGGATTAATAAAAAGAATCTGATCTAATATTCATGACACAGGAGACAAATGTAAACGGTCAGGCAACTTCATCTTTTTATTCTTGGAGAAATGTTGTTTTTTTCATAACTTTTCCTCGTAGATTTTGTTTTCCCATTTCATAACTGCTTTAACAAAAGAACTGTGCCATCAATTTTGCTAGATTGCATTATTCATGTGGAGGTAATACACACCAAATTCAATGCACAAAGGAAAGAAACACAAAAGAACATTCCAAATTATTATTCATATAAACCAAAGAAAACTTTCAAAATCATGCTGTCCTGTTATATTTATGACCCAATAATATTCTTCAGCTGTGTAACTCCTAATGTCCAAACACGTTTTGCTGCCCTGCTGCTCAGAGGAAATCTTGATGCCTGATTACCTTTACAACTTGATTTTGCTCTGAGACCCCGGCAGCCAGGAAGGAATCTGGGGAAAGGATAATTCTTGCACTCAGGTCTGTGACCTGAGCTGCTGATTGCAATGGAAGCTATTTAGCCTATTACAGAGGAATGTGAAAATGAAATGTTTTTGTTAGGAGAGTGAGTGCACTCATGCTGGATGCTCACAATTCTTTTCGAAGGCCATTTTTGTGCTGATGGTATTAATTTTGGGGACATTTCTTTAGCTTGTCCCCAGGCCTGTCTGAGCCAAAGAATCTGCTCAGCTTTTTGCCCTTATTTACAGGTCAGCCTTCTCCTTTCCTACTGGGATGTGGTTTAGTGGTGAACCCAGAAGTTCTGGGTTAATGATTGGACTCAATGATCTGAAAGGCCTTTTCCAACCTTAGCCTTTCATATTCCAACCTTGCCTAATTATATTTCTGAGAAACCTCTCAATCTTTCCTAGCTGAGTGCTTGGGAATTCATTGAAATCCTTGTTTGACTATTGCATAATTCACATGAAGGTCCTTAATAATTTCTGGACCAGGTTCTCATGTGGTGGAGAAGGATGTGGATGGCAGCTGGCAGCACATGGATCTCCTGCCCCAGAGTGGCCATCTCAGAGTCACTGCTGCTGTTGGACGATGGGAGATGCAACATGAAGCTTTTTGGTCTGCTCAGGTGCTGTTACCTTCCATTCAAAAGTAATTAGAGCTCTCAATATGGCACACATACCATTTGCTTGCTTTCTAATTTAGTACTATACTAAGGATAAATTACTTTCCAGGGGAAAATGTCAATGGTTTCATAGCAACCAGAGGTACCTGAGAGCTTTCCTTTCATGCTAAATCCCTTTATAAGAGCATCAAACCTGGTGCTTTATGCCTCGTGTTGGTGTGAGAGCATCCAAGCAGCAGAGCCAGTCTCTGGAATCTGCTCCTTGTGCATGCTAGAACCAAAATTTAAGAGGCCACCAGCTTGTTCTGTCAAAAGTTGAGTGCTTTAATTTAATTAACTTCAACAGTTGCTTCAACAGACAGAAGGTTTTTTTAAATGGGTTTTGTCATCAGATCTTTTATTTTGCAGAATGGCTTGATTTCGTGCTCAGAAACTGTGAAATGAGAAGTTACTGCAAAAAAATCAGTCAATATTAACTACCTTCCAGCTGCTTTCATGCTGAAACTAAATGGTAACCACTACTGCAGTCTGAGCCAACACAGACAATTGGAAAAGCCAAAAAAAATTCTAATTTTTGCTTCTTATAGTTGTCTAATGTATTGCACCCTGTAGACTTCTGTTTTTGCCTTGCACTGAGCAAAGATTATTTGCATGGGTTTTAAAGCAGGATTCTCCTGGGGAAAAGCCAGCTCCTGCTAGATCAGCCTTACCTTGGGGCTGTGCAGTGGTGCAGAAGGCAGGGAAAGCAGAAAGGGATGGGAAACCATTGCACTGTGAGACTGTGCTGGGTGATTCCTTTTGGTCCTGCAGCACCTGAGATGCACAATGACACAAGGTTATATTTGCCTCAGCTATGGCCTCAAGACAAACGTTAATTTTCAGTGATTTTTCCAGTTTTATGGCTTACTCGTGGCCCTCCAGCTGCTGTGTGCAGGTTCCTCAGCCTCGTTAGGTCCAGCACTATGTGAATTTGTGTTTTGCTCCCCAGAAATACAAGCCCATGTGAGAGAGTTGTCCCTGAAGCTCATCTCAGCACCCAAATACTCTGCAACTGTGCAAGCAGCAAAAGCACAGGAGCTTTCAAATTATTTATATTGGTGATATAAATACTTTTTTTCTCAGCTCTTAATACAAATCAACTGTTTAGTTCAGGTTTTATTGACTGGCTGTTACAGTGATTAGGAAGTTTTGGGGTCAATTTAATTTTTAAAAAAAAAAGGTCTGACTTCTGGCTTTGCTTCTTTGGTCAAAAATGAATTATGGTCTCAATACACAAATCAGAACACAAAATAAGAAATTTGTCTTTGTTGGGCTTTGTATGGGGAAAGAAATGAGCTTCAGTTGATGTGGGATTTGGTAAAATTAAATATGCCTGCTGGGGAAAGCTGCTATTGGATATTATAAGAAAAGATTGATTTCAAAAAGCTCAGACTGTTGTATGAACAATCACTGAAATCAGTATTTTTACACAGCTAAGGCATAAAAATTCCAATGAAACAGTGAATCACAGTTTCTACATAGAAACAGGATTCTAAAGCACATGGAGAAGAATGAGGCAGGTGCCCCAGGGTTGGCATAGTGATGAGCTTTTCCCTTACTCTACACCTGAGCAAATGAACAATCTAAATTTGCACATTGCTGGGCATGGCTACAGCTTCGGTTGTGTTTTCAGCCATCTTTTTTGAGTGTTTTTTTCTTTTTTTTTTTTTTTTTTGGTGAAGATGATTTTATTATCCTAAATGAAAAGCATATTTCATACCATATCTGAACTATTCCTTAAACTTTAATTTCTCCAGCTTTCCACAGCTTATAAAAGAAAATTTGGCTGCACTTGGATGTGCAGAAAATGATTTTCCCCAAATAAGGGACCTCACAGCAGACTGGCTGTGTTGTCATGTTGTTTGAACTTTGATTGTCTTCTGAATAAGCCTGAAGTGATCCCTAATTCTTTTTTTGTTTAATCTGAGTCAGATTTGGGCATATACTTGTTTACTTTCATTTAATTGTATTGTTGGCCATGCAGGGGATAAAACCAAGCATTTAAGTCTCTGACTGGCAGCTGTGCTGAGCTAGAAGTGCAGTTATAGGTTATAAAAGTAGACTAAGGATCTTTTAAAAATGTTTTATGTGTCGTGTTTGTATGTCACACATCAATTCACTTTTTATAAGCTCAGAATTATAATTGTGGACTGTGACTCATAATCCATAAGAAATATATACAGATATTTAAGATTTCTAACAGAAATGAAGCATGACAGTTGCAGAACTAAAGCTCTTCTTGTAAGAATAATAAATTCATGGAATTCATACAAACACAGATCATTGCACAGACAGAGACCAATATAACAAACCAATAAGCATAAGGATGCCCAAGGAGAAAAGTGATTATGAAGAATAAAAAGAACTTAGGCTACTCCAAATTCATAAGAAAGAGAACAAAATAAAGTAAGTGTGAAAATTGACTTGAATATTGGTACTTTGGCAGAAGAAATAATTCCCTCAGGCTCCTATCCATCTGGCGCCCAGTTTGTGTCACACAAACCAAGGTCATCTTAACAAATGTGTAACATATTCATAGCTAACAAGATTTAGCTATGAATCATAGCTAACCTGCATTGTTTGTTGTGTTTCTGTGATGTTTATTTAATTGACTGTATTCCATTAAAATTAAGCTATGATTTCACAAGCTTCAGAATTTTTTCTGCTTCTATGAAATCCCCACCTTCCCTCCCAGTAATTTTGTATTTTAACCATTTATTACAGGAAAAGCTGAATTGTTCAGGTCTCTAAATAATCTTATGAAATGATAATTCATTATCAGTACTGTGACCACCTCGGAAGTCTTCATTAGGTTGTTGGGGAACAGGGAATTTATTTGGTCATCTCTTCAGCTCTTGGGATATTAGAAAGATACCATTATTATCATAAGATCAAATACAAAACCATTATCAGAGCCATAATAAATTAACTGAGTTATCTTTCTCCTCCTCCTTTTCTAGATCTTTCCAAGACATGATTTGTTGAAAATGTATGCATGCTTTTCTTGTAAGGAGGCAATGCTTTTATTCCAGTAGTATGGAAAAAAAATGTAATGTGTGGGTTGGTTATACAGCTCACTCTGCAGGTTGGCCTATTGGGCTCTAAATCTGGCCTATTATTTTTGCTTCCTTCAGTATATTGGCTTGCATTTAATGCCTCATCTCTTTTCCCTCATGATTTCAATGGCAAAATTTGCTCAGTTTTCATTATGGTAAAAATTCCTTTAAGGTTATGGATAAAAACAGAATTTAAAGTAGTATGGTGGTATTAAAGTCTCTAACTGCTACAGATGAATAGCGGAATACTGAGAATGTTCCTGCTATCCGTGCTGAAGGAAAAAAAAAAAGGATATGTACAAAATAGAGGAACAAGAAGGTTTTGGAGGGCAGAGAAAATGCATTCCAGTGGGAGATTTCTGTTGAGCTTATTAAAAAAAAAGAAAGTTAAGCCTGTATAAACACCTTTCTGTGAAGAAAACATTAAATACTACAGGGTTCTTTAATCTACCTAAGAAACATATAGCAAGAACCAGTAGCTGGGAGCTAAAGTAAGGCAATTTCAAATTAGAAATAAAGCACATGCTGTTGCTTTTTTTCTCTCTGTTTCACAGAGATGGTAATTAAACTTTGGGGCAGGCTACATTGCAGTAGGAAAATGGTAGACGTCATCTCTGGAGACTTTCAAATACAGTCTATACATTTTATGAAAGTTATTTTTTTGCCTGAACACAAGTAATGGGGGGGCTCAGTATCAGAGGTAATTGGATGGAATGTAAGTATCTGAAACAAAAACTCAGTGTAGATGAACTAATCTCTTCTCCTGGCCTTAAATGTATGAAAATATAGATCATATTACTGCAATGTGTTGGTTTCCTACACCTAATTGGTTTTCTTTCAGGGCTCAAAAAGCTTTAGTCACTGCAGCTTGCATCACTAACCTTTAAGAATTCAAAACAATGCTCTTTACTGCTTGCTCAGTTGTCACATGCTATATGTCTCTAAATCCATCTGAATGTGCAATTTCCAGCTCCTGATTAGCACCAGGAGCCCAGTCAAGGATGACAGAACAGCATCCAATTTTGTTGATCTCTTCTACAATTACAACAGTCAAAAGCTGCGTAAGGCCTATCCTACAGCTCAAATCTTCGGAGGAAAAACTGCTTGGAAACCTGTTATATCACAGGGGTTATTGATGGAAATAGGGTGATTGACAGGAAATGTAGAAAAACCCAAACCTTTTTTCTCAGGTGAATTCCAGCACAAATATGTAACCCACAGAGAAAGGACTGACTTCACGTTCAGTCCCTGAGGACAGATTCCCCACAAGCCACTGGGCAGAAAGTGCCACCAGGCTCCAATCCCAGAGCAAGATGCTCTGCTGATTCCAAGGACACAGTGCATAGATTGATTAAATTTTCCCCATTCTCCCTGAGTGAGACAGAAGTTGCTCTGAGCTGGATGTGTGACACTGAGAGGGCTCAGACAAATTGGTGGGGTGGGGTTAAACCATGCACTGTCTGAGTCCAAAATGCCTATCAAGGAACTATGAGGATTATTTTCTGAGGAGTGCCAGCTACTGTTGCAGTGCTGATTTAATACAAAAATGGGTGTACCTACTCTGCCCTAATCCCCATTCTTCCTTCTTAAGCCTTGCTGCATATACCATCATCAGCTCTTCCTACCACAATTTGATTCCACTCTTTCAAACACTTTTTGGTTTGATTCACTGTGTCTCATTGAGTATTTATCTTCTTCCTATTTCTGATTACCACTGATGTCCTTTCTCCTAGAAGATATATTCATCTATTCATATATTCACTATATTTTCAGATTTTATTTATAAAAGGCTGAGAGAAAAACATAATAAATTACTGTGACTATGGAGTGCTCACAGGAATAAATTTTCAAAGACTTTTAATAAAATTATGCTGTCTTCTAAGCTAGGGTCTTTGTAAACAGAGACATTACACCAGAATAAAACTTCCCTTTCGAAGCTCTGGTGGCAGGTCTCGAGAATGCCATGCTTTGGTGACTCCGAACTTGAACATGGATAGATCATTGACAATTGGCTTTTCCCAAATCCTGTCTGTCTGTAAGGACCTTTTCGTGGTCAATGCTGCTGTCAGCCCTAACTCCATGCACTCATTGCTCCTGATCCAGATTTTTGTCCTAATCAGGACAACGTGAAGCAGAGGCAAGTCCCATAGAAATGCCAGCAGTGCTTCATTTCCCCCAGAACACTTCCCTTGAAAAACAGAGCTAAAATATTTTTTTTTAAAAATCAATCAGTCCTGACTAATCTAAACCTTCAATCCCAATGCAATCCATTTTGTGTCTGTGACCTGCCAGCTGCTGGGACTCCTGAAGTTCAGAGCGAGTGTTCTCAAGACCCAGTTGCTCTGCATGTTTGAATTTGGGGATAGATGATTCACCTGAAAGCACAGTTGGTTTTTTAAGCCCTTCATTAATTTGAATCCTAGCTCACACATCTTGTTGTAAATTGAATGCATTATCTCCTTTTTCTACCACATGCTATTATATTGGTACTTCTTGGGTAAGAAATTGTCTCTATTAGCATTTCTGTCATGCAGAACAAGCATTCTGTCAGTGTTGGCAGATCTTTTTTACTACAGGTCTCAAATGTGAATTGAATTTTATATAAATTTCATGCTGTGACTTAAATTATCTCCCTTGAAGAATGACTACCTGTAACACTCCTTTTAGTGGAGAGTCCTCAAAGAATCCCAACTATAGGACTCACTAGCGGAGTTAGAAATCAAGAGGCAGGTTTTAGGTGTAAGAACATTTTATCCAAAGCATTTGTCACAGCAATTTCAGGTGTTTCCATCATAAGGAGGAAGGCTGGCTCTGATTTTTAAGAGTTCCAGGTATTTCTGATGTCCTACATTCCTAAAGATAAGTTCCCAGGTGTGAATATTGGCTCTAAGTTGTTAAATCCTTCTGCTTTTGGAAGCTTCTTCAAAATATCCTTCACATGTAAGGAAGGATAATTTTGGAAATCCAATCAGCAACACATATGATGTGCGGATTGTATTTTTCATACTTCATATGCCTGCAAAAGACATGGGAGAAACCCAGGAGAATCTTGCATGGATTTTTAGTGCTGCCCAGGATTTCCCCCACAGAGAATTGGTGCTGTCTCACCACAGACTCCCTTTAACAGCTTTGTTCCCTGAAATCCCCCTTTTGAAAATTAGCAAAGGCAAATAACTTCTGTCTCCTCCTGCTGTAGAGGAGGGAAACTGAAAAAGCAGCTGTAGGTGTGCACCAGAAGATGATATGATAGGAGCATTTTTGCAGAGTTTTTTAGAAAGCTTTTATCATGTTAACTGCTACGGGATCCAGCGCAGAGTCGCAATCATGTTCCCTGTTAAAGAGAATTAACTTAATTCATTTTCATGTTGTGACCTGCAACAGTTTAATTTACCTGAGAGCATTCTTCCTGTTAATTCAGGCTGGATGGAAACATGATAACTTCAGGTTATGTTAAGTGTCTGATTTGTGATGCAGTTTACCTCTGCAATGGCTGTGCTGTTCAAATTAATTAATACCAGATCATTATCTTTAGATTGCAGGCAGATGTTGAGGTTATGGTGTTTGTGAACCCTAAGCCTGTCTTTTTTTTTCTGTACAGATAACCAGCAGTCGCTATATAAATTGGAGAGCCAAGGTCTAGGCCTTCTGGCAGTCAATTGGTTTTGTAATTATCTCAGTAATAGTTCTCAATTATTATTCAGTAAAGGTCGTCTTTCCTCTGCTAGTGGGTCACGGCACCCTCTAGGGATCCAGAGATGGGCCAGGTCTCCTTTTTATCATGTAAATGACTTGCCATTTGTGTGCCACCCAGGTTCATCTAAGACAATTCTGAAAACACTGATTATTAATATCAAAGCTGCAGGTTCTGACAGGATTGTAGAATTGTTTTAAAATATTTTTTAAAGATGGGCTGTGTTTCCTAAAATTTTCAAGGCTCTATTAAATGCTGTGGACAGCTGAGTGGCAGTTCTCTTCAAGTAACATAGTGATTCAAAATACAAACTTTTATTTTAACTAGTGGCATTTTCAGTTAACAAACCCTGATACTCTTTTTTTCACCCCATCCTAATGCTGACCTGCCTGCCTTCATTTCTGTCCCATTGTGTTTATTTCTGCCATGTGATTGCCTGGGGAAAGTTAAATTACCAGCCAAAGTTATTAGACTTGTGCAAAACTTCTTTATTCCCTTCTCTACATCATGTTTACATTGCAGGCTGTGCTGACAATGAATAAAATGAAAAAGTTAACAAAACTGATAAAGTCGTCATTTGCTTCTACTCTATTGTAATAGCCATGCTGTAATTGGTGCTTTTTCATATAAAATTACCATCTAAATTGTGCCAACCAAAGCTGCAACAGAAAGAGCAACAGTATTTACAATAAATGGCAAATCCTTGTTAATTATTGATAGCCTAATAAACACACCATTATAATTCAGTCTTATTATTCATTATTAATAAAAACTCTTATTTACTATTCATTGTGGAAGGATCAATTATGATTAACTGTGCTAAAAACGAATGGTCCACATGAATGTTGCTATTTTCAGGGCCTTTTCCATGGAAGGAAAGGCATTCCATATTGAAATGTTGTGTTCTACATAGCAAAACCTGACTGTACCCAACCGATGTCCTGATCCTGGCGTCTGTGAAAGCTCCTATGAGCTCTGTCAGAGGCAGTTAAAGATTTTGTTTCTTTGGGGGTCCTTACTTGGCCCAAAGGTGGTTGGTTTATGACCAAGGGTGTTCTTAGCTTCTTGGCCACCTGGGCACACAACAGTTTATCTATAATAGTAACGAAGCTTTGCTTTACTGCTTAGTAAAGTCAGAGAGTTCTTTTTAAAATAAACTCTGCCAAAAACTCATTGAGGCATCATCATAAATCCCAGTGGCTTCAGAGCTTCATTTTGCTGGGGAAGGAAGCTGAATTCCAGGCATTACAATGACAGTGTGTCCTTGTGTGGATCTGCAGAGTGACCATCAGGTGTTGTGTGAATGAAGAAATCTTCTCCAGAAATGAACAATTTATTGAGCCTTTGGCCTTATAATACCTTTTGGATAGAAACAACCAGTGCCAGTTCTCACCAGCTGTGATTTTCCAATACAGTGATGCACTATAAGGCAGCCAACTGACTTGTAAAAGGATATGAGTTTGCGTGCCAAGGAGAATTTAGCATAATGTTTCAACTGCAAATATAAACCACAATTTCAAAGAAGGAAGAGAAGAAATTCAAAATGCATATAAATATGATATGTGCAAACATTTTTTATTTTGTTTCAAATAATGTCCTACTCTGCTGTGTGTATGGCATCTAAGACATAATGAACATTTTTAGCATATAAGTAATAATTCACTTGGTTTATGGACACAAAGCAGTATATAAACCATGTAGCTCAATAAATGCTTTATTTCCAATTCTTATGTGCATTACATGGTGACATATCTGGAATTATTTCAGAAAGCCATTTCAAGGCAGCAGAATGAAGTCACAGCAGAAGCTTTGGGTAACTCATGGCAGCTCTACCTGCACCGAGGCTGAGTGCAGGAGGAGTGAGGGGTAGCACCTTGCCTGTGCCTCGTGTTCACAGCTCTCCTCAAGCTGTGCAAGGCCATCCCAGAGTGTCACTGCTCAAGCACTGCTCCCACTGCCCAGGGGAGGTGTCTTACAGCCCTGGCTGCACAAGTCACACCTTCATATTGAGGCGTTGACACATCTGAAATAAGAGCAGAATTTGCTCTCTCTTTAACTGGTCCGTGGCCCTTTGCACAGAGTCCTTAGGCAGCTCTCCCAGCTCCTTGTGAGGTAATTAAATATTGATCTTGCCCCTTTTACAGATGAGGAAAATACTCATGCTGTGCTTCGGGAAAGGATCACCTTTTCCTGGTGTCATGGTTCATCCCCAGCCAGCAACTAAGTGTCACAGGTCCACTGCTCACAGCACCCCAGTGAGACTGAGGAGAGAGCCAGAAAAGAAACAGGGAGAAACGTCTGGGTTGAGGTAAAGACAGTTTAATAGGGAAATTAAAAACACACAAGTAAAGCAAAAGATGGAATTCATTCCCCACTTTCCAAGTTCACCCAGGGGTTCAGCCATCCCCAGGAAAGCCGGGCTCCATCACCCCTAAGGTGCCTCCTTGCTGCTTCTCCCCCAGCTGAACGTGACACAGTCAGGTATGGGGCAGCCTTGGGTCAGCTGTGCCAGCTGTGCCCCCTCCCAAATCCTTGTGCCTCTGAGGAACAGGAAAGGTCCTGACAGTGCTCAGCCAGAACTAAAATATCCCTGTGCTATCAACACTTTCCAACACTAATCCAAAACATAGCCCCGTGTTAGCTATATGAGGAAAATTACCTCTGTCCCAGGCAAAAGCAGTACACACAGTCTGTTATTCCAGTTGATATAATTTTCTAATTAAGGTATAATTAGTGTATAATGCAGTAGAAATACTAGGTAGGAGTGAAACTGTGGCCATCTACTGTTATTGAACATGTTCTATGAACCCCATTATGCCATTGTAAAATAATTCTCTAAACGTCAGTGATATGAGGAACACAAACAAGAAGTCGCTGTTATTAGATGTGCTTTTATTATGCAGCCTAACTGAAAGAAATATTGTGCTTAAGAATAAGCAGGGAGGTAAAAAATGAGGGATTTTGATCACAGAGAAATCAGTTTTACCATGTGCTGTAAATATTACTGAGGCAGCAGCATGCCTACTTTTCAGAAGCCAGAAAATGAACAAAACGAAGGGAGGAATATCATGAATTGTAATTTGCTGGGAATGCAAACTATTCAATGCATTTAGTCTTTTCCTTCTAATTTTTTTTTTCTTTGTTTGGTTTTGTTTTTAAGTAAGGTAATATACATATTTTGATCACTTTGCTGGAGCCTCAAAACATGGAAATACAGTACCAATGAGACTTGAAAGCTCCATCAAACGCCTGCTGAGAAGTGTCTGTTGCTGGCACAACTGCAAGAGCTTTCGCTATTTTTTCAACCAACATTTGCAGCATTTCCCACCTAGTGCAGGAAATGATGGCTGCTTGCATAAACATATATTTAAGGCTTAAAAGAGCCAGCTTTGAAGTTAGTCCAACTGTTGGTGTTTATAGAGGAATGAGTGTTCAGGAGAGAAGCTGCCTGTTCATCAGCTCGCTGTGGCAAATCTGCTTGAAATTCAGCGAGACAAGAGTTAACCTTTCACTGCCCCTGCAGCTAAAACACAGCTCTGGTGCTCTGCACTCCTGCACCAGCCTCCACGTTGCCTTTTGTGAGTGGTGTAATTATCAGCTTCGTTGTAATAACTCTTGCATTTAAGTATTATGCTTACCCGAGGGCAGCCTGGGAGATTTTATATTTGCAAGCCCCATTTCATCCTTCTATAATAAAACTCCACACTGAACATAGGGTGGCACCAGGCAAACATCAAAATGTCTAATATTTAGGAGATAAAGGATGAAGCCTGATATACTCTTGCAGAGAAATGAAGACTGGTAGACTGAAGGCAACTAAACTAGTTAAGCTAAATATATAATTATTTGGCAATTTAACGACTAGATATTCAGTGAATATTTGTTTACTTATGGAATTATACAATAATTAAATTAGTCTTCATAACAGAGGAATGAGACAAAGGTTTTTCTTTAATTTCACGTTCCCACCTAAGGTTTTCTTACAAGGAGATTTTGATAACGTGGGAATGCAGAACTGTGCAATATGTGGGAAAACAGCAGCACCAAGGAAGTTATAGTTTAGCTTTTTACCACAGAGACATGTTCAATAACCAGGTCAGCTTTCCTAGGAGAAAAGCAAGCAAATAAACCCAGCCTCCCACCTGAACTTAATTTGATGCAGATGAATGAAACATCAGCAGGCCTTTGGACCTAAGTGAAAAGGGGAGCAAATGAAAGGCGGTTATTTTTGTTGGGAGATAATTTTTTGTTATTTTATGCTTCTAAGATTTGAAGCCTACCTGAAAAAAACTGGAACTCAAATATAGGTCTTTGTTTTTAAGATTTTGTTTTTCATTTATATGAACACAGGAAACTTGGGAATATCTCATTTTATTGCTTTTGTGATTATAGGAAAGAAAAATCTGTAACTTTATGTGCTGTATTCCTGTGCCATATACTAGATTAATAGCAGCAGATAAATTTTAACCCATTCTCAGTGCAGTCCTTGGGCCTGTCTCACTGGGGACACTCCTGTAATGTATAGCATTCATTTGAGTCTAAACTCTGGTTATAATGATGTTGTCTTCTTAAACCATGGGCTGTAGAGCTGCTGAATATCAAATATTGCTCAGTACACTGTGATGTAAAATATTTCCCTCTCTGGTAGCTTTGCCACATAATAAGTGTTCAAAAAATTCATGGATGAGGTGTTTAGGAAAATGGTTTAGTGGTGGACTGGGCCTGTAAGTTTGATAACTGGACCTGATGACCTTAGAGGTCTTTTCCAAACTTAATGATTCAATGATTCTTATCTGGAACCTGCATGTGCCCTTTCCCAGGCACCTGACTACAAAACTGGTGCTTTTCCAGCCTCCCGTGCCTGTGTCTCCACTTCTCCTTATCTTTACAGCTAAAGTGCCTTTCCCTGGATGAAATACCAAAGAGAGCATGGTCCCCAGTGCTGCTGCCTCTGGATGCTCCTCTGCTCTCACCTCAGAGCAAGGGCGGCCACCCCTGAGTTCTCATTTTGGGGGAAACAGAACTTGGTTGTAGGGGCAAGTGGGGGCTGAGGGGAAGAACTGCAATGGAAGAGCTCTGCTAGTGGGGGAGCAGGAGCTGGAGGAACTGGGAAAGCACAGAGGGGCTATTTCATTCTGAAAGCCCAGTTATTGCATGTAAAGAAGGTGCATTACTATCACAGCTCTTGGGTATGCTTTGGTGTATTTTCTAATATCCATAGTGGGAAAGAATCAAACTAATCCCCGTTCAGTGCTGGCAGAATGGGAGTGTCTCCAGCAGCCAGTGCAAGGCACTGAGCATGGGAACAGCAAAAAATGCTTATCTAACCCTGCAATGAGCTCATCCACTGCCCCCAGCCTTTCTGGGCAGGCAGGCACAGCCAGCACGGGCACACTGGATGCCATGGCTGGCTGTTCTCCCTGTGGGAGCTTCAGGGCTCTGACAAAGGGCCTGGGGGATTTTGTTAACCAAGAGCATGAGTGATAGCTGGGCTAATGCACACCTCCAACACTCCGTGTTGTATTTTAAGCATTTTAGTGGTCTAGCCGAAGTGTAAAAATGGATGCAGGGTTTTTAAAACTTTGTAATAAAGAGAAAACATTGTTTGAAGCCATGGAAGCCTCATATCCACTGGCACAGTAACTGATGCAGTTTGCTTCTCCTGTACTGCCCTGAAGTGCCTTTGGATACTCATATATAAAATGTAAGTACATAACCTGCTGTAAAAAGCTACAGCAGTGCCCTTGGCAAGCTTCCCTGGCCTGTGGAGGGTAATTACATGTGGAACACAAACACAGCTCCAAAATTGACCTTGTTAGATGCCCAGCTTTTTCTCACAGAAATTATGTGAGATTTATCCACGGTAATAAGAGTCTTTGTGGTATCTTGATGGAGAATTTTGACTTTGTAACCTAAGCAGAGCTCACTTGGCAATAAAGAAATAAAGAAGATACTTCTTCCACCAGTCCCAAGAAGGATTTAGATCCATACCCAGCCCTGCCAGGCCCCAGTTCCAGACTGCTCTTGTCCTCCAAGTCAGGCGTGCAGCTGGAGAGGGGAGCAAACCAGAAAGATCAGCTTGTTCTGGATGGAAATGTGTCTGCAGCAAAGGCCAGCATGCAAATACAGCCTTATGTTTCAGCCAAAAATCAGACAGAAATGGTCACAGCTGAAATGTGACATCAGGCCCTGGTTGCTTACAGCAAAGCACACAGCTGCTTAGGAAGGTGTGACTTTTAAAATCTATTCTTTACAGGTAAAATTGTGAATGTCCCTGTGTTGCTCTCATGAGTGCCATGGTTCCTGCAAGTACCATATATAAAAAGGAAAAAAAAATCTGCATTTTTAAGACAGTTTTGTAGTTGAGGGTTTTTAGGCATTTACCTGTGCTTTTAATGGACTTATGGGATTTATGCTGTTAGATTACCCTCTTTGTTTATCCACATCAAATTATCTTTATCATGACTAAAACTAAGCTAGTCAGAAATGTTTAGCAGAAATGGCTTGTGCGAGAATTATGATTTTCCTCTTTTCTTTCTGTAAATACAGAAGTTCTGATAAAAACTTTAAAGCAGGCAGATTGCTGCTGTCCAGGAGGATTTTACTAAGGAATTTATAAGAGAAGATTATGAAGAAGAGAGAAAACAGATCCAACAAATAATCAACTCAAGTGTGGGGGAATGAGATCAAATATAATTTCTGCGGACAGAGTTTTGGCACATATGAGGAGAAATAAAATATATTTATAAATCACAAAAATTACTGGATAAGAAAATGAACAATTTGATACAGATTTACTGTTTAAAAATTGAGGTGCAATATTTGTAGTTAAACATTTATATAAATGAAATCTGTGTGAATATTTCTGTACAGATTATGAAGGTGACCCTGATTTATGCCATTCCTGAAAAAAAAGGAACCATTTAAATATGTAAATTTGAACTAAGTTTAGGGAGGGTTATCAAAAATGTCTGTTATCTTTGAACATGAACATATGCTCACTATGCTAATTCTGTAGGATCCTTAGATGAAATGCTGGCTTATTTCAGTGTTTTGCATTGCTTTAAATTTTGACTTCAGATTTCATCCACAGTTTTCCTTTTTTTGTAAGATTTTTGTTTTCTTTTCTTTTTTTCCCAATCACCGAATTCCAAATTAAGAAGGATGTCTGAAGGGTTAAATTTTCCTGTGTTCCTCTGCTAGCCTTGAGAAGTTGCATCTTGCTGGACACTGCGCTGAAAACAGTCCAGAAGAATATGAGACCAGAACCTGACCACCCCATAATTCATAAGTGAATTTAATGTATTACCTAGGATAAACTTTATTTAAATTTTCCTTAAAAATACATGCCTTTAAAATGGCTAAGATCAGAGAGCCCCAAATTTTTAAATAGATTGGTGGTGTCTGTATATACTTGAAGTTTTTTTTTAAAAGATAAGATTTGTCACAAAAGGAAACTATGCTTTCATGTTTGGAAAAAAATCCTCAGTTCCTGATTGTCCAAGAAACTTTTCTGCAGGTTTCTTCCTGAAAACTTACAGAAAAGACTTTTTGGTACAATGAAAGGATGAAGTCTGACTGCTATTTTATAAATCTCATTACCATTTTAGGGTTTTTTTCTTAGGGTTTTCTTCCTTTTGAGATGAAGATGATAGCAGTTTATCTTTTCATTTCAAACATGACCCACAGAACATTTTTCTATTAGTTTAAGCTCTTGCATCTCTGTTTTTTATGCCCCACAAGAGCTCTTTTGTTAGGGTGTAAATATGTTCCTAAAATAATGGAAGTGCCATTATCACCCTTTTATTCATTTAGGTGCCCAGGAAGGGAATTGCAAAGGCATTTAGCAAAAAGCACACTTTTAGTATAAAGAGATAACATTAACACAAGGATCTCTGCAGATCATTAGTCTGGTTGTTCTCTAATGTGCTCTGCCTTGAATTTTGTTTACCAGAATATTGTGTGAGATTAATGGCAGACACATCTGTGAAGAGATGCTGGAAGTTTTCACTCGTTGCTCACCTCTTTCTCCTGGCACTGGGCTGATCCACGGAGTGAGTATTCATTATATCCTTATCTCCAAGCTGAGGAGCAGCCCTGTCTGTGTCCTGTATTCTCTATCTGAATGGCTGAATCCCAGCAGAAAAGAACAGGTCACTCAGTACCAAGTGATATTGTAAAAGTGAAGAATAAAAACCACAGGAGGTTCTAAATGCTGTAGCTTGAATCCCCAAATTCTGTATTTTTTTACAGAGCAGACAGCTGGGGTTTTTTTTGCACTGTCCACACTGTTCCCACACAGCTCTTGGAATGTTCCTCAAACCTCCAATGATGCATTGTGGGAACTGGTAAAAACCTGGAACAATGCTGTGAAAAGATATCAGAACATTTCACTTAAAAAAAAAATCTTCTGATTCTTCATCGTTTTCGAGATGATGGTATTTTGACTTTTTGGAAGAAAAGATCGAAAATATTTGCTCTTTGAATGAAATGACTAATAGGGATTTTATGTGTGTAAGTATCCATTACTTCCCTAGGTAAACTGTCCTGCTGCCTGCCTATCTGTGCTACACTCCTTTGAATTTGAATTTGTTAGCATTAGCTTCTAGCCACTGCATGAAATTGAACTGTATCCTACCCTTTATACCAACCATAAAAATGAACATTAGTCTGGAAATTTTACAAGAGGAGTTTGCAAAATCAGCCAGGCTACTGGTTATTGTGGCCGTGTTTCATATCCTAAAGCATTTACAAGTAATTTTGATATGAGAGACAATGGCTGTTAGGAGCTGTGGTGAAGTGTCGCCTTGTAAGGCAGTCTTGTTTCCAACCCATGTGCAAATGAAATAAAACAAATAAGTCTCAGCATCTCCAATTAAAAAAACTCAACTCTGATGTTCTGTTGTCCTTTGAAACCATTTGGCAACACCTCTAGCACAGGCTGGGTTTTTTTCAGTCAGCCAAGGGCCAGTCAATGTTCTTTGACTCAGGTTGTACTCTAATCTTGGGTGCTTTATGAATTTACAGAGAGCTGAGGGAGATTTGTGGAAAATTACTTGGCATTTTTCCATTACTGCCAATAGGATTAGAAAAGTGATGAACTGTCACGGGAGGTTTTGATGCCTCCTAATAACAACCTGCAAGCCACACTTGCAACCAGCTGTTGCTTTTTATGGTGCAACTCAGCTTGGCTGGCAGAGCTGTTTGATTTTCAGCACTCAGAACCTCCAGTACCTTTCTGACAGGCTGGTCCACCCAGGTTTGTCATCCTTCCTGTGTCCAGCAGCAGCTTTGCAGGAACTGGAAGCTGCAGGAGACCCAAAGCTGGGATGGATGTCCACTTTTCATAAAAAGAAAAAAAAAACAAAGCAGGAAGGAGGATTGGCACAGGTTTCTTAGCCTCAAACACTTTTTAAACTGATCAGGTTTTTTGGGTGAGTGACACCTGTCCAGGTGATTGCCCCCAAGCTGAGGGTCAGTGCAGTCTGTGACCAGAGCGTTCACTTGTATTATTTCACTGTCTCTTTTTACAGCATGAAGAACTTTGCCCTGATTTAGGTCATCATGTAACATTTAACTAATTAGCTAAGTAATGTGGCTGCATTCAGTCTCATGATATATCATGAGACCTGAATAATTTTCACTATCATGTTCTGTTCACTGACAATAGATATGATGAGAAGGAGGAGATTTATACCTTTTCACTGTCTGTGAAAAAGAGGTAAACTGATGTAAGCATAGTTGGTCAAAACCTTTTGAATTATATCTTTCTTGGTTAAAAATAACCAAATCTAGCTTATTGAACCCCTGAAATTTATGAAAAAACAATAGTATATTGTTTCAAAATTTTCAAAGCACTTCATTAGAAAACTTTTTGAACGCATTCCAATTTTTATTTTCATTTTAAGCTAACTAGGTAATAGTGTTTACAGAGAAAAATACTCATATCAAATGAATTATTTTGAATTATTTTAAATAAACATAGGTTATTTCATATATTGCCTCACAGCAGTGTGAGGCTGGGAAATTTCACTCCATTTATTCTTTATTTTTGAAAAGTGATGTGAATGTGGTGATGTAAAACAAGTCAGAGCATTACTTCTATTAACAGAATGTGTTATTATTCAGTGGAAATGCCAAGAAATTAGTTTTTCTCACAAAATCCAAAACTAAACAGTAAACAGAGGACATTTGAAAACATTTGTCTGTGGACAATCAGCTGGTTTGGGTGTTTAAAGTGCACTGACAGTCCTTGTCCAAATAATAAATGCTGTGTGTTTAGACAACCTAACCTATAGAAATAAACTGGAAATATTCCATAAAGTCACACAGAAGAGTTAACACTTTACCTTCCAAAGGCTCCCTTAACACCAGGTGGTGTGTCCTGATATGAATCAACCCTTTGATAAAGATTAAACACAAAAAATGGAGAAAGCAACTCAGATTAACAGAATAATTTGAAGACATTTATAGCCCAATTTCACTGCCACATTGTGCCAGAAGAGCAAAGCAGCAGAAGTGATATATAGATCATTGATTTTTATCCCTTTCAGAGCAGCCCTTCTTAGTATTTCTAATGAAACATTAAATGATCGTAATGTAAACTGTAACAGAATGGCATAGTTTTATACTTTCTTAATTGGATGCTAATATCCATGTCAGTATTTGCATGAAGAATGGTGTGCTAAGCCAAAATATCAAGGTTTTTAAAACCCATAATCATTCTTCTGCTGATACCATCTGTCAGCTTAATCTTCACCTCCCAGAATTCAAGGAAGACGGTGCCTTCAGGGGAAGGAAAAGAAAAAGATTGTAGTTATGAAAGTACAGTAAATTGAGTTTAAACCATGGGCTTGGAATACCATTTGATGATATAGGATTTATTAGTTATTAATTGTCAAAGTTGGAAAATAATTAAGAATTGCTGTTGGGGCACTGTCAATCATCCTCCCTGTGGGAGTCCCTGGAGAAGGGATGGAAAAGGTGAGAAGGGATGGAGGAGATGGAGGAGTGAGGGATAAGGGATGGAGAAGGGATGGAGGAGGGATGGAGAAGGGGAGAAGGGATGGAGCAGGACTGTAGAAGAGGTGGAGAAGGGTTGAAGAGATGGAGGAGGGATAAAGAAGGGATGGAGAGCAGTGCAGATACAAGGCTGGCACAGCAAAGACCTGATGAGCAGTCATGGAGCTCCCTCAATACCTGGAGCAGCTGAAATTCCCTCTGCATCAGTGAAATCTGGGTCCCCTCTGCCCTGCAGTGGAGGGGATGAGAAGGAGCTGAAATGAGCTTGTGCTCCATTCTTCACAGAGCACTGAAGGGTTTGGATTGGAGGGAATCATCTCATTCCAAGACGCATCATGGACAGGGGTCTCACCCACTAAATCAGGTTGGTCTGAGCCCCACCCAACCTTGATTCTCCTTTGAGCTTGGCTTTACAACCCCCCTGCACATGCATGACCTGGGCAGGGCTGTTTAGTATGAGTCACCTTGTCCCTGTCATTTTTAGGACACACATCCCTCAGTGCACTATCAGACACCCCTAAGGAAGCCAAACCTCAGAGAAAAAGGGAGGAGGGGACCTGGAGAGCACACATCTGCTGCAGCCTCCTCTGAGAGTAGAACCTGTGTGCAAAGCAAGCACACATCTCCTGGCACATTACCTCAAATCTCTGCAACCCTGCAGGGGCTGCAGGCCTGACAAAATGAGAGGGTGCACATTCAAACCTCTCCAGCTGCTATCAAACCCTTGTGACCACAGCTGCTTTTACTGGATTGCCCTAAAGGAATTCCAAAGCCATTGCTGTCCCAAAGTGATGCTGTTGCTGGAATTTCAGAGACAAACAGCCCTGTGGTGTCTGTGGAGCAGCTGAACCTCCACAAGAGCTCCAGGTAACCCCTTGGACAGCTCAGGTGGGGCTGGGCTCCTCTACCCTGCCAGGGATGCTCTGCACAGAGCAGAAAGGTTCTATGTGAGCCCACAGTGCCCCCTCCACCTCACTCATGCAAAAGGAATCTGCTTTATACACTCAGGGACAAGTCTGCAAGCCAGCCCATGTGCAATAGGTGGAAAAACAAGTAAGAATTGTTTCCAAAGTGCCAATCTACCAAAAAAAAAATTATATATATATATATATTTCATTTCTTTCACATACTTTAAACCAGTATGAATGCTGAAAAAAATATGCAAGGTATCTTTAAATGAATATTTTTTAAGAAAAAAAAATCAAAGCGAGTTTGGGGGTTTTTTGTTTTGTTTTGTTTTGTTTTTAAATTTCTGTTTCTTTTTTCTCCCCAGGGAATACTTGCAGCTTTTCATACTGCTTTGAACAGCTGGTCAGAGGAAAAGGAAGAAGTAAAATCTAGATCTACAGATAGCTACTCTGCTAAGGACCTACTGCTCTGGCCTTACTGGCTTGCAAAGATGCGCCACAAACAGTTACAAAAAACCTAAAGCAGGACGTAAGAAGTGTGTGGCACACAGGAGGTGTGTTTGCTGGAGTCTCCAAGGAACAACCTGAGGAATCTTGGCTTCAGGCGTGAGGTACAGGGGGAGGAGTGTAATCCAAGGAAGACAAAGAGGAGAAGAAATATAATCTGCATATGGAAAATTTTTATTTTGATGTAGAAAATCAAAATTGTTCCAACAAAATTTTCCTCCAGCTTCTGGAATCAATGAGCACCCATGGCCATTTCCAGCTCCCAAGAGGGCAGAAAATATCTGGGCTATAGCACCAGACAAGTAAGATTTTTTTCCATTAATGCTATTTTCATAATGTCCAAAATAAAATTAAGCATGTGGTGAGCTGAACAGGGAGGACAAGTTGGCATAAGGAGAATACTGTTTGGTTCTAACTTGCAAAATGATCTTTTTTTGTCCCAGGAGCCAGATTATGTATGTTAAATCTTTGTATAGAACAGCTTGTAAATTTGAGGTTTCATAAAGTTTTTGTATATATGTGCACACATAAATATATATACATCTATATTGATATAAAAGGCATTGTAATTTCATAATTTTTACTTTGTACTGTACACTTCTCCCCACATCTCATATGAATTTCTGAATTATTTGTCCTATGTTTGGTTATCTGTGATTCCAGAATTACTTGGGAAGATCTTACTGAGCAAATTTCCCAGCACCTGAGTCCTCAGACTGGTGCTCTTGTCAGTCAACAGCAGAAGGCTGAGTTTCAGAATATTTTAAAAAATGGGACCCCTATTTTTCTCTTCTCTTCCTTCCTCCCAACCCTTCATTCAGTAAGCAATTGCAGATTACCAGAGGGAGGGGAGTGTTCCATGTATTTCCTTGTAAATTATATTAGAGATCAAGTAGTTTATCCTACTTCCACTTATTAATACAAGACAGAGTCTAAAGTACACAGAGACACAACACATATTCATTTAGCAGTGACAAGTTAACCAGGCTTTCTAAAGAACATTAAAGTCTGCTCAATCAGTGTCATTCTCCAGATCTTTATTTGGTCCATTATGGGGAATCTGAACGAGGAATTAAATTCCCATATAAGATAACAGCCAGTCATTCTGACGCAAGGGAATTTCCATAATTTATCTGCCAAGGTGAAATTCCACCCAGGGCAGAGGACCAGCCAGAGGAAGGCAAAACATTTCAGCCTGGAATAGATCTATTGAAGCCTCAAACAACACAAAGGCCCTGGGCTGCTCCTTCCAAAGAGAATTTTTTACTGCAAGATATGGAATTGCCTCCCTTCTGGAGAAGTTAATTGTGGTTACACCAAAGGCCAAATTAATTTCATCATCATCAATCAAAGTTGAGTCAATAAGGACCTATGTACTACTTTGAATAATAAAATCCCTTATAAGGGGAGGAATTATTTGCCCTCCCTTTGAAGTATTTCTCTTGGGAAATGAAATGGAGAAGGGCAGAAAATGGCACCACCATCTATTTTATAAATGCTAAGTGTCTTTTCACATTCATAAGCCTTTAAGCCAGAGCTTCTTGGCTTTACGCATTGTCTCAAAGCTGTTTTGAAACTTCTTTTGTCAGCATGCTAGTCTTACTTTTGGGTTTCACCTACATATTTCTCTAGAAGTCCACCTTAACCCAGAACCTGGCAAGTAATTTAGCACTTATTTATTGAAACATGTGCATGAGAGCCTTAAAACCACCAGACAGTTGCAGCACAAACATCTGTCTTATCAAAAGATAACACCCTGTCAAAATGCCCCGGAGCAGAATCTCTTGCCTTGGTTTTAAGCAGAAGCAGCAGCAGCTCCAGCAGTTAGAGAGCGAGTATTTTTGGAAAGATGACAGCTGGGTTGTCAGACATTAATGCTGAATTACACAATGCTTGTATGCCACAGCAGAGATGTAACAAGCAATTATTCTTACATTATCATATATAGGGCTGCCAAAGTGCTGTCTGAGAGGCAAGAGAAAGGGCTCGGGGTCTGTTCTGGTTCTCTTGGTGCTGGGGGGTTTCCATCAAATGATGTTCAGTCTATTTTCAGTCTTGTCCTCTAAGGGAGTATCAGCTTAAACATCTGTCATGGCAAAAAGATGTGAACGAGTGGCATCTCCGAGGCAGAATTATCCCCAGCTTGAGAAAAGCAGGCAAGTTACAGTAACTGCTGCTGATCAGAATTTAGCTTCTTCATCAGCAGATTTAGTACAGAGAGTAAAATCATATTTACTTAATCTTCAGTGTTGGAAGTCTCAACAAATTTCATTGTGTTTCAAATATGTCATTTTTACACAGCACTGTTAAAAAGATCACTGCAGTCTTCAAAGAAAGTAAGAGGTCTCTGGGTAGTATTTATTTAGATCTTTTCTCATCTGGAAAGAGAAAATAAAAGAATCTCAGTCGGGGAGAAGGATGAGCAAACATATTGAATAGCTCTTTTGTCAAAGAAAACAACCAAGCAAGCCCAGGGCTGGAAAACAGATGACTCAGGGTGATAAGGCACAGGTCTGTGAAATTATAAATAAAGAAATTAAAGAAAGGAATTGCTCACTGTTTCTCAAAACAGAAGAACAAGAGGGCAGCAAATTGCCTGTTTAGGTTACAGGTTCCAAAGAATCACTAGGTCTTTTTCCAACATCCAGTTAAATGGTCAGTTTAGTTAAACTAGTTAGTTAAACAATTAGTCAAATTCATTGTTAGGAACCACAAATATATTTGAGGTTAAAAGTCCAGCAACAAAACTGGTGGAAGGAAAAAACTCCATAGAGGACTTTAGATGTAATTTCTGCCTCAGTTGCAAAGTTTTATCCTTGTAATTCTTCCCAGGGTATGCACTGCTGGAGTGGCTCATGGCCCACACCAGACCTGACAGGGATCTTCTCATGCTCTAAATCACAAGGCCAGAAATTTAACTCATTCCAGTTGTCAGGAAGCTGCTGAAGCCAGGTGGCCCATGCAGATTTATTCTGAGGGCCTCTCTATATTTGTGACTATCAGAGAAAAGGAAGGACCTTAAGAAAACAAGAAAATTTAAACAGAAAAGTTTTATAAAAAGTTATTCAAAAGTCCTTTCATATATCTTAAGGTGCCAACTTTTAGAAATTCTATTGGAAATAATTGTGTGGTTTTCCAAGAAGAACCATTCAGGAGCTGCTCCATCTCACCTGCTGCAAAGCTTTGATAAGGACAGTTCTCCAGACATGACTTTGCTAAACCAAGGCAGGGTGCTATTCTCAGTCAGATTCCTCAAAAATATTTCTTAGCCTCATCTCACACTTCTGGTTTCTTAGATTCAGCTCAGATTAAGCAGTAACTCATCCAGAAAGGGTGTGAAAATAGTTGAATCCAGCACAATTAAATAAATTCACAGTCAAGTCATGTTAAGAAAGATCAGTGGTTTCCCCTTCCCCTTGGGACCATGCAACATCCAACTGCACAGCTAATTTTGGGAAGAATGACAGGCTTCAAGCACAATGACAACTAAGCAGAAGCATTACTTAGACTGTCAACTGAACCAAATGTGGCTATGGCATCTGAAGTCAGTTTTATGTGGTATTAACAGATAAATATTCAATAAGTGTGTCACTGAGAGTCACTAAATCCTGTTTCTCATGTTAACCAAGATCTGCTTCCCCTTTGATTTTGGAGAGACCAAAACTTGTGAGATTCTGCTCCACATTCACCTTTCCAAGCTGAGAGAGAGCTCTGAGTTGTGGGTGTCTCTCCAGCTGTGGAATTCAGATCACACCCCTGATACCTCTGTTCCAGCACACCCGTTTTCCAGCTGGGCTCTGGCTTCATCCTCCCTCTGGCTGAGCCAAGTTGGGCTGAGAGCTGCACAAGGACAGTCAGCAGTGCCAAATACACATTCAAGGGCTCCTCTAATGAATCCCCACTGAAATTCCATCAATTGTGCAAAATATATTAATTAGATGCTGCTTGCCGCACAGGTGAATGTTTTCTGGGGTGTGTATTTATTGGTAAAAAAAATTGACTAGCAGGGTACCTGAATTTTATTCACAGCATCTATTCATAGCACAGAGACACATCCTACAACTCTAGTCACTATTAAGAAAAATCAACAAAAGGCTACAGGATTATCTGAGCTTCTGTAGCAATTTCCTCTCATACAATAGGCATGCCTTACTTTTCCTTTGGTTGTCCAAGGAAGTATTATTTGTAAAATGCTCCACTGTGCTTTAAATAGTTCTCCAGACCATTTCTCAGATGAATTAAGAATAAAATTACCTGTTATTGAACAGGAATAATATTGTATTCCTCTGTTGCCACAGATTCTGTTTCAGATGTGCTGGGGTTAAAAAAGTCCTCCCTAACTCTCGCAAAGCCCTACAGGGAGTCCCTGTCACATTTAATCTTTCCCTGTCTCGCTGTTTCTCAGGGTGTCTTCTGAATAACAGCAGTTTTGTCTATTTTATTTGGTCTTTCTCTTACACACACCCAGTTGAAGAAAAGTAATTGAAACTATGGCATCTCACCTTGCAGGATCTGTGTAGTTTGAACCGAAGTGTAACCAGAGATCAAATTTCTGCCTATCAACTGCATAAATGTGAGCCAAAGCCTGCAGACATCAGTGAACTCTGCAGGGGTTCACTTGCTGAGCAGGTGTTCATGGCCCATCACAGGAGGAGAGAGATTTGGGTAAAAATTGCTTTTCACCTCTACGAACTGAGCAGCTTTTTGCTGCAATTTGCACCTCTGGACCTTCCCATCAGCACAGTGACACCCAGGTTACTCTGGAGGAGCCTGAGCACAACGGGGAGGAATCAAACAGTTCTGTGTCTGCTGCCTGGGTTTTGCTGTAAAACACAAGCTGGTGTTGCTGCAGGAGCTCTGTCTTGCCTCACTTGAGCCACAGCAGCTGCATCCCTTTCCATGGCATTGTACACAGATTTCTGACTCACCATCAGAAAATGCTTCCCATTTTCTACACAACTGACCTTTTTTTTTTCAGCTATACAATCTCCTTTTTTTTTTTTAAGTAGAAGCTTGAGGGTTTTTTTTTTGTATGCTAACTTCTAAAAATAAAAATAATCACCAGTGTTAAGCAACCTCCAATAGGGATGAAGCAGAAACAGGCCAGTCAGATCTCATCAGACAACACAGTCTTCCTTAAAATAAACTACCCTGCTGTTTCCCAGCAATTGAAGTTTCCTATGGAGAACACCCCTGCATCTGGAAGCACAGCTCTGAGCCAGGACTCATTAAGCACCCAGCCTGCCTTCCACAGAGGGGGAATCTTTTAGCCCTGGGAAAGGCTTTGAAGCACTTCTGGCTCCCAAGCAGCTCCTTCCTGAGCCCCTCAGGGAGGAGTCTCCAGAGGGCTGTGGTAGCCCTGCCTGAGGTCAGCCCTCCAAACCTGGCCCTGTGTGTGGCTGTGCCTGGGAGAATCTCCCAGGGGTGTCCCAGGTGTGCAGAGCTGGGAAATAACTGGAAAGATCTTTGGACATCTGTCTGAGCTGACCAGGATTTTGGAGAGCACCTTGAAAACCTGTTTTACTCCTTCCAGATCTTCATGGACAAAAATTTGCTTGCACCAACAATTGTCGAATTTGAGGTCTTTTTAAAAAACTGCTAGGCTGGATGGAGCAATTTTGGACCTTGAACATTATCAAAGAATTCTATTCCCTAAACATCTCCAGCGCTGAGCTGCTCTTGTTTCTAATAGTGTGTGCTTACATCCTCTCCTTACTTTTCTATTGACAGAGACACATTTAAAACCTTAAAGCTGATTTTTTTTAACCTAGTAAGTGCATGTTAGACTTCTGAAAATCTCTTCTAGGGATTTATGCTTTAATTTCATACTCCAAACCTCAGTCTTATTAAGAGACAGTGATATTGGGATATTAAAAAATTAATTCTGTGATGATTTTTACTAGTCCCATCTTCTTTCAGAACCTCACAAATTATCCCTTTGTTATTATGGTCTGGTGAAAATCTATTCTTGGTGTGAATGATAAGACAGGTGTATGTCATTTTGAAGACTCCAGTAAAGATATTTTAAGGAAGCACTTAGCAGCATAAATGAAGTGTCTTCAAATAATCTACAACAATTGTTCAAGAATATTTTCCATGCAATTATTAAAATAGACCAGTGAAATTCTTACACATTCTTGGGATTGGATTACATTTTTATGTCTTACCACAGAGCAGTTAATTTCTGGCTATTTCTTGCAGGACCTAAGCCCAGCTGCTGGCTGTTCCCAGAGGCAGGACTGGACACAAATGGCACAGACAGGTCAGGTACAGTGACATCAGTGTCCCAAGCAGGTCTTTGGATGTTTGTCCCATGGCTTGGGATCACTCTGTGGTGGGAGGCTGGTGGTTCCAGAGGGAAAAGAAAGAATCACAGTGAAACATCAGCCAGAAATGGTTACTCAAGGGATGGAAATGCTCTCGTGCTCCAGCTCTGACCTCTGCCCTTTCTCTGCAGTGTTTTCTTGTGCTTTTGCCCAACTCATTTTATGTTTTACTGTACCTAGTCAAACAGATTGGGGAGTTTCACTCACAAATTCATAATGAAGCAGCCACACAATCTTGCTGTCAAATTCATTTTTTAAAATTTCCCATGGATTTCATCTCTCCTATTTAAGCAATGCTTCACGGTTCTTTGTATTCCTGTTCTAAGTATTTCCTATGCAAACATGGCCTTAAAATATCTGCTGGCTTCTTTCCCTGCCTTATGTTTTAGCCAAGCTATATCTAAACTACCTTGAGTTTCTTTTTTTATCTCATGTGAATGTTCATAATTCCTTGGTTGGGTTTTTTGTGGGGTGTGTTAGTGCTGTGCTTTGCCACTCCTCTCCCCACCAGGGCCCTCTCTCCCATCAGCAGTGGATTTGTGGCACTGGGATGTCCAAGGGCTGGATCACACCATGAGGATTCCTGCTGAGCTCCTGCTGTGGAAGAGCTGGCATGGACAGGAAGAAAAGCTGCTTTTAAGGTATGGTAAGAGAAAAGAGAGGGGCTGCAGCTCTGAGAGAAGCTCCAGGGTTGCTCTTGCTCCCCTAGGATAGTTGACTATACACATATTTTGTCTGAATGCCCATTTTTATTTTAGCCATTCCTTAGAATGGGGCCTCTTTTTTATAAGAGATCATTTCTTATTACAGTTGCTCTTTGATCTCCAAGTGGTGGTCGAGGCACAAGTAATTTGAAATGGTTTCTCAACAGCAGAAATTATAGTAGTAGTTGTGTTGCCTTTTTTAAAGTAAGTTTTCTCTCTGCTAGTGAATATCTGCAATTTGTCCTATTGTTCCTCAGATGAAGGTGGATTTTTTTTTAACAATGAAGAATTCTACTATCAAAAAAATTGAGAGTTCTTTGGGTAAATAAACCTCTTTTAATCTCCTTTAACTTGGATAATTTACTCACTATAGATCTAACAATTGAGATGAAACCATACAATATTTTGTTCTTTTAACTGACAATGCTTTTGTCATTTAACACAGGTGGGCTTTTTCCTTCTTTCTCATTCATTTTGGGACAGGTTTGGTGGCCAAATGGCACTGTCACTGTCCTCTGTCCTAATGTTCCTAGGGGCAATGAGGCAATGACCTCGCTTTTTTTTGTCCAGTTGTGAATTTTTAAAGGATTTGGGAAGATTTAACTTCTTGGGGGAAGGGGGGGGGGGGGGGATGAATTTTCATTTCTGTTAAAATTTATTCAGACAAAATGAACACAAGTCCTTTTAAACACAAAAGTTTTGGGGTTGGGATTTTTAAAACTGCATTACTGCAGCTGACTGGATGTGCTTTCTGCCTAAGAATCTGGGTTAGTATGCAGTGTGAAATATTGCTACATGCATTTCAGAAAGTCAAAAGCCCAAATATTGTTGCTCTGCAGCAGAAGTGATGGGGTTCTTGAGAATATGAGTGCTGAGCAGTTACTCAGATTAATAACAGGATGTCTGCAGTCCACTGAAGAGCATTGGCAATCACTCAGACACCTGAGCACTGCTCTGGGAGGACATTCAAACCAGAAAATGTTCAGATGTATTGCTGAAAATACATAACGTTTCTGGGAAGTGAAATCACATAAGTGAAGCTTGGAGTCATGCTCGGTGAACTCACAATCTGACTAACAAAAGAGATTACATGCGGGTGGGAGATGCATGACCTGAGATCTACTCAGTGGAAACACAGCAAAATGAAGGAGAAACTGATGAAATGTGCAAAAGGAGGGATTGGGAAGTGGATTTTGGGCTCTCAGCACACTGCACTCTGTGTGCAGTGCTGCACTCCCTGTGCTCGCTCACTAAAGGGGGTGGGTGGCAAACCCAGACCTGAGACCCTGGACATACCTGAGTGAGCCAGTTTGCTCTTTTGTAACCAGAATTTGTTCAGGGACTGCAGAAGGGAGGGAAGGGTCCAAACCCACATTCCTCAATCAGCCCAGGCTCTATTTGGCCTTTCCACATTTGCAGTTCCCTACATCTTGATAGATAGTCGTTAATAGTTGTAATTATCTGCAACCAAAACAGCCTGGCCTCTCGATATGAACAACTTGTCAGGGCAGATAAATGCAGGGCTTCAGAAAGTTGGCAGTGGCTCTCCAGGCAGCAACTGCTCTTGATGGAAGGTCCCCAAACTGCTCAAGGTGTGTTTGAAATATCAAAATAGAAATGACTGCTTTGTTTCCTGGCTGGCTCCAGCTTGAGCATTAGGTCATATCAAAGTCAAAGTGTGTTTTTTAATGATCAGTGCTCTGGGAAAAGGGGGATAAGGACTAAATTGGTTTCTCTTTAGGATGCTGGGAAGAGAAAGACCAGCAGGAACTACCAGGGAGAGGCAATGATAATGGTCCAGAGTCACTCTTCAGTGCATCTCAGTCAGAAACAGAAACAGAATTGCTTCGTTGACACTATACAGATAATCCAGCCTCCACGCCTGGATGATTATTAACAGCAGGAACAAGAAATATAATGATAGAAATATATATGTTTAAAAACTAATATTATTCACAGCGTCTGGTTGGACTTCAGACCATTATTAGCACTGTGAAATGTGTTCAAGTTTGAGGTTAGTGTCCATAATTGACCATTATTTCTTTCATTCAACAGCTTGACAAATGACACAATGGCAAGTTTTGGATAATTAAATAAATATATATAAATTAATACCCAATGTTTCTCCATTCCACTGTTCCAAAATACCTTTAACAAACACATTTGCAAGGAAATCACAACTTTCTTTGTGCTATGAGTAATGCAATATTAAGCATATACCTCAGCTCTTGAATGATGGCTTCATCTTTGACGTTAGCAAATCAAATATTCATTGCCTTGATTATTCAAATAATTAGACATTTTTTCCTTGAAAACCTCAGAAGTAAAGAGCCAAATCCCTTGAAGGGCTGTTCAATATTTAGTTTACTGTGAGCAGAGGAAGTCATCAGGCTGGAGGATCCTGGGATAGGGAAAAAAATGTTTTTTGCACAAAGACTCAGATTTTCAAAGTGAATGCTTTACAACCTTTGCCTTGTTGTGGTTACTTCTTGCAAAAAAAACAAAACAAAACAAAAACTAAAACTGGAGACCAGATCCACGCCTGAGGATACTTATCACAATTGCAGGAGCATTAATGGAAGCAGAGCCATCCCTTACCCAGCTGAAGGCTCTGCTCATCCATCCTGCTTTGACTTAAGTGGTGTTTAGAGACAATACCATCAGGAAACTCTGTATTTCACCCTTGCAGAAGAGGTGATGCAAAGCTTCTATTTTTATGCACAGAAATGAAATTAAAGATCATATATAATTAAAATGTAAATTCCTCAGGTTTTTTTATGAACATCAAAGAGTGGCACCAATGAAATCCCGATGTTTTTAAGGTTATAATTTACCAGTGGCATGAAAAGAAAAATTAATATTTAGATCTTTGTTATGCTTAATCATTTCAAGCTTTCTGACTGCTGTGAGGATGCCGTGGAGCATTAGAATAAAATCAGCTCGATGCTCATGCATAATGTGTGAGAAGTTTTTTGTTTGTTATAATTTCTACTCTTTCATACTAATTGTCATCAGCAGAGGATGCAGGCTGTAACTGTCTTGCTAAAGATAAATACAAATACAGCTACAGTATTTTTTGTTCAATTTATTCATTTATTCCACCCTGGATGTATACACCATGTAAAATGTATCTCTAAAGAAAGATAAAGGAAGCATTTCAGTGTGTGTGCACTGGAGAAATGAGAGGTTTAGGATGTATGTGTGCTTTTTATTTTTATTGAGAGACAAAATATAAGAGTGATTTCCATCCCTTTCTGCTACAGATTTTGGTTATGGATCCATGTTCCAGATGTTTATGGAGGTGTGCAGAAATATATTCTCAAAAAAAAAGTCAGAAGTGGCTTGACTTTAATATTAATTATTTAACATTTTTAATCATTATAAGTATTATCTATAAAAAAAAACCAGTTCACAATAAATGCTTCATAATAAAATACTGTTATATCAATATATGAATGTAGGTAACATTTTATGTACACAAATCCATAACAAGTTTAAATGCTTGATTTCACCATCCTAAACTACCCCATTGCAATGAATAACACAAAGAGTTAAAACCAAGTGGTTTGGGGTTTTTTTCTAATTTAAGTGTTTGGGGTACTTTTATGAACATATGAATACTTAAGTAATTTCTGTAGAAAAATATGTGCTTATCCTTATTCAAGATACACTTTCAAGAGACTTTTCTTTTTCCTTCATACTGGATCAGAAATGGAAAGAGTGTAGTTGTTTCAAAGGAGTCAAGGAGAAAGAGGACAACTGGGAACATTAAAAGCAGGCAAGTGTTTTCATTTTCATTTTCATTTTGGTTTTGGTTTTGCTACCCTTCAAACTAAGGCAGAACATCACTATTTGCTTTCCTTCAAGAATGATTCTTCATTCATACCAAGAGAATCCAGGGTTTCTAGGAAACTCAAAATCCTAAAATAATTCAGAAGCAATATATAAAGAATTCATTGTCTTTCAAAGGCCAAATAAGTTCAAGTGGCAGCAAAATAATTCCCTGCCCCTCTCTGATGGACACTGTCATTGCTGAGGATGGGCTTTGCACGGATTTATTGCCAGCAGAACACCAGCTATGGCTGACTGGTGTCAGCTGGGCCTGGACTGGAAGCGCTGCAGGAGAAACAGAAACTGGGAGTCAAGGGAATCCGTTTTGCAAGGGCTGTCCTGCCTCATGGCCCTGCCATCACCCTGGTGTAACAAATCCACAGCCAGACGGCAGCAGTGCTGTCAATTCCCAGCAGTTCCCACATGGAACAACAATCATGGCTCCAGTTGTGTGTCCTCAGTCAAATTCAGAACTTTGTAAACATCAGTGGGACATGAGACAGTGCTGAATGAAGACCCAGGGTTTGTTCTTTGAACAGCACCTGCTGAGGAGGTGGAAGCAGAGGTGTCACTGATTGTTCCCTCAGCAATCTGCTGGAAGGGTTTCCTCAAGAGAGCCTGTGGGTGTCCAGTAACCAGGGAAGACCAAAGAGGGAGGGAGCCCCATTGCCTCTGATGGCTCAAAAAATGGAGCAAAGAGCATTTGTCCTGGTGAAGAGCCCACAGAGGGGATGGGATTCTGCTCAGAGAACACTAAATCTGACAGGCAATCAAGTCAACATATCCAACACCTACAGAACCTTTCTGAATTCTTTCTTATTGTTGGTTTTTTCTTTTGGGGGCTTGAGTGATGTCTGCATAGAGTGAATTTGAAGCTGAGCTAATGGCTGTGCCTTCCTGTCCCTTGTGCAGTCCTGAGTCACTGCAAGATTTCACAGAGAAGCCTGCAGGAGTGAATCTAAGCAAGAAATAGAGACAGAAGTATTCTGCTTGTAAGCAGCCAATTAAACATGTAACTTTTTAAATGGAAGGTTTAGTAGCGAGTTAGTAGATTCCTAAGCAGAAATTCAATATACTTTTGTATTACTTCACACAACAAGATGTGACCTTTATAGTTCTCCAAGTGTTTAGAAAGCTGGATGCACAGTTTTAGAACAGACCTTGTCCTAGAGAAACTGCTGAGCACAGATTTTATATTGTTGTATTAATGCAATTTATTTACTGTGAAATGTCTACATTATTGAATCCTATTTTTCTCCCAGCTGGTCATACCGTGGAAAGCAAACCTCCCAGTTTAAATAAATAAAGCAATACCATTGTGCTGGTAAGTCAGAAGACAGCAATTCTGCACAATGGAAATGCAAATATGAATGCAATTGTTATTTCATGGATAAATGGAATTTTCAAAAAGGTGGTGCAATGTTTTTCCCCTCTTTTGTTCATCTCATCATTAGGGCGCACGCTAACCCATCCTTCACTCACCATATTCCATATGTTTTAATGCACTTAAAAAGAGTTTATGAACATTTCCCTTCTGATCCAGTAGCTTGCTGAGCAGAAGTTGAGGCATTGAATTACCCAAGGTCTCCAAAAGTTATTTCCCACACACGTCCTCTCTGCTGAAGATTACTTGAGCTAATAGCTGCTTGCCTGTGGGCCTCTGTTTCATGCTGGAGAGTATTCTCAGTGCAACATCCTTTCAGGCAGCTCTCAGCACTCCAAACAAAAAGCTACTTACTCACTCTGTCGTCCCTCTACTTTTGCACTCATTAATTTAAGAATAAATGCATAAACAGTCCTAAATTTCCAATAAACATTCTTATTGTCATAGTTTTTTTTGGTGCTCTAAAAGATGGTGAGTATTTTACTAACATTGTTTCTTTATTTCTTTTTGTTTTGTTATCCTAAAAACACAATAAGGTTTAGAAAGGTCTGGGGTTATGAGAGCCAGAGGATTACACAGTTAAACGTGGGTAGAGGGAGGACGTAATTAGTGAGGGGCAGGAGCTGAAGGCTCTGCTGGGCAGACTTCTGAAATGTTTTTCATATTAATCCTGCTTTAGTAATATGGGCATTGTCCTTGAAGAGAGGGGCCACTGCACAGAATATTCCCCCACCTCATCCATGGTGTGCAGCTCTCAGAGACCTGGGAGATTCACCCAGAGCAGCAGCTGCTTTTCTTGGTGCTTATCCAAGGCTACTGGAGCTGTGAAACTTTTGAGGATCACCTTTCACATTAAATCTGTTTTCTTGGGGAAATAAATTCTCACTTCAGCTATATAAGTACACAAATCAAGAGGTGTTTCTGATTGAAAGGGCACATAGAGATTGCTCCAGGCTACTAATACCATCCTTGTGTGAAACAAAGAGAGATAACCAAGAGGGGGCTCAAAAGTGATAATACACACACACAAAAGGGCTATTTTTTCCAAAACAGCACACCTTCATCACCACTTGCTCGGAGAAAAAGTGCTTTCTTCATATATTAGTGACACTTACAAGGATTCCTGCTAAAAGACATAAAAGCAGGATTCAGTACCTGTATTAAGGCTACAGTATTTGAAAATAAGCTGAAGAAGAGCTCAAAGATCTGGATGAGAATGGCAGAATATTTTTATTTCAATACACAATTAATGCTGCAATGGAAGAAGAAATTTCGGACTATCTTCTAAACAAGGACTTTTATGTTCCTATCCTCAATAATTTTGAATCCCAACTCCATTTTATCTTCCAGCTGAGTCAGATTCAATTCCCCTGTAAAGGACAGAAAAACTTTCCATTTGTTTCAGCGTGGGCTAAGAGAGGTGTCACGGACGAGGTGAAACAGATAAATGAGCATTTACAGAATTAAGTATTAGCATTCCTGAGTCACAAAGGGATGATTGGTGATATATAGTACCCGGTGGGAATGTTGAGCACCTGGAGAATGATTTTCATGAGGATGTGTCCTACCTTCCAGCTGGGACTGTCTCCTCTGAGGTCAGCACAGTGCATTGTATAAACACAGCCTCACACAAACCACCCCACAGCAAGGCAGTGATGAAACAATAGCACATTTGAAAGTGGGGTACACGAGTCTCTGCTGGGTTCTGCACTGCAGAATGAAGTCTGAACTATTTCAGCATCCTCTTGGCCCTGGAGAATGTCTACGTATCTGAAAGGTTATTTTAAAATTCAATTTGTTCTCTATATTCCATAAAGGTATTTCTTTAATTCAGCATGGTAGAACCAACTATGTAATAAGGCACTCTCCTTTCATACTTTTTCAATAATACTTCCCCAAGCTATAGGTAAAAAGGTCTTGATCTGCAGGAGATAAGGGTAGCAGATTGTCCAGTAATATGGATCATTTTTCTTGCCTGACTGGAATTTTTATTACAATGCTCGATCCTCCACAGAGCAAAGAAAATGACAGGGAAAGCATTGACAGCATTCTCCAGTGCCTGCTGAGGTCCTTAGCCTTTAAATATTTCAGGCAGCCTCTCTGATTCAGAATGAAAATGGACAAATGAAAACATGAACTGAGTTCTTCAGGATGGAAGTTGCGGGAAGAGCTCGAGATGAGATTTATCAGGGTATGGAATAGATTTCTAGTGGAAAGTTATGGCAAATTAGCCTGAATATAGTACTCAGATATATGGCAGGAAGCAATTCCGGAGAGTTATGGCAATAAGCAAAGTAGCCTCCAGGTCTTTTTCATCTGGACAGTTTGGGAATGAGTCTGTGATTGGTTTCTCTCATGGCACAGTCTGCAGCTGGTAAGCAAGGAGGGGGAAAAAGTCAATATTATTTTTTTTTTTAAGTGTTCCCATTATTTTGCTCTCTGGCCAGCACTCATTACTGTATAAGTCAAGTTTTCCACTTACTCTACAGCACCCTGGAAACAATTTTGATTGTGGAAACAACCAACAGCCCCTTGGAGGTGGTGACTGGAAAGTAAGGCAGAATCAGGAGGGAAAGAACAAAACTCCTCATCTTATCACTCCCCCCACTGCTATAAGAGCACTCAGCTCAAGAGAACATTTTTTTCAGGCCATGTTCAATCCACTGCAGTTTTAAAAGTCTCAAGTGGCAGGGAATATTTTCTCACCACTTACTGGGAAGTTGGAGTGTGTCAGCTCCAACTAATAAATATCTGCTTTGACGGTGACATTTACAAGTCTCCTGCTCCACTGAGCTCCGTGCACAAGTTAACAGCTCACCTCCCAAAGTCAGTTCCTTAATTATCTTGTCCTTCCCCTGAAGATTTGTCAGGAATTGTTCTGATGATGCCCCAGATGGATGTGGCACACCAGTGAAGCAGGTTTTGCCTTTCTGGGCTCCTGAGGACACCATGGCAGGAGGAGGTGACTCAGCAGTTGTTTCAGTGCTTGTTCCTCTGACCCCCACAAGATTTGCCTTAAAATGCATTTGCTTGAGGGCTATTCAAAGTTTCCATCACACATTCTACAGAAAGAAAGGAGAAAAATCTCCCCTCGAACAATGTTCTGTATTATTGAAGGCAGTTTGGGGAAAAGATCTCGTATCTAGGACAGGATAGAATATAAATTAACATGGAAAGGACAAGAGGAAGTTTAATACAGTGTATGGAATTCAGGAGTTTTTCATAATTAAATTCCTGTTTCTTAAAGAGATATGGACCCTTTCTCCTTCACAAATTTTCCACTGAAAATTTCTTATTAGCAGTCACAAGACAGGGAGAGAAGAGGCCAGAAGATCCTATTGCTCTGTACACATATTTTTCTCTCTCCCTCATGAAACGTTATAGGGAACAAATAAATATAAATTTCACACTTGTGGAATGATACCTTCTTTATATGCAGAAATTAATTATAATGCCTTCCAAAGTAAATCCTTATGATCTCATCAAATTACTGTATTAAAAATAATCATAAAAATATCTTTCCATGTGAGACTCTCAAATATATGAAATGTAAATTAATTCTCAGAAAACCAGCCTGGATGAATGCATTAAGCCTATTCCGTGGGTGGTTTTACAGATACTTTGAAAATTTTTTGTTCCTATCTTCAATCACCTACAGTGGCGCAACAGTAAAACTCTCAAGCCCTCCATCTTATTTGCTGCAGCCATGGCACAGAAATTAGACAGGAGATTTTGGAGCAAAAATACTCTGAGATTTCATTAAAATATTTTATTTCTGAGCACCTGAAGTAAAAAAAAGAAATCCATAGAAGACTCAATATGTTCTTTGACCAAATAACTCTTTAGAGGACAAGAGATGCAGAAGGGAGCATCTCTATTTACCCCGAGAAAGCTTTACAGCATACATAAAAGCAAGGTGAGAAAAATATCTACTCGCACTAATCCCCAGTACTACCAAGGTGTCTGAAAATACACTTTCCTAGAAGATTTAATACTTTATCTAAAGGCAGGCAGGTATTTCAGACCGAGGCCGGCCAGTGTTTTCATTAACTTAAATGATGGAAGACTGTACTCATGTAAAATTTACAGTGTATATTAAACGATCAAGAGTAACAACATTCTTGAAGGCAGAATTAGGATTCAAAATGATCTTAATAATCTGGAGAGATGGTCAAGATTCAACGAGATGACATTGGGCGAGTGGCAATGTCCTGCTCGTGTCACAGGAGAAGAACATAGCTGAGGTGCCTGTGATCAGTGCAAGACTGTGGCTGGAGTGCAAATCTCATCTGGCTGCATGGTAACACCACTGGCATAGATAAAACATGGGAGGTTATTATTCTTTGGTGCTTGGCATTGATAAAAGTCTCATCCAGAGAACACCACTCAGCACTAAAGTATCTTGACAAAAAAACCAAACCAATCCAAACCAAACAGAAAAGCCCCAAGAAAAAAAACACAAAAACCCACAAAAACAACAACAACAACAAAAAAGAAACAAAAAACACTTGATAAACTGGCAGGAGTTGAGAAGCATCAAGAGCAACAGAAGTTCTAACAAACATCGCTGCACAAAGATAGAAGAAACTGCAGATTTTGTTTGTTTCCAAAAACGAGAGACAAAGAAGAGGAGAGAAGGGAATAATGACAGTTTTGATAGTGAGAGTATTTTTTTAATCTATACTCCATTAAATATCTAAAGATGCAACTGAGGACAAATCAACCCCACAAGGCTGAAGATTGTGATGTGTTTATTTTGCTTAGAAGACATAAAAAATTGGGTTTAAAACCAAACAGCCACAAGTGTAAGATAAAAACTATAATTTAGTCCATGCTCAAGACACAGTTCTGTACCATTTTTTACTTCTGAGAAACACCATGGTACTTGAGCAGAGCAACAAGGAAGGAAAACAGTGGAGCTGACATTAATCATACATTATTCTCCACTTCAAATGTCCAAAAAATCATCTACATTATTCACCAGGTTTGACACTTGCCACAATAGTGAAACAAAGACTATTCTTTCCCTTTTGTGACTCAGCCTACAAAACCTTTCTCATTACTGAAGAGGAGAAACCAGAATTAAGATTGCATCCACCCCCCAAAAACAACAGCTCCACGCAATTCTCCCCAGCTGTTCTTTCCAACATTTCTGGCACAAAACACAGGCTAAGAGCTTTCAGATGCTGAATCCCATGTAATGCTGTTAACTGCAGTATCTCTGCTGGCATATTTTAAAGTATTTTCAGTCAGAGTTAATAAAGGCAAGCAATAAGCACTAGATTTGAAAAAAATGCTTGAGCTAACATTCCAAGGTGGGGGCTTTTTTTTAAATTTTTCAAACATGTCTGATTTGTATATTTAATAGTGGCATTGACTAAAGAGTGGAAAACTTGTATCCTCAGCAGTGGAAATGTAAATGGCATTCATCTTCAGATCTAAGCAAATTAAAGTGCATAATTCCTATGGGCTCTTATAATTAGATATTTAAGGTGGATTTTGGAGCAAATTATTAAGCACAGATCTGCTTTAGCAGCTGTCATAACCACTGAGTGCTAAGGCAGAAAGTATTCAAAGGATACAGACAGCATTTAAGAATTTTGGTCTTAATGAAAAGCAATGGGATTGACAACCTAAGTACCATTCCTCTGGAAACATCCCTGCCTTCTGGTGGAATTTTTGAAAAATGTTTCCTGGGTGTCTCAGTGGTTTATATGCTGCCTGTTTTGGCTGAGCAGCTTCAAGTTCTTTGTTAATTAATCTTTTCAAACACATCATTTAAGCATAGAATGTGTATTTGCAACCTTGGTTTTGCTGAGCATTAACTCCAAGCAAATGACATGCTGTTGGTATAAAAGAAAAGGTAAGAATGGGAAACAGTTGTCCAGAAAATAAGAAAATTCTGAAGAGGAAAGAGAATACCAGGGAGTGGCTCTGGCTAGGACCACAGATTGTTGCCTAGGGAAATTAAATAAAGGGAAGTTATGGGGAAAGGCTGGAGAATGAATAACTACATGGCAAAAGAGAATAAAAACACAGGATACATTCACAGCTACCTTCTGAAATACACTTCCTGCTTCTTCTGCCAAGAAAAAGCTACAGTTTAACCAGAAATTAAACTTCTGTCATTTACATGCCTCTTGCCACAAGAGAGGGGTCCAAGCAGTATTTATGCTGGTATTTTATCCTGCCAGTGCTATTCATTACCTTCATTACCAGGACACTGCCAGAAGTATTAAAATACAAAGCATTCAGCTTATTATTCAACTTTCCTCAGGTTCTTCCTCAGAGTAAGGGTCTGTGTGTTATTTAATGTCTGATCCAGGCCCCTGGCCCCTGCTGCTGATCTCAGCTGCTGGGGATTGGTGATGGCATTTCCAGAAAGGAATTTCTGCCCAGTTTGGATGTGGATGAAAATTTTCTTCAGACTTGGTTCTGGAAACCCCTTAAAGCACTAGAAATATCTCTTCCAAGCTTTCCTTGCCTACATTTATCCTATTTCCTTCTCTTATTTCTATTCCTTTTGCTTTTCTGTTGTCTCTCACAGTCGCAGAGCTGGATGATCTCCCGTGGCAGGCACAGGCTCTGAGCAAAGCAAGCTGAATATTGCAGTGTCTCTATTGAAAGGACTCCTAGTAACCAAAAAAATACACCTAAAGAATGTCATTGAAGCATCTGTTATTCCTCCCTGGATCACTGTAGAACAGACCTGACCGTAACACTGGGTTTCTTCATAGCAATATTTGTGAGCAAAGCACATATTAAAAAAAAAAAGCAGATATTTTTAATAAAAAGCACAATAAATATTAAAAAAAACAATTAGAGAAACAATAAACTCTTCTCTCAAAAAAAAAACCCCAAAAAACCCAGTTTGGGAAACAAAATTCCTGGAAGCCTCCCTGTATTAGTCTGATTTGTCCTGAAAGGAAGCTTTGAACAAGGTACAATGCTCCTACCTCATTTCAAAGCCTTCCCTAGAGAAAACACACCACTTGGTCTTGTTAAAGTGTCTAATTCAGCATCTGCAGAAGAAAGTGAGGCCAGGAAGAATGGTAACCAATTCTTTTTACAGCAGGTACTGGAACACCTGTTCAGAGATCTGCTGCTGAATCAGATAAAGAAAACTTTCTGGGTGTCAGAGCTGCCCAGTGAGCAACCCTCCCCAGGCACACAGCCCACAGGGCAGACTCAGTGACAGCCTCTTACAGGACACAGGCACAGCAAACGAGGCTGTTTGTGGACAAAAATCCCCTCAGCACTGGCACTGAGGCTCCCATGCCTCATCTGCAGCAAACAGAGCTGGCTTGGCTGTAGTGCCTTTTCACTCCTTTTGAGTTGTTTCCAAAGTCACCTCTTGACCCAGGTGCATCCTGCTTGCCATTCCCACTCCTGCCCTGTGAAAAGATGGGCAAAAGCAAATTCTGTTCTCAGCTCTGTCCAGCACCGTGTGTAGGCTTCGTTCAAACCTATGTTATTGGCCCAATGGTGTTTATTTTCTTCCCCTTGGCCAACCGGAGCTTCAGTGTCCAGGATTCTCCCCATGTGTTCATCTGCTTCTACCCCAAACACCCAGATTTCAGCTTTTCAGTGAAAGTGCTCTCCTTTTCCAGGTCTGCTTTACTGTAGGACCATTCAAATGAAGTGAGATAGTGGCAGATAAATGGAGAGTGCAATCGACTGCTTCTGTTTCCTTTATTTTCTATATTCTCCATTTTTGTGGTTTAAAAAAGATGTAAATATCACCCAGAGCTTGCATGTCACCCTGCTGAAGAGGAAATATTAGCAAATAATGTGAATTTAGGTACTTAAGCAGAACATCTACAATAACACTGTAATGCCTGAAGGGATACTCTACAATTTTTGGAATTAGTGAAGATAATTAAAATGTTATTTTAAACAGACTGAAATACTAGCTATTGCTTTAGCAGAGATTCCATTTATAGCAAGTTACATTCAAAATTTCATTAAGAAAGCAAACGCAAGAGGAATCATTCATATCTACTTTGTTTGTGGGGCAGCAGTAAATTCAATTTATCAGCAAGGTATTCTAATTAATACAAAATGAGCCAGTACATTTTGCAGAAGAAAACTTCCTGTCTTTTCTGACCTCAAAGAAACAAGAAACAAAGGGAAAAAACAGTAAGGAGAAAAACCGTATTACAGCTCAAATTCAAGAATTATCTCTCTATCCAAGACAGAATCTCAAACAAATAAAAAAAATAAATATCAACAAGAAAACCTGACACATGCTGCCACTTCTTTCCCCATCCACTACACTAAATCATCCCCTGTGCTTTGATGAATTTAAGGAGCAAATCAATTTTCTATCTAACCTAAAGATCTAAAGAAGCTTTCCTGCAGAGGAGGGAATGTCTGAGATGTTTGACAATTCCCCCCATGAGTTGTACCCAAACATTTTTGCCTTGAACAAGAGAGTAGTGAAAAGAGAGAGTTTGTGGAAGTAATTACAGAACATTGCAGTTACTTGCTTTTCCAACACCAGCTTAACCTGCTCCCTGCAGGATTCCTGTTTACCCAAGACCTCTGAGGACTTGGATTACTCTTGTCAGCAGGAGTTAAAGACACTTAAAGACAGGAAGAACAGAAAGTCTCAACCTTTGCAAGCCAACCTCAGCTGCCTCTCAACCAAGACTTGCCCAGACCTTATGACCTAAAGACCCAGGGCAGCACCCCTGACATGGGAACAAATGCCAGGGAAATAGAACCCTTCCTAGCAGTGCTCCAGGGCTGTGCACCCTGGAAATATTTATCCTTATTGATCCACATTTCCTTAACAGAGTTTTGCTCCCCAAATAGCCTCCTGCATCTCAGATGGTAACTCAGAATATTTGGCAAGTGCAGCAGGCTGCAGGTTGGAAGGTTGTACCCCACAAACTGCTTTTTTTTCTTAAATCTTGCTGCAAATCTCACTCCACTGTTCAAAAATCTTCATGTTAAATTCTTCCCCAAACTTCTGCTGTTTTGCTCCTGTTCTCTTGCTGTTACTTGCTGTGTCTCTTGTTCTGGCTTTGTGGCAACCATGCATCCATCACCTCTTGGGGTTTTCTTGGTGATGGATCTTACTGTCATTTAATTTTGGCTTTGGAAGCACATACCTTAGATTTGATAAAAACTCAGTGCTTTGGATGCAGAGATCACTAGATAGGGACTGGATCTTCAAAGACATGCATTCCTCTCCTATCTCCACACCAGGCACACTCAGCAGCTGTGGATAAGTCCTATCTTTGCATATTTGGCATTAATTTTCAAACCTTTTTTAGATTAAGAACATTCAGTCCCATGTGCTTGTATAAAACCTGCTGAAATGTAGCCCTGATTTCACTTGAATTCACTGATGCATGAAGGAATAACCACATTTCAGAGGGGAGATAAAGGCTGAAATCTGTAAAACAACTGCTAGTTCTTATTACACAATAATAAAATTGAATCTTATATTATACACTTATTTCTTAGCTAGTTCTCTCTTTAAGACCTAAAATTTTCTCCTATTGTAGTGTATAGAGGAAATCTAGCTAATAACCACAGTTTTTTAAAACCAGAGGGAGTGGGAGAATTAAAAAAAAGGAAGAGTTGTATGTTGAGACAAGGAACCAAGTTCATTTGCTTATTCTTGGAAGAGTGCAGTGATGTTCTTCCAGGTTTAGAGATTATTTACTTTCTCAAATATGTTTTAGAGAGTGTATTATGGTCATATTCACAATTGGCCTCGGAGAAGGACACGGACTTGGAGCTTGTTCAGGATAATTTAATCAATCTTATACAAAAAAGCAACAGCCAACCATTATGGCCCAAGTCAATACTAAGATGATTTCCCAAAACTCATTTCAAAGTCACTTCCAGGAATCAACTGGTAGCTTCAAAACACTGAGGCTCAACGATAAATTTAATTTCCTCTAAAGTCTGTAATTAAGCTTTTTTTTTAAATAAAAATTATGGTTTACTGCCATCTCCTTCAATAAAATACTGTGTTTTGGGTGGCATACCATTTTTTTCCTGGTAACTCCTCATTTTTGTACGTAAATCAATATATTTGGTTCTGTTGGTACCACCTCATAGTGACAAGAAATATTAACACAGCTCATTTTGTAGAGGAAAAACAAACACATGGTACATATTTAATCTGCCTGCCTACCTACCAGATGGAGAAAAGAAGGGCCAAGACACCGATGGAGTAAGTGTTTAATCTCATCAGTCTGGAGGCTTACTTATAAACACAAACAAGCCCATTGCACCTTTGGGAACTCACCAGGTTCTCTCCCAACTTGTGAAAGTGCACAGTGGTTAATATTCTATTTACAGATGATACAGATACGTGATATAATCACGAGATAACAGGAAATAACGTCTTTGCGATAGTGGCACAGCTGGATACCTGTATCATAACTACTTGAGAGCTAAACTGTTCCATTTCATGTACTGAGAATACCTCTGATTAATTTAAAAACTCCCATGTTTTGATGAATTTTTCTTGTAAGTCCCATAAATATATCACAATTACCTCATAGCTACTCCATGGACAGCATCACTTACTGCAGCAAGATGTTTATTCAGGTACAGCCAGTGGATATTTTGACACTTTCTCCTTCACAGCATAAAGATTTGCTCAATGACAAAAGGTGTGCCAGATTTTGTCTCATTTTTGGGTATTTCAGTTCCTGTTTAAATCAAGGAAATTATTCCGTGGGATAAAAGGACACCCAGAGGAGCAGAGAATGGCAAATGTTTGTCTCAGAATGCTCACTGCTGGTGTGGGAGGGGGCACAGATCCTGCAGCACTGCTGACTTGTTGATATTTGTCTAGAAAATGAGGCAAATTCAGCTCTTGCAAGAAAGCAGAGTTACGCCCTGTCTGGTCTGTGGCACTGGGCTGTCACTGGTGTCAGCTACCTAAACAACCCTCACTCGCTCCACAAATCAGAGAAATTGGACTCAAGGGGAACATTAGGGAACAAGAAGAGGAGTGAAATGCATTGGAAGGAACAGTTGGGATCATAAAAAGAAAAAAAATCCATCTATTGTTCTAGGAGTGTAGGAATGTCAGTATTAACCTGACTAATTAAATGCTTCCAGGAACATCCTGCATACTTTTAAATTCCTCTGCTGAACTATGGATTTTGTCTGCCACTTTTATTTGGTCCTATTTGGTGTTGGTTTGGTTTGATTTTTGTGGCGTTTTAGTGGGTAATGAAAGGAATTGAAAGAGAGGATAGAAAGAAGAAAATCTCTTCAATAATCCATTAAAGATATTACTAATACAGTGGGAAGATACCTTTAACTCCAGAAAAACACCAAGAACAAAACCTTTTTTTTCCTTTTCTTGATTTTTCTGTGGTTCGTTTAGACAAAAAAGAAAGAGAATAATATGGAAATATCAATGTAAATATGACCCCAAAAATAAGCTGCAAATTTCAAATGAACAATTACCTTTAGATCCACTTACCCAAGTACCCAGAGCATTTTCTATTGCATAGCCTTTTAATAAGCATTGGTTTTCAAGAAAAATGGTAATTTAAGCAGAGTTTAGGGGGTTGGTGGAGAAACCACCAGGTTCTGTGGGTTTTGCTTTGCAGACAGTAGGACCAGACCATCCTCGTTTTTGCTTCTGGACCAAAATCCATCAGCCAATGAATCAGAGCAATGGTGCTGCTGCCAAGTCAATTAGCAGCTCATAATCCAGCAGAAAGAATTAATTATCACATATTCACCTTCTGCCTTGACATCTGTGGAACTTTCTGTTGGGTCATTTACCTGTGCTGGATTTTTTGGGTATTTCACCCAAATCACTGCAACTCTGGATTCAGAAATCTACAGAAACAAAACCTTTGGCTATCTTAAATTTCTTAGCTTGAATAATTTTACTGACAACAGACACAGGGTAAGGATCTGACACCAAGTTTTCCATTCCATAGCTGGGGATATGTGGGACAGGGGGTTACTGGGACAAGGTGAGTAGCTCTAGAATCTTGCTTGAACCCCTGAGAGAACTATCAATTTCTTATCCCAACCTCCAAAAAAAAAAAAACCAAAAACAAATTATTACGGCTTTTAGTATTCATAGGACTACCACATATTTTTCTCTTTAAAATAAGCTCTTTTTTGGTTCTTTATGGGTTTTACACAGAACTCCCCATGGTGAGCTCAGGCAAAGTGAGAAGCAAGCGGGATATGCAAGGGTTCTGTCCCCTCTCCCATTCAATAAATGGGTCTGTAGCAGATGGTTAATTACAAAGATAACTGTTAACCAATCCTAGTCATGCTCTGCTCTTCCAAAAACATCACGGAGGGGCATTCTGGCACATTGTGTTCCAGCACTGCAACTGAACTGAGCCAAACAGACTCTGCCCCAGGCTGGTGCAGAGATTGAAAACAGAATCTCTGGTGTCCTGGTGGCTTATTTTGATTCTCTCTAACTGCAACCCTTTATCAGCTATGGAGCTTTATTCAAGAGCAGCAAGGGCTGAATAATTGGATTTTCTTGGCAGGTAACCTTTCTTATTCTGCCAATTAATCTAGAAGAAGAAAAGGGGCTACTGATCTCCTGTGAGAAGAAACACCCAAGTGATCAAAGCTTGGATTCCCTCTCCCAGCATTCCTGCCAGGCTCTACGTGTGGTGCATATGTGGGCATACTGCTCATGCACCATAAACGGGCACATCATTGGGTTTTTCATTCATCTGGAAGTTCATTGTGAGCAACAGAGGTCCTGGATATTTGTAAATATGGAACAGATGCCTGATATAATCAAATTTAGCCTGAAAAATTCTGGCTAAAGGAAGGAAACTTTTGTGGCAAAGGGATACAAAAATCTTAAAAGCATGTGCTGTGATGGACAGGCCAGTGCTTTTCCCTGTGCTCTCTGGCCAATTAGTCTTAAACCCTTTCCTGCAGCTCCCTGTGTTCCACAAGATTGTTTCCCCTCTCCTTCCCCTTTTTCTGCTCCCACAGCTCCTATTTACAGGTGAAATACAGATGAGCACCCTCGTGGGCATATGGGGATGTTGGACTGCACCTCCCTGGAGCAGCAGAGCAGCCCTTGCATGGCTGCAGAGAAGGTGAAGCCCCACACTGCACATGGCAGGAACTGAGGGCTGCTGGGGGCCCTCTCACATTCCCAGGAACTCCCACATCTCCCCAAATTGTTCTCTTCTGGGTGGCTCGTGTCCCTCTTACCCTTCTGAGTAAATCCACCCTTCAGTCAGTGACTTCTGCATGTCCCCTTTCAGCACAGCTGATAAATAGGATTCCTTCTCTCCACCAAGAGGCTGTTCATTTCCTGCCTGCCCCGGGGAGCAAATCTGAGCCATCCAATTCGTCCACCTCACTGCACAGGCAACCCTGTGCCCTAATACAGTTTTGTGCTCATTCCTGGCAGCTGGGCTAGGAAAAGGCAGGAGCTGCAGAGAATAAACCAGTCACTGGCTCTGGCTGAGCCTGACATCAAGATGAGAAGCTGTGCTTGGGTTCTCCATTGCTGATTTTCAGCTAATGTAAATCAACTTGATCCTGCTGGCATCAGTGGAAATAAGCTGATTCAGGCCATTTATAGTTTCCTCTTGTTTACTTACTGCATCCTAATGACTGCCAGGCACAAAACACCTGAGTGAGGACATTAGACACAAAGGCTTTTTACCCTCAACGTTTTGTTCTGTTAAAAACTAACAAAGACGAGGACTTTAACTTCTGAAGAGAAAGCCAGGCCCCTGAACATTTAGCACTAATAAGGTGCTTTTGAGCTTCTAAGTGCTTTACGAGCATTAATTAATTATTCCTTTCAACAACACTTGGTTATTTTCAGTTACTAGAGTGCATGTTTACCAAGTTAGCTCCATTCGTGCACAGCACATTGCTGGCAGCAGGCAGGAGCATAAATTGATCTATAACCACATGCTGTAATTTGCAGCAGATTTGCTTCACCAAACACCATCAGTGCAGCTCCAGAAGCAGCTCGGAGGAGTGACCACTCCTCCCCGTGTCCTGTGGTGGGGATAACCTTTACTTTCCCTGCTACACTGAGTGGAAACAGAGAATCTGTTTAGCTGCGCAATTTAACTAATTCCATGGAAACATATGTCAAACGGGAGCCTCACACAGCTGCAAGAAAGTAGCACCAAATGTTGCAGGTGTCACACAGAAATACCCATTACACTCCAGAAATGACACAGAGACCAGGCAGATTTCTGGTAAGGGAGGTTGGTGAGGCAGCAGAATTTCCTGCTTGCAACAGTTACTAAAGATACAAACCACTCCTCATCTGTATCAGGACACTGACAGTATCTAAAGAAAAAAAAAATTGAACCCAAAAATCAGCCAATCAACCAAGAAAAAAGAAGCACGACCTGTTACCAACCTTACACAGCCAAATTCCACTGGAGAGGAAGATAAGCAGAAGGCAGGAGCTGGACTCTGACATCTTCACCTCCAAATAAGGGGGTGAAAAGTGAACAGGTTGCCCAGAGAGTGGTGGTTGCCCCACCCCTGCAGGTGAAAGGCAGCTTGGACAGGGCTCTGAGCAACCTGATCCAGGGGAAGGTGTCCCTGCTCATTGCAGGCAGTTCAAATGACCTCGAAAAGTCCCTTCTACCCTAAACCACTCTATGATTCTGGAATTCTCTGATTCGATGATCCCTGTTCTGTTCAAGCCACACCACATATGAATTACATCTTGGCTCAAGGTAACCTTAGCCACTGAGGTCTCATTTATTTGCCCATCCCTGTCTCTCTCTCCCGTTATACCACACGCCAAAGAAAAGGAATGCTTTCTCTCAGAGGGCTGCCTGGGTCATTGTGTTTACACTGGAAATTAGGATTTCAGTGAACTGTGAGAGATAATAGCAACTATTACCATGGGCAATACCTCTGCAATAGAAAACAAGGTCTTGGGACATAATTTTTCCAGGGAACAAACTTCTGACATAAAATACTGACAATATCAAGCTGATCATAACTATCAGCAGAAAGCAGGCACAACTTTTGGCTGGGTCTCCTGCCCAGGTCCTGGTTGGTGAGGGGCTGGTAGCAGAACACCAAATGCTGCATATACCCAAATCTCATTTTATGGAGCATTCAGTGCAGTTTGCCCCACACTCCAGCTGTTTCCTTTGACTTTCTTCAAACTCTCTTTGCTCTGGGCAATCAAGGACGTGGCTCAGTGTCACATACACAACAGGAATTAAAACTGCAGAGTCAGGAGCTGAATCTCTCAGTAGCAGTAACCTGCACCCCAGGAGGGATAAGGAACACCAAACTTTAATGCTCTGAGACATACAGCCTAATTAATTAGCCATCCTTCACCTTGTTCATGTTTAAAGTGTTTTGTCTGCAGGTGGACCTGTGCTGGCACACACAGGGAATGTACTGTAGCTCTTTAAACAGAAGATGTGTTGGCAAATAGACTCTTTTGCCTGTATAACTGTATCCATACCTGGGCTTTGCAAACACTGCTATTTTCTCACAGCCCTGCTCAGCAAATCTTTCAGCTGCATGAAAGGCCTGGGACTGGTTACTGAGCATTATCTTCAACACGGGTGTTTACAGCGCCCAGCATCTCTCCTGAAAGAATCTCACTGTAAGTAATACACAAGTATTTACTGGAATCAGGAGGGAAAAAAATTCAGTCTATTTTCAGTCTGAATACCTTAAAATGGGCTCTGGGATTCTTTGATGCTTTGGCTGGGAAGAAAACAAAACCCCCTCCTGCTGATGAGTTCTAATTCACCGCCATCTATGCTGGGTACAAAGAAGTGGTGAGGTAATCAGACACACTCTGTGTCTGCCCTGCAAATACATCCAGCCCTCATTTGAGAAAATGGCACACTGCACACTAATGCAAATAAAAGATTTGGGATTATATTCATTCATCCCAAAACAAATGCAAAAATAATTTCTTTCCTGAAGTGTTGAGAGACAAGAAAGTCATTTTAGTTGATGAAATACAAACATCTCTATCTATGGAAATACAATTTAATTTTAACCTTTAAAATTTTCAGCTACTGATACATAATTATATTCCTACTTCAGACTTCAGGAGATTGCACCAGTCACAGTTTTTCTTCATGTTAACATACAGTGCAGAAAACAATTTAAACATTCCATGTTCTAAAGGATATCTTTCCATTGCTTATAGATACATAGATATCAATATAATTTTGCATTGATCCTCTGTAAAATACTTATATCTTAAGAGTACAATGATTACTGTAATACCACTTGTGACCTCAAGATAAATGTAATAGTACCACAGCTGGAGGCTAAGTAGTTTTTTGCAGCAAAAACATTGAGAATTACAGAAAGGGTACCAACCGATAATGTGCAGAAGCTGTATAAAATCCTTCCTCCAAGGAAGGGACACTCCAGGGTAGTGGATCTTCTCTTCCAATACCTCTTCTCCATTGCTAGCCAAAACTAGAACTTCTAGAGCAAGGTGCCAAATCCCCATTAAAAATGTGGAATTAGATGGGTCCAGTAGAATTACTTTTCCAGTATTCATCAGGAGAATATGTGGCTCATGCTGTGAAACATGAGGGAGTTTTATTCCTTTCTGGAATTGGGATTAACAGCTCCTGGTCCCAAACTCATTTTAAATAATTGACTTTATTCTAAATATCCCCAAGTTTCAGATTTTTTTTTATGCTGTTGGTCCCTGCTACATTCCTGGAACACAAAACACCAACCAATTTAACACATATCATATTCTTTTTCTTCACCTTTTGAGTTCACTGAGTATTACCTACCCCCACATGAGAACTGCAGCCAATTAATACAGTCTCCATAGCAATGACTTGTACAAAAGCATCCAAGCCCAACAGCAATTTTCAACAATGTAAACCTGTGATTTATTTATGCTATGGAAAATTTCGTTCACCTTTTTTTTTCTTTTTTCTGTGTAGGAACCAAGAGATAAATTCCAGTTGCCTCTTATGATTTTGTAGGAAAACAGAGCAGGAAAGAGGAAAATAAGAAACATGTTCACTCTTGCACTTCTCCAAATGTGGGTGTTGGATGTGTTTGTAACATAACTCCTTGCAGCCGATTGGCACCAAGCCCTGACACGCTCCCTGTCTAATAAAATGTGTTTCTCTTGACACCAAATTCTAATCAGGGGAACTTGCTTGATATATTCTAAATGTAAAATATGTTAAACACCCTAGACATTGAATATGTGAAAAGGATCATTATTCACAGGCTCCTAATCAAAGCTTTGTTTCGTGTCATTATTTGTTTGGTTTTACATGGTTCCTGCTTGCTTGAGTGAAAATGTCTGGAAATTGTCACATTTCTCGCAGAGAAGCAAGGCAAGGAACAGTGCTGCATTCAGAAAAGCCCAGGCATAATGGCTTGTTTGTTTGTTTGCTTTTCTTTTGGAAAACTCTGCACTGTTTGTTAGGTTGTAAATTATTGATTTATTTGGTGATTTACTTTGCAGTAAATTGAAGTCATAGGCAAGCTAAATACAGTTTCACTTAAGTTAATTATGATGATGGGGACTATAAAGATTCAGAAATAGACAATTGCATTTACTTGACATATACACTTTAAGCCAAAATATATCCCTTTTCCACAACCCATACACTCACTTTAGAGTAAATGTAACTCAAACCACATTTATTTCATTAACAGCTGCAACACCTGTGCCTGTGAAAGCTTTTAGGTGCTATGAAACAATGGCATGGAAATATTTAGGCTCTCCTGGTGTCCCTGTAGGCAGAAATCACCCCCATAATGATGTGGCCACAGAGGGTCTAAACCAACAACTGGGGCTTGGGACCCACAACCTCACCACCTCTTTTCTCTTAAAGCCAAAATATAATTAGTGTTTTCCATGTGAAACATCCACTGAAATATCTTTCTTTTTCTGTAGTTGTTGGGGCCATAGATGTTCCTCAGAAAAATAGATTTGGAAAGTAGGAACATTTGGATGGAAAAACTCGAAGCCTGGCATGAGCTGGTAAGAGCTGGTAAGAGCGTGGAACCTGGGCTGCAGTGCACAGAGATCTCCCCTTTACATCCCTGGAGGCACAAGGCAGTGCCTGGAGTTTCAGGGCTGATTCCATGGCTTCCCCAGAGAGGAAGGAGTTTGACTTTTGGTATGGATTTTCTAGAAATAACAACACACCACAGCAGAGATCTGCCTCAGGATCCAAAACAGGAGATCAGAACAACTCAGAACCTGCACATGGAGCAGAAGATCTGAAGGGAAGTCCAAGTTCTGTCCCAGATGCAGAACACAGTTTGGTGTGCTGGCTACTGATTTAGGTATATTCCAGCTAATGTTTAAACTGACTAGGCAGGATATTTATGAGAGCATAAATCTGAAAATGCCAGTCCAGCTGTCTCTACTTTGCACTGTGAAATCCCTGCTGCTGTGGGTATCCTACCTGGTCAGATTCCAAGTGACAGCCAAGGTGCAAATGCCAGTACTGTGGAAAAAATGATATTCCAAAGCTGATGTCTGCATCAGGGCATGGAAAAGGATTAGGGTTCCTGTTAATGAGAGCCAGAACCACAGGATACACAGCATCACAATTCCACACTCTGCACCAGGAAAGGTCTGGGAACCCTGAGACTCTCTCTCAAAGATTCTGGACCTTCTCCTGTGAAACTGAGAACTTGAAAGCCCTGACTAATCTGAAAAGAGATCCTTTCCACCCCGAGCCCTTGCTTAACAAAATCAGCATTCCAATCAGCTCCACCACTAGGAAAAGCAGCTGCAGTGTGCAGGGAACATATTCCATTTTCCCAGCCCATGTGCTAGCATTTTGCAAATGAAATTTTCTCTGACTTGTAGGCCATATGAAATCTTGAAATTAAAATGAAATTCAATTGTCAATGAATGGAAAGTACTACTTTTTGGCCAGCTCTATTTGTACATATAAAACATCCTAGATGTCCCAAAGTATCTTTCATGCCATCTTGAATTAATTACTTTTTTTTTTTAAACTGAGATCTCCAAAGCCAGCTGCTTAGGGGTTTTCAATGCCCAAATTCTCACTCATTATTTCATTTGACACTCAGATCCCTTGAGCAGCACTGAAAAATTACTAAACCTTAATATCTGTGCAAGACTTCCAAACAATAGCTACAATGAAGAAACTGGTCTTGGCACTAAAAACCAATGAATATGTAAGACAAATTGTATTGGAGAGAGCAAACACATTAAAACAGGCTACCAGTCGCATCTTTCAAAAGATATCTAATGTAAGCTGCATACTCTTCAACAGCTCAAGGGGCTTATAGTCAATAAATTTAACAGGTTTCAAAAAAAAAAAAGTCAAAGCTAAAGTACAGTATGTAAATGGAAACTGGAGTGCACTCTTCTTTTCAACCTTAGGACAGAGTTAATAGAGGGGAAATGACAAAATACGTAAAAAGGAATACACAGGATTTGACAGAGTATGTTTTTTTCTTTTAACTTCAAGGCAAGCTACCAGACTATTTTGGTTTACAGATAAATCAAACGAACTTTTATCAGTTTGCATAAAAGTCTCATTTTCAGCACTGGAAAGAATAGGCTTCAGATCCTTATTCTGTATATGCATGAGGGGGATTACAAGGGAAGTGGTGAAAGTAATGACCTTGTCAGGGATTAGCTTCCACGATTGTATGGTAAAATAGCTGTGTTTTCTATGCTTATGGATTAAGATATCCATTGAAATTTTCTGTAAACTAGTGAAATTCATGGATATTTTCAGTATTAGGGTGACAACAATAGCAGTATCTGAGAGCCCCATTGCTGCCTCTTGACATTACCCATGGAGTTGTGATGTTCAGCCTGGGGAGATGGATCCTCAGCCCTGCCAGATTTTTTCCCAGTGGCTCAGTGTTTGTGTGACAAAAATATTTCCTTTTGGAATTCCCTTTATTTCACACTTATCTGGTCATGCAAAATGCAAATGTATTGGACCCAATTCGTCCTTTTTGTTTTTCAAGAGCTACACCTGACTCCTCCCAGCTAAGAACATGTAGTGTGGCCTTTTACTGACTGCACTTGGTTAAGCAGTCAGAAAACTGAAGTACCTGGACTGTTCCCACTGAGATTCTCTTTCTTCAGCATTTATTTTATTTTGCTCTTTCTAAAAAACTCTTGTGAAGAAGACAGGAACTACACATGAGAGACAATCAAGACCCTTGTGTTGGTTATGGCAAGCCCAGTCTCTGCTCTGACTAAATGGTGACACTTTGGATTGAAAGCTGCTGCTCTGAGGAAGGCAGAGCAGAAAATGCTGTGGAGGCTCTTGAAGCCCAAGCCAGCATTTTAATACAGAATATAACAGGCAGAAAGCTCCTCTGAGTGAGTGTGTCAGTGTTTCTGAAGACTCTCTAGCTGGCTTATTCTTCCCAAGGAAGTTGAAGATAAATTCACCATAAAATGGTCAGCTGCTTGTCTGTGTGCCTGTAAAATGTAAAATATTTTCTGTTTACCATGATGATATCATTTAACTTTGCAGATATATTGGAGCCTATTTATCATGCTGAAAAAAGAGGTTCACTTTGTTTACTTGCTACTTATTCAGAGTAATCTCTATTTTAAAATAACTGGACAGGAGAGTAAAGACAATTTAGCTTGGGAGAGAAAATTCCCATGAGGGACAGCACAGCATAAACTTGGTTAGTTTGCCTCAAGCAGTCCCAGCTTTGTGTGGTTGGGTCCTCCACACAAAGCAAAGCAAAGCAGAGTCTTCTGGCAAAGAAATGAGGGCTTACAGCAGACTGTACACATTTTGTTGCACTAGCAGAATTAGTTAGTATATAATTATGTCCAACAGAGAAAGTTTTCAAAGTCCTAGTTTCTGACTACCTGAATAACTTCTACTACAGATGCAAATGTTAAGATTTTTCTTGAACAGTATTATCTGTCAAGTCTATTAAGCCGTGTGAAATAGTGCCTGGGCTTCTGCTCTCACTTTATGACAATTGAAAGTGAGAGAAAAAATAACTGGACCTGGGTGGAGTTTTTGTGGAAGTATAGCACAAAAATAGTTTCAGACAAGTCCATGTAAGGCAGCACTAAAAACTGATCCTTAAGTCCTCATATCCACAGTGGTGGGTGTTTTACTCCCAGAGTTCAATCTCATTGGATCCCTGGACAGCAGTGTGTCCCTGCAGCACAACAGGGGTGTAGCCAAACACTGTGTAAAGCAGTCACACTGGCAGGGACAGTAATCTGTCTTCAGAAGCACAGAGCACACGGTTCAAGCTGCAGATTTCACTCAAAAAACTGAAAAAACAAGGAGGTTAACCTATGCTGACCTCAGTGTTGCTTGAAATGGTTTAAATCCTAGGCTGTGTTCGCCCTGAGGTTTTGTAGTGGTGGAAACCCAAAACTCCTGAGCTTTTGTAGTGGTGGAAACCCAAAACTCCTGAGCTTCAGCTGGGACTGCATCCTAGTAATTGGCAAAAATTGAGCTGTCTGCCCCTGATCAAGGGAGAGGTTCTGGGACATGCACAGGGTAAGAATGATGAGCTCTCAGTATGGAAAAGTATTCAGAACTAATCACCCAGGGAACATAACAGGCTAATCAGAAAGTCCAATAGAGACAGATATCTTTCAATGGACATAAAACACCTTTCAGCAGCTGAGCTGAGAAATCTTTATTTCATATAGGTAATGAAAAACACCCATGCACTGTGATAGACATAGCTCTGCAAATAGCTAGAAATTCACTTTTTCTTGTAATTAATTACCTTTTCTCCCTGTTCATTCTTCATTTCTTTAACATAGTCATCCAGTGGACAGTTTCATGAAGACAACTTGAAGAACAGAGATCTCACTGATTTCTAAAGAAAAGGAAAACAAAAGACTTCTAAGTGCTATATTCACCAAACCAACTCCCCGAGTGATAACAGCCACAGCCTAACTGCACTGGCTGATTTTAGCAGAAAAAAGAAAAAGGCAAATAATCTCTATATTCACAAATTGGGAAATAGATAGGAGGATGCTGTGCTTTCAGAGGGCATTAAAAGGGGGGGGGGGGGAAGATGAAGTGCTCTTGCTTTTCTTTACTATTGTTTAAAAGATGTAGGGGAAACACTTCTTTCTCTTTTAGTGCATTTTTGCCAAGTTTTATTTTCCAATGGTTTTGGACACATGAGAGCTGCTTTCAAAATTGAGATGACAATTTCATATTCTAGAAGGAATCTGAACACATTATCACACATTCCAAAATATATCAACTTGCATATTACTTAACATTAAATAAAATCTGGTTCATTACACTCATAAACCTAGAAACTTTAAAAATTCTGCAGTCTTTCATATAAATTCATTTAGTTGAGTTTTTCTTTACTACCTAATTCAGTAAAGAAGCACCATCTAATATATGGTCATAGTATTTTCTTTATGCCATACTAATCATAATTTATAATTATAGTTGGGCAAACAGCATTTGAAGAAGATGTGATCTGTCTTTGCTTTGTCTGACCTTTGCCTTCCAGTGACCTAGAAAAAAAGTCAATTAAACCAAATTATTAAAAAGGTAGTATTCAATTAGACAAAAAACTACCTCTCAGACAAATGGCATCATATATAGTAAGCAAGATGGAGACAAGATATGTAAAAGCAGGTAATAAACATTTTAGAATAAGTAAGGTCAGAAAAGACCTCCAGGATCATCAAGTTCATATCTTTCTGAAGAAATATATAGAAATAAGTGTTAAGTTAATGGTAGAAGTAAAAATGACCTTGCCTTGTGTTTTCTTACAAAGCTGATTCCGGTCCCTGCAATCACAAATCTGGGGTGCACGCTCAGTTCTGGTGGCCAGAACGGCAGCGACGTTCAGCTGCAGGAAGACAAAACTGCCAAAGCAGCAAGAGCCCCAGTTTGGTGGAGAACACTGAGCTATTTATGCATCTGACAAACTTTGAGAAAAGAACTGGAACAAACCTCCTGCCTCCCTGGCCCACCACTGACATGATGCCCTGGCCAGACCCAAGTGGCAATTGCTCAGAGCACTGTGGCACACGGCTGTTCTCTCACTGAGGACCTAAGACAAGAATTTTTATGTCCTTGAGCCCAAAGGTCTTCAGCACGATGGCATGGTGATGGCTTCACAGGTGAGCACTATCTCACAAGTGACTGGACCCAGACCTGTTTTCAGAGAACTTCTCACAGCGCTGTAAATCCGCATCACCCTCTCTTCCATCAAACCCACACACTGAGAAGGCCATAAAATCCACCCAGTCTAGGAGACTTCTCTTATCAACCCACATGAAATGAAGATCTGCAGGTCAAATCTTCATTCTAAATTGGATTCAAGTACCTTGAAATTATAAAATTATGAGAGAGCTGAGCATCATCATTATCATTAGCAGCCACCCCTGAAAACGCTCGAGAAACGATGCTGACTGTTCCTTGGAAGGAAGTCAGAGAGATATTGCAATTACCAACTATGTTATATCATTTAAGTATATATTTAGCTTAATTGTGGTAAAACTTGATAGTATTCTGTTGATTTCATAATTACTAGAAAAACTGCAAAATAAAACACATGTCTTGGGGGACTGGGAATTTGATGTGGTTTATAATCAACAACATTGTTCACAATGACAGATCTGAGTATACAGAAATTATTTCACATTGCAGCACTGGTGCGAGCACTTGCTTTTCCACTTGCTTTTCATTACCATTGCAAAGTAGTTTTCCTAGACAGTGCTTATTTTAGTCATGGCAGAAACTAATGAATTTTTCAGACTTGTGTCTGGGTTTTATTATACTCCTATACAATTTTTTATTACACTCCTACAAAATCTGGTATTTTATGTATTGTACTATCAAAGAGTGGGCTGAGTATGCCCTTACTTCCCTTTGAATCTTTTTTACAACTTTATAATTCAGAAATTTAAACTTCTCTTGACCCATTATGAACCACTCACCTCTGAGTCTGGCCTTTATTCTCCCTCTGGGTCACTGTGAAAATTATCAGGGCTCCAGGGGCACCCTCTTTTCTTTGGCCCTGATGTACTAAACAATGTAAAAACAAGGCTGCAAACAGCCTCACTCTAAAGAGCCTGCAGTGTGGCATGTTTACAGGACAGATTTTAGCAAAGTAAAGAGATGGCTGAGCTAATTCCTTTCAAGCTAACATTTGTATCTCTGGTCTGTACTAGAATGTAAGCACAATCTAAGTTGGTGAGACAAGGGAGCTAAATAAGTGATAGGAAAAGGGAAACTCATAATTCCTCCCTGCACACAGCTGACACAAATGTGGGTATTCTCAGCAAGAGACCCAGCAGAGGAGACAGGAGATTTTGTGTGAGCAGTTGTCAGTCTGAACATCATTCTGCCCTTTCTCAAAATTTGTCCTTTGAAGAGGCATAAACGCCGCTGGGGTGATTCCCAGCCCTGCTAGATCAGAGCTGCTGGAAAACCTCTCCACAAGGAGAATCCTGTGGCTGCCCTGGTGCACAGGGAGGAATCCAGCTCTGAGTGTATTGATTGGCTTTGTGCTGTTACGTAGAGGAATGGAAAGAGCTACAAGAATGTGAGAGGGAAACAGAAAGTTTGGTTGGTTGATAGAGCAAGGCACCAGCAGCTGACAGACTCTAAACCTTACTCCCTGTTTCTCCTGCTGCTTTCACTCAATTCATTTTGCTCCATAGATCGATTTCCTTATTGGAAAAAAGACTGACAAAGGTCTTCCTTACCTCTGTCTTCCTGTTGTACCCTGTAGGGTCTGTGGAGTGGAAAGATATTGCAGATGTCAAATGTGTGATTGCCTTTGTGGACAGAGGGGTCTCCTGTTACTGATCAGGTGGGGCCAGGTCTTCCCCTACATGATGAGTGCTGAGCAGGCAGATCCCAACACAAAAGCTGCCTGATGTGAAGGTGCGGAGAGGGCAGACTTAAGTGAAATACTTCCTGTATGCTCTAAATTTGCTTTTTCTCCCTTGTAGAGATAAGGTTTGATTGAGCACCACTTAATGCAGAGCAGAGGAAGGAAAGATATTGTAGGAAGGTAGACAGTGTGGTGAAAAAGAACTTTATAAAATTAAGTGCAGTTGAAACAGTAAAAACAGTAGAAAATCAAGACTTTCATGTGAGTAAAACAATGGATTTTTTTCCCTCTTAATATCTGTTCTTACAGATAAGCATTCCTTACCTATTCCATGCTTCTCTCACAGCCTCACAAGTCTAAGGTCCTGGCTGGCTTTTTTTAGTAACACTAAAATAGGAGCAGTGGAAAGGCAATAATTCTGGCATTTGTTGTTGCAACAGTAAATTCAGTTAAAGCATTTATTTCACTTGAGGGTGGATGATCCTCCGAACTGAAAGCCTCATAGTGATTGTTTCAGACATGGCCTGAGTATTTCAGAATACCAGAGGAAAAGCCAACCCCAGGAGTAGTTCCCTGGTGAAAGATGTCACTGCTGTAATTGGTCCTGATCTGCTCCAGAGCAGGTTCAGATACCCAACAGCATCCCTGGATCACCCCAAACAGTCAGGAGTGTAGCTGGGGAGAGGAAAGCAGTGAGACACCTGCTATTGCTTCAGTTTGAAATCTGCCAAATACCTAATAAACATGCAAAAACCTACTGGTCAGCTTGTGCGAGCCCTGGGGAGAAGAGTAGAAAATGAGAAATCATGTGGAAAAGGATTTCAAGGAACATAAAGCAATCCCATGAGAAGTCAAAGTTTTACTTTCAGTCTTTATGGCAGTGATCTTCACATGAAGATCAGAGCTGCACTAATTCACAAAGATTATGAGTCTTACTACAGGTTAAGGCAATGTGACAACTCAGACAACACTACAGACCTCAGTTAATTTCAAATTATATAAAAAATGTTGGCATCTGCATACTTTAAAATGATACTTCAAGCAGTTTAATAGAAAATTATAGCCTGCTCTTTAGTAGCATAACCTATAATTTATTTTTCATTAACTGCTCAAGTTCAATTTTGATACTGTAAGGCTAAATACATTTTTTAAGCTTTTACTTTCATCAATAATTTGATTTTTTTCTGACACGTGGCATATCTTATTCAATGGTATTGGCTGCTCTGTTTTTAAATAATATTCTGTTTTCTAGAATACCAGGAGGATTGTATTTAGACATCTTTAAAAAATGTAGTGACAGCAATTTCAATCAAAAAATTAGACAAAAAAAGTACAATGAATATCAGCAACTGAAACAAGTTAGAAATAAGGAAGGCAAAAGCAGTATTGGAATACTTTGGTTTCATTCATACTGAAGTTTGTGATGTTGTGGAAGACCTTTGTGGGCCTTGTATATAAGTTAATACTGCAGTAGATCACCATTGCCATCTCCTGGTAAATAAACCATATAACTGTATTCTAGATCTTTTTCTAAACAGTCATATATTGTACAACTGTAGAGAGATTACACTATAAATAGGCAATAAAGGATTTAGGGTATTTATTGTGAGAATATCATTGCATTTTTATTCTTTGCTCACATAAGGCCTTTACGAAGAACTGCATTACAGTTGATAAATAGTGGTATTTGTTCCAATGCACCCTTTATGCTGAAAAGAAATACTGCTGGTTATGACTCTGTAAATTAAGGTGAGACTGTTGTGATTGAAACAAATAGCAGGGCTGCTTAGGGAAAACTCCCCATAACCAAAACAAATATGCACTCAGAGAGAAGGTGTGGTTCCCAGTGTGCTGAGATGGGATGTGCCACAGCAGGTTCCAAAGCAATGTTCAACAGCACCAAGCAGGGACAACAGCAGTGACAACAGCAAGCTGTCATTTCACTTTCTGCTACTTCCAATTCTTTTGTTTTCTTTCCACTGCCATTGTCCTTCCCGCTGTCATTTCCCGTTCCACTCCCTCTCTGCCACAGCTGCTCCTTTTCTGTCTTTGTGCAGCCACCTGAAATTCCTGACAAACACGGCATATCCTGCCCTCGGGAAGGGGAGGGAGCAGGCTGGTCCTGGGAGCAGCAGGAGCAGCCCCTCCCAGCAGAGCTGTGTGTCACACCAAAGCCAGCAGCCTCTCACCTTCTCCAGCACCTCGCAGCCACGTGGGGAAGGAGAATGAGAAGTGTCTACAACTCATTACCCTCCGGAGCAGAGAGCAGCACTCGGAGTGATGCTGAGCCTTGATAAATCATCCTTTCAATCAAATCAGTAAACAGAGGGAAATGCTGTCTAACTGGCAATAAATTCCAGGCAAGTTCAGTGAGGAGTGGCAGATCCGTCAAAAGCCTGTGCCTAGCTCTGTTTGTGTATTGCTTTTGCAATGCCTCTTTCTGCACAGGGAAAGTGAATTCCCTCCCTTGGAGCTGCATCTCCTGCCAGCATTGCCAATTAATGTGACAGGGAACAGCCCCTGCAACAACTGTTTGCTTTTTGCCATGCAAGAAGAAGAAATGTTTGCAATATTCTGGAACACTGAACTTTCTGAAGCCAGAGCTGCATCACTTAAGAGCAGCCTTTGCAGTGGTGACAATTCAGCACCCACACAGCCAGGACTGCGGTGGATGGGGTCAGGCACAAACACGGGGGAAAAGGAGGATAAATGCAGACAAGTGCAATGGCATTTTGGAGCTGCCATAGTGTCAGAGGGAGTAAAGATTAACTGCAGCTCAGCAAGGGCTGTGAAAAGTTGCTGGCTGTGGGTACTTGGAAGGAAAAACTTTGAAAGGAAAGTGAGAACAGTGTCTTGAGGGACTTTTGTTTCTCATCAAACCAGTTCCCTCATGAGGGGACACAGAGTTGGTCTTGGACTCACAGAGGCATTAAGAAATCAGAGTCTATGGCAGGTTACACTTAATGATCATAATAGCTATTAAAGCCAAAAGGGACTGGAAAACACAAGCTTAATTATTTGACTATCCCAAGGGATCCAGAATCAACACACAATACTAATAGTATCTCCAGTCATTGTTATTAGATTAGGCCTAGAAACTTTTCCCTGAAGCAATACAGTAATTATGTATTTATTAATTTATCTTTATTTGCTTTAGCTTCTCCACTCTTTAGAAATATGCATGCTTTCCATTGCAAAGAAATTCAAAACAAAATCGTCTCATTGAGGAAATGGGTGAAAACAACTGAGCAGTAACAACTGAGGATTAGAACTCAGGAATTCACAGCTTCCTTTGGAATTTACAAGGAAAAAAACCCACCTGCATGAGGGAAAATTAGTAGCTGAGATACATTTCATTCCCTACAGAGAGTGGCAGTCAAGTCTGCAGCTGAAATGAAATCAAGGACTAAAGGCTTGTGTCTTTTCAAGGAAATCTGGCCTTAAAACAAGACAGAATGCAAAAGAGAAGGGAATGCCATTACCATTGCCCTCTCTATATTAGGGACCAGTTTTCCATAAGGCACATGGCAGGCTGTGGTTCTGATGCCTCTCATGACTTTGCAGAATCCAAAGAGAAAAATCAGAGTGCAGAATCTTCCCATTCATTCCTCAATCTGCTCCTTTCCAAGAAAAATTATTTTACAGTATCAACCCTGGCAGTAAGAAACATCCTGGGCAGGGATAGCTTGGGCTGGCAAACTTAAGACACAAACCATGAAGGTTCAATGACTCCAAGGCTATCCAGGCATCAAGAAATGAGAGAAACTCTATGATCATCTTTTTGTAATGTTTTTAAGCTCTCAAAATCAGAAGGAAAACACTGTAGGCAAGTGTTTTGCATAATGTAAGTGAGGGCTGCAAGACTGACCTTCTCCTGTCTCAAGACTGCATTTTCAGCAATTGTGCTTAAAATGTTTTCCTTAAAGAAAAAGAAGGTGCAGTAAGAGGGGACAGGAACAAAACAACATTTCAAAGACTTGATGAAGCACAGCTCATTGCTGACTGTCCATCTTATCTTCGTATGACATATTTTTGAGGACTGGGAATTTACAAATAGCACTGCATCTTTTCCTTAGCACGAATGGGTGAGAAGACAAAGAGTCAAGTTTTACATTCCAAAAGAAGAACTGTTTTTAGGATAGATAAGTCAGAGGTACATTCGAGAAATGCAGAAAAATGTGTCTTCCTAGAATTGAGTGTACTATCTAACAAGACCTATGTAGCAGGATTATACTCCATGGCTTGCAGGAGTATTGATCTGTGTGTACTCCTCAGTGGTGTTACATTCATTTTAGCATTGATCTCTCTTTCATTACACCACTGCATCATGCACTCTCAGTGTCATCTCAGTGCTCCTCTAAAATCTGACTGTCTTCTGTTGCTCTCAAGATGTGCAGATGCATTGTGCAGCTTCCAATTCAAAACATCAGTTTCAAAGTCTGCCTATTCACACACAGACACTCTCCACCTTTTAAAATAATACTAAGGACCTACCATCCCTTAATCCTCCAAAACAAGCTAAATACAGAATGAAGAAGACATTGGCAAGTGTTTTTTCTTCAATGATTTTTTTACTCTGTGCATTGTTTGTGTTACCTTTCAAAGGAGCTTGAAAATACCATTTCTTTTCCTCATGGCTCCTTTCTATTCCATTTGGAAAACATTGATTTTGCTTCCCCTTGTGATTCTTATGCAGCACAAGTAAACACGGCTCTGTTTAATACATGTCCAGGTCTGTGCAATGCCATCAAATTCGCTGTAGCCCTGGGAGAGAAACCAGTCACTTTGTGGGCTTCTAGTTTTGCTACAGTGCAAAATGCCACAGTTCTTGCATGTCCAGAGAGGTTACTGGTTTGGTTAATTTGCTTATGCATGCTTTATTCTTCAAAGCACATGACTGGGCACCAGGAACTCATAAATTCTGATGTCAGCTTTAACAACTCACAGTTGCAATTACAGAGATACAAGGATGCATGGACCAAAAGCTTATGGCACAAAATGTGCAAATACCTGAGCAAAAAGCCTTCTTTCCTAATATACATGATCTTGAGCTTATACTTAAGCCTCTGCACCATGTTCTGTTTACTGCACTCCTGGTGTAAGTCAGAGGTGAGTCTGTTGTCTTCAGGCTGATAAATACGAGGACAAAAACCTTAGAAAACCTATTACAGAACCCTGCAGGAATTGTCTCCTTCCCTGCTGAGCATGCCATCAAGATTATGGGCTGTTTTGCCAGTTCCCACCATATTCTGTAATTCCAGGCAAAAATATCTTATCTTGCAGCCATCTAATTATGCCAGCCTGTGGAGCAAATGCAGGTCAGCTCAACATTTGTACCTTGGCTATTCCACATTTGATTTCACTGCGTGATGTCTGTGTCCCACCCTTCACAGCTTTGAAACTGCTATCATATTTATCTGTCTGAGTGGAGAAAAACACTTTGTTCTTCCCTTGCATGTATGTTGCAAAAGATAAGAAAAAGCTGGGATAAACACCTATTATTTTAACCTTCATGATTTCCAAGTTTTTCCTCTATTAAGCCCCTTTCCTGCCTTCACACTGCTCTTGCTTTTTCTTGTCAGTATTTCGCTGTCAACCTGTGTTCTTGTAGCCTTTTTCCTACGTTAACAGCAATGCCATATTTTACTGCTGCAAGTATAACCCTCAGCACTTTAGCTGCTGCACCACAGACCCCAGTCCGGCGTTTAAAGATGGGAATCTCTCCAAGAACATCCTCAGGCACTGGCACAGGATCAGACACTCTGTGCAACGACGGGTTTCTCATATCCGTAGGTGAACTTCTGCAAGAAAAGGCTCTATCCAGCGGGAGAGTTACTTACCAGTGCAATATTTTATGCATTGAGCTCCAGAGTGTCGCAAGATGACTTTAAGTATCACAGCAGACAGAGTAATTTCACATAATGAGTTAGTTCTTTAAACTGTTACCTCACTTAACACTGAACCAATTAATCAGGACAAGGAAAAAAAGTACTGCTTGTGCACTGCTGTAGCACAATGCATTACTGCTCCCAGCTCTGAGTCCTTTTCTTACAAAGATTAGATCTCAAGAACCCAGAGCGCTTTTACTTGCTTGCACTGCCCTTTTCTAATTGCTCACTATAGGAGCTGACAGGCAAGCAGTCAGGGAGACATTGTTTTCACAGAAATTGCATATAAAAGATTCAGCAGCTGTGTAAATGCATCATTTTTAGAAAGGGGACCATGCTTTAAAAGTATGGAGATGTGACACTGTTCTGAAATTATAATATCAACAACAAAAAAAATGTTTCAGCTTCACCAGTCACTGCTGTGGGCATGGGCTGGGCAGAGGAAACATAGTCCTGAGCAAGAGAAAACAGGCTGGATCCAAAACTACAACTTCTTAATACAATCAGTGGTATTTAAAGGATTCGTTCAATATTTCATTATTTATTTTGAAAATACTTGAAAACCATCCTGTGTAGGGACTGAGACTTGTTCTGGCTGGTGTGGCCAGCATTCAGATACCAGGGCTGTGAATGACAACCTTATTTCAACCAACTTATTCCTCTCTCTTGGATATGAAAGCTTTTTTTTTCTCTATGTTGTGTCATAAAGGTGGTGTAATTGGGGAGGAGGAAAAGAAAGGAGATGTCATTTCACAAATGATTCAGTTACAGTCATTCTTCTCTTCCCACTTATTTCACTGAATATCTGACAATCAAGAAAGGTGCAATTATCTAAAGTGAAGAAACTGCTATATTAACAGAAATGGTATTTTACCACAGAGATTAAACATGGAATTTCAAGGGCTCATTTGTCAATGTGTTGCTTACATGTTACAGGTAATCTCTGAAAATCAGTCGAGTTGTACTACTGGGAAAGACAGTGATTAATGAGATCCTGCCTCTGAGGGAGATATTTCAGGTGGAAAGAAACAAAAGTAGAATAGACAAGTGGCAAGGGCCGATGAGACAAACTCTTAATTGTAACCACCATGAACTAATTCTCAGGGGGGTTATAGGGCTATGTGAGATGGAGAAAAATGTTTGGGGATTTTACGCCCTTTTCCTTTGGAGCAGAGAAATAAAGTGGCCAGTTTATGGTTGCCATAGTAATGTAAACTGTTACTTAAAATACTTAACTATAGTTAAAGTATCTCTAATGCTGGGATAAATTGTATAGACAAGGCTCTAAGCAGCAGTGTATTGTTCAAATAGGTCCTTCCTTTCTCACTGCCCCTTGACATTTGTAGGAAGTTTGCTGAAGAAATTTCACCACCCCTCTTTCTTCAGCCCACAACTTGTCTCTGTTTATGGCTCAACATTTCTGCACTCCTTTCACTTTCCAGTCTTCCTTCATTTTACTTTTACTGCCCTTTGTCCTCCAGCTTAGTCCATGGATACTTTATTCCCTTGACTCCACTCTTCCAGTTTCATCAGGTAAACTTTGCCTTTACTTTCACAGCCTCGCACTCTGACATCAGAATGACTTTCAAAAAGTAATTCATTAGCAGCTCCCATAATAATAACTTTCAGTCAAGAATGACTAATTGTAAAGGATTGCCTGGATGGTCACAGCAATCCCCTGCACCTCCAGAACCCGTGCTGGTACAATGAAATCCCAGCCCTGTGTTTAGGTATGGGACACTCTAACAGATATTTAAATAACATTAATTCACTAATTTCCTAATCTTCCACTCCAGCATTCAGTCAGAAAAGCTCCTGACAGAAGGTAGGCACCTGCAGATGAAAGGATGAGGGAAATGGGGACTGTAAAGGCAGAATGAAGTGTAAAGAGAACCTTTCACCTCTTCCAAAGTGCCCTCCCTCAAAGGCACAATTTCTGGTGGCCCCCATACTGTCCCAGGCTGTTAAACGCCCCAGACATCACTATCCAACCCCAAAAATTTTAGACAGCCAGAAGCATTAAAAATTGTGGGAGATTACCCTATATCCATTAGGCCTGAGATGAATATTCAATGGATGGAAGCTGAGACATACACAGATTACCCCAAAAGGCAAAGAGCACTGCAGAAAAATGTGGAATAATCCAAAGGCTGCAGGCATCACGGGCAAAGGCAAAGATCTTTCCTTTTTCCAAAAAACAGGAGTCTGTTCTTTCCTTACTTACTTAGTTATATGTGTGTAAATGAGAAGACAAGTCAAATATGGGAATTTCCTAGCTATATAACTAATTTTAAAAAGGAAGAATTTAATCCCATGATAATGGCATCCCATCCCTTTGTTTCTTGCCTCTCCCCTCCCACTTGGAGTGGTGCAGCACAGCTCAAAATTCATCTCTGTGCTGAGACAGCACGTCAGGGAGCAGGCACACACCCACACGTGGCACGGTCAGAATATCAGGTGCTCAGATTCTTTCCCTCCAGTGCTGCAGGGAGCAAAGCAGAGCTGGTTTGGAGAAGGGATTAAAACCAAAGCCAAGACAACGTTGCAGTGCCCACTGCTCCTGCTATTTTTAATGTGGTGCTGTCATTTTCATTATAAACTCTTATTTTCTGGTTTTATAATTCAGTCATTTAAAAAAATTACTGAGAACTAAATATTAGCAAGCAACTCTGCTTCCCAAAAATATGAAGAATTCCCAGAGTGCAGGGAGAGGGAGGGAGTCTCAGATTCTGCTTATTCCTGTGGGAATGTGATTCCAGCATGAGCGGGGCTGCACCAACACAGAGCCTTTGCCAGAAATTTTGTATAGTATGGCAGAAGACCGTGGCCACACTCTAGAGCCACAGGCACAGTGCATGGCACTTCAGTGGAATCCATGGGATTCATTCCAAATGCCAGAGTTCTCCCCAGATGTCAGGCAGGATCCTTGCTCTTGGCCTTAGAACTATTTTGAAGCACAGAAATAATTGTTTAACTCACTGGTGCTACCAGAACAGACCCCCAGCTGTTTGATGCTGTTTGATGGGTGAGCAGGAATATTCAGCTCTGGAATCCTGATGCTCTTGAACAGCCCTGGCAGAGCCCAGAGCAGCAGCCAGGAAAACCAGTAGAGCTCTGTCTCCAAGCTTTCCTGTGTCAGCTCCCTGTGACACTTCCCACCTGCACTCAGAGTAGCTCTGGGGTGTGGGTGTTCCATGAGAACCAAGAGGTGAGAAATTGTCAGCCTTATCAAAGGGCTAAGTGCTCTCACACGAAAGTATCAAAAATTATTAACAAGTTGGAGACAGATGGAATGGCCTCCACTTTATTTTTTCCTTTTTCCACAGGATGATACCTGTAAAAATCAGTTTGAAAATGTAGCCATGTGTATATATGGCAATCATTTACAAATATGTATGTGACCGGTGTGACCTTCCTGTGACATCCACACTGTACTGCAATAAAAATTGGAAAATAGTGTGTAGGACAATTAACAGAAGGACAGAACTAAAGAGTATCATCATCTCACATGCATAGCCTATCATCTCTTGCAGCTCAGTGATCTCACCTGCAGGAACAGCTCTCATAAAGTTAACATTCTTAAAACAACATTATTTTAGATGATGCTTTTAAATGTAAAATTAGAATTTATTGATGAAACAACAAAACAAGCATTTACTAAGAAAAATATTATTGCTAAAAAATGCAGACTATAATTTCATTTCAGACTCTGCCTCTTTAAAGATCTAAGTGGTGTATACAAGTCTTTGTTGTGTGATGCAGTGGTTACCATGGTAATTTATACATTTTTTTTAAGTTTAGTGAAGACGGTGCAGTCAAAAACATAAATAGCCTGAGCCCTTGGCAGGGTAAATTGTACAATGCCATTTTAGAATAAATTTACATGGCTTTTTTTCCCCCTGAAAGCGTATATAAGAGACTAATAATTCTTTGTGAAGAAAGAATTTTTTAAGACTTTTCTTAAGACTGCAATTATATTTGATTATCATTTTTAACTGCATCTGCTCCAGGATGATACTGGAGCCTTTCATGTGCCCATTATCTATGGTTCCTCAAAGACAGTGATCCAAGCTGGTGGGTGCAGGAGAGTTTCCTGGAGTGATACCTGGTTAAAAGGGGTTTAAGTCTTGCAGGAAGACCCCCAGAGAGATTTATACCACACCATCAGAGAGATTCATATTTGTTACAAAAATCAAAATTGTGTCCTGGAATAACTAATTGAGTTGCAGACCTATGCAGAACTCATATATATATAGATAGATAGATAGATAGATAGATAGATAGATAGATAGATAGATAGATATAGATATATACATGTATGTGTATGTATATGCCAGGCTGGAAGCCAGGAAATTCATTTGTACTTTATTTAGGAAAAGAAAGGCAATATTTTTAAAACTAAAATTTTTGTTTCCCAAAATTGTTTGGTAGCAATATTGCTGGACAGGACCTGACCAAAACTACGGCAATGTAATAACTTTTCTCCAGCAATGGGTGAAACATGCTGTCAGGAAAGACTCCAAGAACAGGGCAGGCTGCTGAAATACATTCCCTGTGTGCTCCCCCCTCCTCCAGCCCTTTGCAGGTCACAGACATCCAGGGCCAGACAGTTTCAGCAATCTCAGTGGATTCATTTTCCATGAGTTTGTCCTTGAAGTCCAGTGACCTTTTGCTTTCCAAAGCATCTGGAGGCAAAAAGTCAGAGTGAAGCTACGTGGCCGAGTTGTACCAACAGCAGCCATCACTGTATTTTATAAATACAATGCTGCCTTGATACAGGGCTAAATGTCTAGTTTTGATATTGATTCTGAGCCCAGAATTAATGTGTGATATATGGTTAAAGATGGTTTTTAAATGCTTGAGCAAGATGAAGAGAGGAAGTTGGTAAAAATGTAATACCATCCCCTGTGGTATTTGGAGCTGCTTCTTCAGGGTGCCAGCTCTGGCATCTGGCCAGCTCCTCTCTGGAAGAATTTGGAAAGAAACCTCTCAACAAAGCTGACAAGCTGGAACTGCTCTTTCTCCAGAGCTCCTGCTTTGTCATGGGGAGAGATTTCTACTTGGAATTTTGCAGTGAAATATTATCTCATGTCCTGGTTTGCCTTCTACTGGGAAAACATATGGCTTCCCCACAATGATTTTAAACTCATTAGGAGGAATCTGGCAAGGCAACAAATGTTTAACTAGCCAACAAAAGTCCTATTCCTGGAGGAATTTCTAATAATTGTATCATGCCGAGTCCTTCACATTTCTTTTCACCCAGTACAAATTAGTAGCTCTGGTAGCGTAGTTCTGATAAAAGGAAATGGTACCAGTTAGAACCACTTGAAAATCTAACACCTTTCAAATTCACAATAGAGTATGTTTATTAAACAATTTGAAAATAAGAGATCTTTTAATACTAAATAGTTGAATTTCTATGCAAGACGTGAAAAACTGGAATATAGGAAATTTCTTTTGTCTTCATAGAGTCTTTCTCCCTCATGAGTATGAAAGAGAATTTTTTTTCAGAAATGCACCAGCAAAGGAAAACTAACTATTCCCTATTTTATGAGTAGAATAAGGCATTCCTTCCGACTGTCCTGATTAACTTATAAACAGCTATGATCCTAGGTTGTTCTGGTCATTCAAATTTATGATCAGAATAAAATTACTCTCAATAGAGAGAAAAAAAATGCCTCTTCTCTAAAACTTCATAATGAGTGATAAGCATTCACTGGACCATAATTACATCTTTCTATTTTTCCTATGTTGTTTCAGGTTTTAATTTTTTTTTTAATATCACCATTTTAATTAAGCTTTAATCTTCACAGCACTAAACTAAATTAAAAGTATCTTTATAGTGTTGCTTTGGTAACTAACAGAAGGGGTAAAATTACCTTATCTGTTTGTTCACCATGTTGCAGCTGTAAACATCCCAGTTATGGTCTTTAATTTTCTCATTTTCACTAGGAAAAAAAAAAAAAAAGACATGAGACACCAAAAGAAGTTATCACTGGGGGAGCAGTCCTCCAGCAGGATCTCACTGTGATTGTCATGGATAAACATGGAGTTGGGAACTCTTTGCTCCAAGAGATTAAACACGAGCTAATTAGGCAAGACACAAAGCAGGCAGAGACAAGTGAAAGCAGCAGTGCCCATCTCAGAAATTCCCTCCTCCTTGCCCTTCTCTCTGGTCCCTTTTATTTCCTTCAGCAATCTGCAACACATGAAAAGTTAAACACAAACTTAAGTTTTTCCCGCAGTTTTCTGCAGTTAATTAGTGACAAATCTTCAGAATACACCTGCCATGTACCTGCCATGTCATTGTCCCATTTTAAATCTCTGTAAAACACCAAACAACAAATTGAGTTGTCTGGGACTATCAGCTAAACACAATCCCACATCACAGCACTCTAACAGAAACACGCTGAAGGCATGAAAGCACACTTGACCTTGAAAAGCCTGGACAACTTGAGTTGTGGAACAGGTAAGACAAAGGGGAAGAAAATTGTTAGACTTTTCCTTTAAAGCTGAGATACTACAGATTAAAACAAGAGCAAGTTCTTGTTATTATCTAATGGAAAAAAAAAAAAAAGGATTCTTCTTAAAATTACTTTAAAAAATAATACTTTTATGTGTTCCAGAGTTCTACATGTCTGTTTCTCTTCTTGAACTTTATCTGTTTGATTGCTTCAGCCTCAGTAAGGGACTGATGCTCATTTCCATTCAAACAACCCCACACATGCTGGCTACAGTGGCGTGAAAATGCACTTTTACCTAAGCTTTGGGAACCCTCTACCCTGAGGGGGAGTGAAGAGCTTTCCCATTGCCTGTGTGTCTATCAGCATCACCCAAAGATGCAGCAGTACCTCTCACACCTGTATGGATGAGCCCTCCTGACCCCAGGAAATCAACCAGCACCGATGCAAAGGCTTTTTCTTTTCAAATCATTCCCCCAATATTCTTTTGCTATGGATTGTACTTCTCAACTCAGCAGGTTTTTAGGGAGACTGGATTATTTACAGAGCAGTTCAGGTGAGGCTCTGGCAAAGGGTGCCCAGAGAAGCTGTGGCTGCCCCATCCCTGGAAGTGTCCAAGGCCAGGCTGGATGGGGCTTGGAGCAACCTGGGACAGGGGAAGGTGTACCTGCCCATGGGTTGGAACTGAGTGGTCCCTAAGGTCCCTTCTAACCCAAACCATCCCAGGGTTCTATGAATATGGAAAACCCTTGTGCCCACCCAGCTGATTCCCAGCAGCTCCGACTGTCCCACAGACAGCCTGACTTCAGAGCTATTTCCCCTTCAATCTGACTGTCCCTGTGCATTTTCCAGTGTTCTCAGTAAAGCACTTAGAGCCTCAAGTCCATCATCATCATCATTAGCAGCAGGTCAAACGTTGACAGTTTAGTTGGTTTGGTTTGTTAGTTTTTTTTAAGAGATTCTTGTAGCAAAAAGGATTTAACATGTGCAGCACTCTACAACAAAGCTGTCCTACAGCTCTGATTGCAACTTGGTTTGTATTTTCAACTTATTTTCAATTTTCAGCTAAATAAACACAAAACATAAAAGCCACTAAAACCAAGGCAGATAATAAAGTGCTGTCAAGCTGTGATAAAGTCAGTCTTCACCAAAGATCCATCTTCTCCCACTGAGAGATCCTAAATTTGAGGCTGAACTAAGAATGACAGAACAGACAGTACTGAAAATCAAAAGTTTTCACTTGGTAAGATTTCTTTGTTTTCTGATTTTGATGGACAGCAAAATGGTTGAAAGTTACAACTCGTTTAGAAACATGAGAAAAATGACAAAAAATAGAAGGTATCAAATAAAAAAAACCTAAGTACCATCAATCACTGAATATATAAGGAGGACAAAAGTGACGCTTTATTTTGCATCACCTCTGTGTCCTAGAAAAACCTTTTTCTCAAGACACATGAGCTGAATATCTTTGGTCTTTCTTCAGTAATCCATAGAAAAACAGAATCTTAAAGTAGGCTTAAATGTAGGTCTCATAGCAATTAAATATGACTAATTATGAAATAGAAGTTCTATCATTTGATACTCACTGAGAGAACCTTTCCCCAGAGTATTTTACCCAGCATATCCTCCTTAAAATCATGTAAACAGATGAGCTGTATTGATTTCACTAGGAACAGCCTGAACTTTTTTCTTATATAATGCCTTTTTTCCCCCAAGAATGTTTGAATGTAAGGAATATTTAAGTACCACTCAAGCAAAATAAAATCGCTCTGTTCAACACGCAAAGTATTTTAAAAACCTACCTGTGTCTGCAATCATGCCACTGGCTGTTTGCTGATTGCTAATTGTTGCCATCATTTTCATCACATAGGAAAAGAAATCCCCCTGTAAGCATTCTGTGAACACTGTAAGGATGATCTCAGTGCATCAGGGTAAAGCAGCTGCCAGAACTCAGTCAGATCAGCGCTGAGAGTGCAGCCAAGCTTTCTTGTGAACACTTAGCAAATATAATTATTTAGAACCTAGGGGTGCTTCCCTGTCTCCTTGCTATTGCTTCTATTGTGCAAACAGAGAATGAAACCCTCCCTGAGCAGGGCCTGGGCTGCAGGCTGAGGGCAATGTGTTAACACACAAGGATTGTGCTTTCCACAGGGAATCCAAGGAGCACCTCACAGGTTTTAATATCATCCAAGAACTGTAAGAGCAACTGTGGCCACAGCTGGGTTCCACCTGTTTGCCTCTGTGACAGATGTTCAGGGCTCTCCAACCCTCAGTTAAATTCCAGCTGTACCTCTGCGAGGGAGCAGAGCAGGTTCATTGCCGGGCTGCAGGAATTGCCTGCCCTGTCACCCTGCCTGCTGCCTCAGAGAGCCACCTCCACTTCCAGCCCACCTCCCCAGAGCTTCCCCATCAGTACAAATGCACTTCCACTGCTCTCCAGCAGAGATTCCTTCCTGGAGCCTGGCTCTCCCTGACCCAGGAGCAGAGGAAAACATTTATCCATGCCAGCCACAGCCTGACACACATTTACTCTCAAGCAGAGTTGAATTACAGGCTCTGTGCTCATCAGGAATTACTCCTCCCCACATGCAGGACTCTCATCATCAGATGCACGCAATGGATTGGATCAGGAATCAAATCGAGGGGAAAAATGACCAAGAAGCAAGTCCTCAGCAGGCTGAGTTTAAGCAGGATCCTCTCCCCACCCTGTTCATCATCTGAACAGAAGGGACAGCACAGGCTAAAAGTAGCTGGAAAGCCAAGGCACAGCAACTAAATGTTTCAGTACTGCCTCAGATAAAGTAGCTCTCCAGATATTTCTTCTTGTAGCACTCTCCTAATAATTAGAGTTGCCTGGAAAAGACAGAGAATGGACACTGGCATAGGTCTTGTATCCAAAAGATTATGTCTTCTGTAATATACACTAGCATTCTGCAGAATTTACTAGAGGTTTAAAAATAGAAATGTATAGAAAAGGTGACATTTCATATTAATGTTTGGCAGCTAGTCTGTACAGGAAAGGTTTTCTTTTTAATGAATGCCACTTTTTAAAAATATATATATATGTTCCCCTAAAACTTGAAAAACAGTATGCATTAAATACAATGTGCCCTACTTATTTCTTTATACCTAATGTTAATCTTGTATATCTGATTATTTCTTTCTCAATGATAGCAGAAAATTACTTTGTCAATGATATTGCTTTTCCTATGCTGAAATATTAGAGACTAAAAGGCAAATTCAAGAGAATCCTATTCCAAAGATAGACTGCACTTTTAGACCATGACCAGTAAAAACATTTTCTAAAAGAAAGTAGGCGTTCGTCTGGACAATTTTTGGCTATTTGAAATCTGTTCTTCTTTTGCTGCATATTCCTAATCACATCATTTGTGCTTCTGTGAGCTCAGTCCTCATTTTCTTCTACCGTTTTCTTTGTAACATATATTAGTTTATTTTTAGCTTTGGGAAAGTCTCTCAGCACCATGTTTTCATAATCCCTCTCCTTGCAGCTGCTGTATTGCTGGGGAGGAACCATTAGAAACTCATCCATAACAGTTCAGTCTCTCTCAGTCTCAGACAACTGCTCCAAGGATGTGATACTTTGCTTAGAAAATTATAATGGGATTTTCTTGAGAAACAGATTTCTTCCTTGAGGTAATTGTCAGGAATTTAAGATGGTCAAAGAGCTCTCCCTTATATTTAAATAGGTTCCAGGCAGAATCACAGATTATTTTGTTGTTGCTTCAGTTATTGTTTTTGCAGTAAAGACGGAACCATCTGTTCCTTTGAAGAGGTGCCAAATCAGTTGAAAATAATTCATTCAGGTATTTAGCAAACGACAAGAGCTGATGGTTTAAGGATTCTGGAAGGTTTCAGCAGGGAACACCAAATGCACTTTGCCCAGTTTGGATTAGATTGTATTTAAACAGTGGGCTCTGGGGAGTTCAGAAAGGCAATAAGTGGACACAAGAGAGATCCTCTCTTTCTGTCCATCTCCTTCCCTTATCAAACCTGCTTTAATAAAAGCCAACAGCTTTGTATCATGTGAGCATGACCAGCTTGCTCTATCCAAAAGGTAATTATAAATTATAGCAACAACTTTGGTGTAGTTCTGCTTATCAGAAATCTACCAAATGGCCAAGGCATGTCTGGTTTATAGCTGGTTTGTGTCCCCAGTTTGTGTTTCTGTGGCACAGCTCTGCCCTGATGGCCATGTCTGCTGTGAGTATCAACAGTGAATGTCTCACTGCTGGGATCTTGGGCACAGCTGGGGCAGGACATCGTGTGCAGCACGAGGGGAGGAAAGGACCATCTAGAACCAAACTGTGAGTCTGGACAAGATGATGTCTGCCTTGACAAATCTCTGATAATACAGACCAGCAGCAAATGAAAATAAAAAGATTCCAAGGACCTCCTGAGCCCTTGAGCATCCTTATTTGCAGTGGTTTTCTGGTGAAAAAAACTGGTGCCTGAGAGAGGATAATTTTGGAAGCATTTTCTGCTGTGGGTTTTATAATGATGAAGAATTGTCTGCACAAATTTATAACTGAGTGGGTTAATTAAACATTACCCCTGGGCATCTGAACATTGAAGAATGTGTCTCTATTCTGAAAGGAACACTTACTCCTCCTCAGCCTGATGCATCCCCTGTATTATTTACTAATAAAGTTTAGTTTATTTATTGCTTGAATTATTTATTATCAGCATTGTGGAAAAAAAAAGGCAGTAGCTTAATAAGGTTTCGTTTTCTCACTTTTCAAACTCATTGGGATGTTAAATTTTAAGTAATGAAAACCTATGTCGGAACCTTCTTTTTTCCTGCAAAATATTGGAAACAACTGAACACAAACATGACAGATATTAAGCGCTGTTTAAAGAAATTATGAAAAAAGAAGTAATATATTAAACCACTGTGTAACACCTTCCAAAGCTGTGACAATTGAACATTCATTACAATCTTGTTAAACAGCTATTCTATCAGTAGTTCTAGCATCACAATGCAGGACCTTAATTAGGTGATGTTTCCTTCATCCTTTATTTATTAGGTTTTTGAGCCAAAATAATAATAAAAAAAGATTTGCGGCTCTAATAAAGTACCACCATTGCCATATTTCTTTCATATATTAGTAATTGGTTAGTTAATATGAACCTGCATTTTCTATATTTTGCTTATGATAGATGTGCCAAACACAACAACAGAAAGCAAATCAAAATATTTACAATGTACTAGAATTTCCTTTGCAACCTAATGTCATAATTAAGGAACAACTTAGTTTATGAATCAACTTTGCACATTTGCAAGTTCTGTGGATGTGTGGCAGACAGAAATGACAATCTTTTTAAGAGCTTTTATCAGACACAGTGTCGAAATACTGTAGTCCTAAAAATATTTCACATATTTTTGCAATGCAACAAGGTTCTTTTGAGGGTTCCTTTGTCTCATGTCTTTTTAGAGACAAATGACTTTTTGTCCTGGGTAGGAAACAGATCTAAGTCTATACTAAACAACTGAATTCTCACTTCACACACTGATTCATCAGATCGAGAACACACTATTATTCTCTCAGCACTTTAAACAATTCTTTTTTAATTTAAAAAAGAATCTCAAGCTATCTCTAGATATATTCTTACTTTATTTGGTTATCCATAAATAGATCTGGGTTAGCATTGTGTGAAATAATCCTGTCAGATACAGTTTAGCAGGGAGGAGGCATCAGAAAGGCAGGATGGATTCAGTGGATCCCCTTTCCAAGAGCCAGGTGCTCCCCATGGAGAGCTGCTTTAGCAACGCTTTCCTGGGGCTTCAGCAGTGCTTTCCTTTCCCAGATATGGGACCAGCACCTCTTGTACTTTGCCTCACCCAGCTGGCCTGTCTGTGCTCAACTCCCACCTCCTTTCATTCTGGTGCTGCTCTTCCTGTGGCAGGAGACCTCCAAGACACCCAATCACCCAACGTGGGAGGCAAAAGGAAAAAGAGAAATGGTGCTTAGCACTCTAATCTTGAAACAAGGCAAGGTGCCCAGGTGCTGATAGCAAGGGTGCTGCACACAGTGGGTAACTAAAATAAAGCAAGATAAATAATCTGGCCAGCATAAGAGCTGAAAAGTGCCTGTACTAATGCAGAATTTGGCACTGTTTTAGTGCTGGTGGCTTTAGAAAGTACTGGTTGGTTGGCAGTGAATTTCTGCAACTTTTCAAGATTCTTGTGACAGGAAGCTATCTGCAAAATATAGATCATTTCCTGCCTTATATCAAAAGAGTAAAGAAAAGATGAGAGATGTATATTTTATGTGTAAAGGGAGTCTGCCTCTCTCTGCTTGAAGGTGTTTATAGAACCAATCCTTACTGAACATTATTCACATAACTGCTTTGATGGCACAGGGCTTATTTGTAAACAGTCCAAGTCTTCTGCAGTGCAGCCATGACTGAGGGGTTATGGTGCTTGAACTAAAAATTCTGTAAGTCATTATGAACCTCTTAATAGCAGATGGATTCTGTTCTGAACCACATCAAATTCACGTTAAATAAGGTTATCAGTATAATAATTTTCTAGCTGGATGTAGCATGGAATTGGCCAGAATCAGAGAGTTAGTGGACATTTAGTTTCAGTTTAAATACCTAGAACAGCAAATGCTTTAATCAGGCAACTCTCATAATAAAAAACAGTGATCCCTTCTAAGCTGTAGCATGTTTCCTGCATTCTTGTTCTCTGGAAGCACTGAATGCCTGCATCTTCATGTATATTAATTGAACTCCTCTATTCATACTAATGCAATGGGAATGTGCACTCACCAGTCACGAGAGCTTTTTAACTGAATGGATAATTGTGCCACAGGGAAGAAGTTCATCTTGTAATTTGTGACAGTTGCACTCACACAAAACTCCAGCAGTTCTGTGCTAGCAACGAGACCAATCATCACTGATAAAATAATTCTGATTGTTGAGTGCAAGCAAATACTCAAAGCAGAAATCTAATCAGCCTTTCTTGGTAGATACATTCCCTTCACGTGCCTTGGGAGGTCTTAAAACAAGGTCATTGCAAATCCATGGCCTTGGAGAAGGGGCTCACAGGAAAAACTTTCGCACGGAGGAGAATGTCTGCAGAAAAGGTGCAGCCATAGCCTGCAAGACATTCTTCAACAGCACACGAAGCAGAAGCGTGGTACAGACCCCACGTGGATTTAAGAGGATGCTGCACAGCCATATGCCACACAAATGTTCAAAAAAGACATTCATCCACCCCCGGCACAGAAGGGAGCGGGGTGGGGAGCAACTTCTCCCACGTGTGCACGGAGGAAAGTGGGATGTACACGGAGAACACTGCTGTGCTTCCCAGAGAACACTCAGGTTGGTTAAAGCTTGCTGGAAATGCAGAGATAAAAAAGAAGGAGAGAATAATCTTATGTGCTTTCATTTCTTACTATTGTCCCTTTTTGCCAGAAGCTGAATCAGTGTAGTAGCAAGATTTGCTTTTCTGCTTCTAAAACAAAACTCTGACTGCCAAAACATCGGGGTTTAGCTTTTATGAAGTTGCTGTCCTGCATTCTAAAACACTTCCGAAAACCTTTCTTTTGCTACCGGTTTGAGTCGACCTCTATATTTCACAATTGCAATTTAAAAAATATTATTTAATTAACGTCCTTCGTTTGTATTCACAGTAACTCCCATTTGTATGCATACAATTCACTCAGTCTGTGGTCTATAGCTGGCAAATAACACCACTTAACAGCTGTTAAATAGGGTAATCACCTGTTGTTATCCACAGGTAGCTTTAATTCAAATGCTAATTGCTCTCAGTGCTCTACTTACAAACCTGCCCCAATGTCAGCTGCTGTCTGTGCCTCACCAGATGGATGGGGGCCTCGGATGGATCGCGCTGTCCCTCTGCAGGAAAAAGGGCTGAGTTATAAAAAACCTTGCTATCCTACAGTGCCATGAACAGCAACAAAAAAAAATAAAAATAAAACAGCACAAAAATTAAACAGTGAAGGTCTTTCAGGGAGTAAAAATTGCAGCAAAAAGCAATGAACAGGGAAGACAAAGAAAAGGAGTGCAAACAGGACATCAAATATTGTATGAGCCAGTGCTTCAGTCTACTTATAACCACAATGAGTTAACATTCACCATTACTAAACTCAATTGATAAAATTCAGAAACAGCTGTTGCAGATATATGTCAGGGTCAGCCGAAAGTGACAGGAAATGAGAGCTAAACTGCTTGAACAGGTCAGATGTTGGTATAAATCCCACTAGAAAAATAAAATTTCTAGCCTGATACAGGTAAATCCTTTTTTTTTTTTTTCCCCATAGACTTAATTCTTCAGTAAAAAAATTCTATGATTTCTCTCCCTTTGGTAGAAATGCCTCAAAACCACACAGTACAACTACTTACTCCTCATAGCAAGAGGCTTCATCTTATTTTTTTCCTAAAAGATCTCCAAGCTCTCTGGAGGCACAGTTTCATGTTGTGCCTAATTTCATCAAACTGTGCTTCGCTGCCAAAAAGTGATGGTTTAATTCTGTCTCCTTTCCCCTCTTAACTCCACTGACGTGTTCCTTACCCTTTCTTTGCATTAGATTCAGTCAGTGCCTGGGTTTCTGAAACATGACTCACTGATCCTAAGGGAAAGTCATTTATTGGGAGGAGAGATCTACATGTGGGTGCCCCTAGTTAGACAGGACTAAGGCTGCTGTGGATCAGTGCCCTAAACTCTCCTGTTCCTGGCTCCTGCCTGCACAGCTGTAGGTTTTATTTTAGCTCCCCTGACTCTAAAAGGACCATTGATTCCCCAGTGCTGTCGGATTTCCACACTGCACTGCATGTTTTTCCTTCCCTGCTCCCCCAAAGGCTGCTTTTTCCATAGGTGAGCAAAGCCATCCATCAGTGGCCCAAGAGCAGAACCTCCTTGCTCAGTTCCTACCTTTGATCTGCTCAACTCAGAGAATTCTGCTGGGTGCCAAGAACCCAACCCAAACAGCCCTCTGCTCTGGAGGATCCCTGTCTTCCCACTGGGACAAAGTGGTGGCCTCAGGAAATGATTGCTAGCACAAGGTTACATTGATGGGAGATAAACATCATTCCACAGGCGGAACCTGGCTCTGAGAAAGGACTCAAAGCCTATAAAAGTCACATATAAGGCAGATCTGCAGCAAATATTACCACAGGTTTCATTTTTGATCTGAACTCACTGTACTGATTGGAGCTCTGGTCTTGAGGAATGGAGGTGCTCAAAATTTCACAAACTTTAAATTAAAAAACATGTATCAAAAAGTGCCCCAGTTCTCTGGTAAATGTCCTCGTGACGAGCAGAGAGAGGGATGAAAGCCCAGGTCACTTCATCTCTTGGTGTCCTGCTTTAGGGTCATAATTGAAATGAACATCCTGTAGCAACCGCCACTTCTGTATGAATGTTCATTTTAGCAAAGTCAATTATTTCAATCATCAAAAGGAAAGAACTCCTTGTTTGACAGTTATGACTCATTAACATACATTTCATTTTGATGAACATTTTTTAATTTTGTTTTGCATGTTTTGCTGACAGGAAGGGAGTAAAATAAAATATTTGTAAAAGGATGCAGATTTCATGCTTTGATAGACTTTTATTATCTCTCAGTGAAAAGCTGTAGGTAGGCCTACTTTGCCAGTTTGAAAACTACATTCTGTCTGATTCTCTTTCACACTGTGAATAGAAAAACAAAGCTGCAAAATACAGTTGTGAAGTTGAGAATAAAAAATATATGTAAAATTCTTTGTTTATTATAAAAATACATTTTTAATATTTATTCAATCATGCATGAAAAAATAAAACAAATTTTTAAAAAGTTAGGTAAAAATTTGAATGCTGCTCTTTCCCCATTTAAGTCAGAATCAATCCACACTTTCATTTACTTTTGCTGATAAATTGAAAACCAGCAGGTCAAATTATTTCTTTCATTTAATAGTGGCTGCATGAACAAAAATAAAGAATTCAAACAGCTTAAAGAGGAGCTTTTTTTTGTCCCTTCTCAAGGAAAAAAAAATCCACATAAATTAATAATTAACCTAATTTTCTTTCATCCCAGAGACCACTGTATCATTAAGCACATTTCATCCTGAAACAACAGAATTGCACAGTTCACTCTTTTGTCAGTTATACCAAAAGATTAAAGATGGCTTGGTCTGAGGATATGCAGCAATGGGAAAACTTAACCCTCTGGGACTGAGCCACAGCTTCCAGTTGATTCCTGAAGTCATAAATCATTTGTTATGAGGCACAAAAAGCCACTGCTATCTCTTGTATTACTGCTCACTTTAGGAGCCTTACTCACATCTTTTTTCTCCCACAGTTTGACATCCATGACTACTGTAAAGCCCACTGTAATTCACTCACAGCAGCTCACCTGGAGAACCCAATCTATTTGAAAGTTTATTGGTGGTGGTTTTAATTCCAGAAATCTGTGTCATGTACAATAAATAATATAACAATTAAGAAACTGAGATAGTATTGGATGCAACCAGACCTAGAGTTATATAAGAGAAAGGGAGCCAAATTAACAAACACTCAGAGAGGAAAGATCAGAAATTGCAGTTTCAAATCTGGCTTTTCTCAGACCCTCTCTTTCATGCTACTCCTGTTGGAATGACAAATTTTCACCCACCAGGTTCAGTGTGATTCTGGAAAGATCTGTGGAGTGCAGAGTGTGAAGCCACCTTTAAACAGGGAACGGGACCCCACTTTACCTGAGACAGGGCTGAGTGGCAAGGAGGTCATGGGACAGGTGCTGGGTCAGGCTGGTGTTTCTTTTCTATTTATCTATATATTTGCAGAGAGAAGTTGAAAGATGTATTAGATATATAAATAGGCAGGTTAAAGCTGTGGACAGATATTGCCAGACAAGAGTAGGGTGATGGAAGGTGTTTGGTACAAACAATTTTGAGGAGGAGGAAGACCCAAACCTTGAGATCTACTGCTAACTGCTAGGAACCATCTCTGCTTTAGAAGGTCACTCTTCTACAACTCTCCACAACTTTTGGTGAAAACACACTGGGTTGCATAAATCCTGGGAGTTTTGGCAAGAGGTCTAGCATTGGCTTTTCTTCGTGTAACAGTTCCTGAATAGAGGCAAACCCCTCTTCCTCAAAACAGTACCTGATTTCACAAGTAACCTCTGATATTGATGTTCACAGGTCATGAGTCTCCTTTAAGAGTTAATAATGAATTAAAAGCAATTTGGGTTAAATTGTTTAAGTTATTAAACCCTTGCATCAATTTCCAAAGCCCAGAGTGGCTAGGCTAAACACTCTTTGTAGTCATGATTTCAAGTAAAACTTCAGAACTATCACACACCAAGGAATGAATTATGTTTAGGGGCTGGAATAAACTAGTGAGGGGAGGAAATTTTTTCTTTAAATGACAGATTTTAACCTCCCTTATTAATCTTCAAACATGAACAAATACTTCTAGTCCCTGAATCAACTGAGAATTTATTAACTGTCAGAGTATTAAAAGGCATCCCTAATACATTTTACTGGGAGCAATTGCCAGTAAGTGCTCATGCAATAAGAAATAAGGAGATGTGAATCTGGGCATGTCTGTCAAACTTCCTGGCAAATGACATATGAAGAAATCACATTTTAATCTACAGGCACAGGACCTTTGGGATATATAAAACTAAGAATTCGATCTTGAGAAGTTTTTTTAAAAACAATAGGTTTTCCCTTTTTTCAAAATTATGTAACATTTCCAATTCATATTTCCCCTGAGTTTTACCTCTTTCAAAACTGAGACAACATGATGAGTTACCTGACAGTGTGACTCCAGTTTTGTTTAGTATTGTTTACAATTTTCTATCCAGATTCTGTGCTTCTTATGAAAAAAATATTTAGAAATTTCAACCGAGGCATTTAAAATGTAGAGAGATTGGATCAGTAAGAAACATTCCTTCCAGGATAAGATGCTGGTAGAAGGAATCCTTTTTGTGCTACAAAAGGGAAGGAAATAAAAAACCCTAAGTGGAACATAGGAAAATTATGTGGAGTGCACCTGTAAAAGTTACTTACTTAGGAAGAATTCTAATTCCAGAGCTGTGGTCAGGCAAATGAAGTCTCTCACACCATGGCAGGGAACTCCGTTTTTAATACCACCAGATGGTCAAAATTTATTAGGCTGCATTGACCATGGTGCAATATCGCATGTGAGGGAAAACTGCATCAAGGCCAACATTTAACATTGTCTATTATCCCATCTGTGTTCTGCTTTCCTGTCCTTGTAACAGCCTGTGAATTAAGTATCTACAAGACTCCATGTAAAAAATCATCTTCTAAAAGAAATAATTACTGTAAAAGGTTAGAAATTTAAAAATTTCAAGGTTCTTTATAGCAAACCAGAGCTTAGCACATTATTTCTACACAATAGGTTTCTTACATTTTTAAGATTAGCTGAAGCATTTTCCCACTCATCTACAAAAAAAAAAATACAATTTTTAAAAGACATTTAGTTTTAATACATTAATAACCATAGCTTCTTCTGAATTCTGGCATGAATTTAAAGTCTGATCCATAGTAATTATGATACTTCAGTTAATTTTGCTGTGAACTAATTTGTGGTACTTCCTGATTCATCAATAGCAAAACTTTATTTCCTTTAAGTAGCATTTCTTTCTATTCCTCAGGAAAAGTTCTGAATCTTTGAAGTTAAAATACTCATGGAAATTAAATTATCCTGTGAAAAAAATCAATATTGCTTTTCTCTAAGGAGGAATAAGCTGCATATTTAACATTAATCACCTGATAAATATATAAGAGATAAATAAAGAAAAGTGCAACTCAAAAATGAGATCTTTTTTCCAGCAGTAGGGACTTGATTAAATAAGTCAAGAAGTCATAAAAAATAATTTCTACTTCTCTATTTGTGATAACCACTTTGAAATGGGTATTTGTTGCCTGGTTTCCTTCAGTTACAAAAAACCCCCACAAATAATATTTTAATTTTTTTACATTGTCCTAGTGAAAAGCACTGAGCTAGAAAGCTGTTATAGATTTTGAAATAAAATCAGAGAGCTATAGGCTCTCTTGTATTTTTCTTAAAAAATATAATTCTCATAAAAACTCATTGGAATAAAGCAGAAACTGTTTGGGTTAGAAGTAAAGGGGAAAATATAACCGCAGTATAAATACTGTCCTCAGAATATGGTACACTTGTATCAATGTGTGTCTTCACTAAACTCTTTGCCACAGATATGAATTGTCAGAGAATTATGAAATGTCATGTTCTTCCCTTTATAAAACAATCTGTTAATAGATTAAGACATTAACTTACTATAATAAACTTTGAAAATTATTCTTTGTCCAAGGTTCAATCTGGCTTGTGCGGGAAAGACAATTCTCTTAGGCCACAGTCCTGCTCATTAGAATTTAATCTAAGGGAAAGGGCTCAAATGAGTTTCTTTTAAGCGAATGCATATTTGTGGAATCAGATTCCAAAGCCATTTATCCCTCACACTTGGAGATGAAGGAAGTGCCTACCTGCACTTATCCATTTATATGTTTAAAATTATAATATTCAGACACTTTAGGCTCCAATCTTAAAAGGAACCAGAGTTGATAACCTGTCACTCTTCAGCCTCCAGTAAAGCAACTTGAAATGCTTTGTTTGAAAATCTTCTGCACAAAAAATACCTGTGAGCCACAATGTAAACGGTGTTAAATTTTTTCAATGAGAACACTTGAAATGAAAACCATTGTTTCAAAATGCAAATTCAAAGTAGACACTAGATATTTAATAGCTTTAAATATCAAGTTAGCTCCCACTGAAATTTTGTTCTGATATTACCAATGTGTTTTTTTCCTATGTCATTTTAATATTTAAAAACTTTTTTTTTTACATTCCAGGAGAACTAATTTCAAGATGTCAGCAACTCCTACAGTGGAAGTATCTGTGTTTCTAAAGCAAGCTGAAATCTTTCAGTGTATTCTGCAGTGAAACCAGCAGAATTCCAGGTTATATTTTACAGACATCCAAAGAGCCCAGTCTCTGTAAGAACAGAACAAAACACATGAACGTGATGTGCCTGTGCTCAGAGGTAACAGGACAGCATAAAACTGACTCACTTCCATTGAACACCTCCCAAAACCTTATGGAGCAAGACTTGAGGCTCATGTACAGAAATGTTAGTCTTTTTAACCAGAAATGGGCCTGAATTTTAGGTCTGATAATCCATGTTCTAACTGGATTAAAGGCCACTTTTCTCTTTGTGCTCACTGCCCCCTCTCTCCAAGAACCCAAATAGTTCGATTTTACCCTTCTCTAGGGAAGACCTAAGGACAGGCAATAGTGCAACAGGTCATTACTGAACTTGGTTGAGCTTTGAGTTTAGTCCTCCTTAAATAATTCAAATTCCACACTCAGCTGAAAAATGGTTCTCTGAAATGATCTTGCTGCACTAAAAATGACTAAACAGATATTTAGCTGGTGGAATTTTAAAAGAATTATGTCAGTTCACCACTGTAAAGTCCCATCATTATCACGCAAGCCCTTGACAGATTGCCCTCAGCAGTGTTTAACAAGGAAGCAGCCAGAAATCAATGATAGCACAAAAAAAAAGTTGAGGCAATTTATGTAACAATAGTGAGAAGTGTCATATAATGGAAGGGCTATCAGTCATCATTTACTAAATGCAACAAAAGAGACAAGAGGTGTTGCTTTTTCTTTTTATATACAGAAATCACACATATAGAGGGAGCCATTTATACATGGTCAGAGCACAAAAGTTTAAGGTCACTAGCTTTTCCTCTGCAACAATCTTCTGTTAAGTCTAAATGAGGATTTGTAATTGTAAGCTTGGATAAAGTCAACATTTACCATTAAGATTACAGAGAACTACTGCTGTATTTTGGATTAGGCTGTCATGCCAGCTATGTCAGAGCAGGTTTTTTAAAACTGTGATTATCATCTAGACTTATCTGGACTTATCACCCCTGCACAATTAAGATTTAAAAGCCAAATCACAAAAGCCAAGCAAAGGAGTCAAAACAGCCCCAAAAGGTTTCTGATAGCGAATCCTTTGTATCGTTCTCACTCAAATGCCTGGTATCACTTATGCCTTTCCACATCTGAATGCAGTGAGGAAATTTAAGTCAGTGCCCTAGGCAGTGAGGATCTCATGCACAGAGACAGCCTGGCTGAATCCTGTTCCTTTTGTGGCATCCCTTTGTCTGAGGAGGCAGCTCCCTCAGCTGGCCTGGAGAGCTCCAGAGAGCACAGCCCATTTCATGCAGCTCCACGGTGAGGAGAGGCTGGGAGGTCAGGGGGTTAACATCTGCTATAAATACCCCAGGACTTCTTGGCCTGAATTGCAGAATGAGATTGCTTGATGTTTCTGCACTGCACGGACTGTGTCACCCTCTGCCTTACTGCGTGACACGACCCAGAGCAGAGGGTCAGGTACATAAAAGGAATAATGCACTCGGATTTTCTCACAGAAACACATTGTGGAAGCCTGCACGTACAAGTTACAAGTATTCCAAAGCACCAGAATCCTAAAGCACACCGAGTTCCAATTCTTATTCAGCTCTTCAGTCAAGTCTGAATTGCACACTAAGATAGAGATTTTATTAAGGTATATATATATAGATATAATCTAAAGCAACAGACTGCAAAAAAAGTGCACCAAAAGATCAATTTTTGATTTGGGTACTGAGGTCACAGCCTTCTCCTATTCCATTAAAGAATGTTTTTTCCCTGAGTTCAGTGGAGCAAGGGGAGGACAAGCACTTCCTGCTAAATGGATATTCACAGGGCAGCCTTGGCAGGGCTTTGAACAGTGACTGGAGAGTGGCAGATCTCTGAAAGGCTCTGACCTCCCCCGCAAGCAGCTGTCAGCACAGCAACACTTGAAAGCTTTTTCATATGCTTTTCTCACATATTTGGTAAATGTGATACAGGAAGCCAACTTTAATGCTTCCCATACATGGGTTTTTATTCAGAGTGCTCATCTAAACAGAAAAGGAGAGATGCTTACTGAATAGTTGAAGGCTGGTTTAAGCTATTCTCATTAATCACTAGTTGCCTTTGAAAAGAAAAAAAAAAAAAAAGAGAAAGTTGCAACACTGAAGTTGGAAGGACAAGGAATAATAAATACAACAGGTAATCCCAGGTGTTCAAGAACAGGCTGGATGGGGGCACAGGGGTTGTATTGGGAGTATCTCTAAGGTTCCTTCCAATTCAAGCCTTTCTGTGATTCTGTGATTCTATGACAATGATACTTCCAAAGAGACCATCAGAATCAGACAAGATCATCTAGAGCAGTGTGTAGATGGGCTGTGTGATTTCAGTTAACTTAAGGTCAGATTTTGGTCTCACATTGATTTATCATTTTAAATCATCTCAGTTGCATGTTATAGCCTCAGAATTATGGTTATACAAAACTAGTGAAAAGCTGAAAAAGATTGTCATTGCTAAAGGAGAAGTTAAATTGCATCTAAGACTATTAATAACACATCATATATTCAGTGTCTACTTTATTTTAGTTTTAAAAGCATCCTCCTCCACCTAAGGCATTAACTTTCTGTGATATAATGCTACTTCTTTTCTGTGGGCATGGTGGATTTTAAAAAAGATTCCATCTAATGGGTGAATACAGAGTAAAATGTACCAAGAGCATGGCAGATGCCAACTGTGTGTGCCACCCACCCACTCTGTATCTCTCAGCACCCCTGCACAGCACCTGCACTCTCCAAAAAATGAGACCTGATTTTCAAAACTTCTGAGGAGACTCAGATATGAGGAGAGGCAACATAAGGAACAAGTTATATTGTCATGTAAAATCAAATACAGGGACCATTCTGAAAGACTTGCCAATTTCACAGAACGTCCCCAAAAGACAGTGAGAGGATAAATCCCAAACTGCAACAGACTTTAAAAACGCAACAATCTTCCATATAATTGTATAAACCTATATAAACACATAGGCTAATTTATACATCACAACATGAGAATTTTCCAAGTCCAGCGGTTGTAAATTATTTGAGTATGCACCAATAAGAGTGGGTGCTCTCTGAAGCCAGACTCCTTTATGACATGCTAATCCACTAAATCATTTTATACATGCCACAAAAGCAATTTCCCAGTTATTCTAAGCAGCTTGTTAATTGTATGAGGTGTGAATGAATTTTAAATAAAGTCTAAGTCCTCACTTTGGAGCCACTGATATTAAATAGTATGAAATGTTTCATTCTACATGCTGAAGGAACAGAAAGGAAGGCTTGTAGGAAGATAAGTATCTATCAAACTGATCTTTTAATTCTACTAGGTATTCACTGTATTACCATTGTTATGAAGAGATATCCACAGCAGTAGGTGGAATTCTTAAACCTTATGCAGAGAAAAATAAATTCTGAACAACCATATTAGAATCAGCAAATGAAATATGGTCTGGTGGAATATCTAAAAGGAAGTTTCCCAACCCAGCTTTTCCCTCTTTAAGAGTGTCATTCAGTTTATTTTCATCAGATCCCTATTTTCATCTACTTTTACAGAAACAGGCATTAGAATTCCACAGATAAAATGGACCACTTTCAGTAATTCATCAAAGAGATGAAGGCTCTACTTTTAATGCTAAGACCCTTGGGAGATTGCAGGGAAAAGCATTCCATCATACTTTCTAACAAAAAATTTCTTTGAAGTACAGCAAGTAAATATTTAGGCAGCTCAGTGGGCAGGACTGTAGTTTCATTCCTTCCTATTTCCTAACATGAGTTCTTACCAATATAATTTTCAGTTCAAATTGACTAACAGAATCTACAAGTGTTTTATGTTAGTTAACTTGTAATTTTTTTTTTCATTTGAGCACATAATAATTGTTATTGGGTTAGAGAAATATCACAAACTTAATTTGGTATTTTCAGAGTGAAGACAGACAAATTTATAAGGATCTCTAAAAAATGAAGATTCTGCTTTAATAGAGGACTGCAGAGTTTGATGAAGTATTTTAATAAAGACTGGTATTGTGGCAAATGAGGGAGAAAATCATTAAGCCGTGACTCTGTTGGTAGGCAGAACTTTTGTGTGAGAGTGAAAAAACCAAATGACAACAAATAAAAACAACCCAGAGCAAACATTTCACTCTTTGGTAGGACGCAAACATTTCACTCTGCTGTAACAGGGCCGTGGGTTAGGTTTGAGGAGGGAAACTCGTGTGTGTGATTCACACCCTGCTCTCCACTTGACTCTCCCAGTGCCTTTTCCCACTCTCCTGACTGCAATTACTCAACACTGCCCCAACTGCCTTGGCATCTCACCTGCAGAACTGGGTGTGACAAAGAGCACCTTTCTCGTTTACTGCCCTGCAACCTAGAGAAATATGAAGCTAAGACTCCTGTGGACCACCAGTATGGGATGTTATGATTTAGCCTAACTTTGTGTTCAACTTTTTCACTTTTTACAGAATTTAATTACAGGAAAAAGAAATAAAGAAGATAAATATTGATTGAAAAAAATCATAGGAGAACATTTTCATCTAGGAAAGATCAAAGAAAAAGCAACAATATTTGAAGGTAATAAAAAAGTTGCAGATATAAATTAGAAGAAAATATCAACTTTCTTCAGAGCTGCATATGAACAAGACCGAAAAGAGCCTAGAAAAATTGAGTGGCAGTTCAACTTCTATGAGATGCAATCTCATAGATGAAAACAAAGTTTGAATTTTTTATGATTTTTTTCTTTTTAGTCACATTTAGTCATTTTGAATTAATGAAACAAGTAATGATCTTAAGCTACACAGGAAACTGAATATACTCAGTGAAATTAGAAGCAAGCTTGAAGCATCCTATTTGCCTGAGGCAATAGAAATGATGGATGGTAGTCTGAGGAATACTTTTTGCATTCTGGACTACTAACTAAGTAATCTCATTAATCTTCTTGCAGCTTTTACCTTTAATTTTTGCTGTAGCTACATAAGACCTGAGGATTTCTGGATGCTTTTTCCTTGTATTTTTGATACAGAATAACACCAGTTGGATGCAAGGGGTGTTAAGACAATTGCTAGGGGCCTGTGTAATTTTAGTTTGCTACTTCAACAAATAGTTCTGGTGCACAGTAAGAGGATAACACAAACAAAACCTATATTATAGAAAAATCATTTGAGATGGGAATATTTCCAGTTCTGGGTTGAGCTTTACTAAAAATTTTGAAGTCAGTGAACCAACCAAAAACATCTGGCATGAGAGAATAAAGCAGGAAAAAGAGCAGGGTGAATGGTGAATTCAACTCTTATCCACATTTTGTGGAATCAGCTCTGGGCAGGCCAAGGCAACCAGTACTTCTAGTGAGCACTTTTATTCTGAAATTTAATATTTCTAGAAATTAGGAGAACTCAATCTTGAAAGCCACCAAAGGAAAATGCTTGGCTGAACCAGCCAAGCCATCAGCTAAATTTCACTCCTGAAAATCGGGTACAGCTTTCCTGCACAGATATGCTCACAAGCTATGAATCTTCACAGTAATTTACATTCCAAAACACACACCAAATCTGATAGACACGAGTAACTTCACCAAACAAGTTCAGCCAAGGTCAAATGGTTCCTTTTAATTAGGAAGGAGGGAAATGCCAACAACACCTTGAAGTGCAGTAGAAGGCTCGCCAGGAAGATATATTATTGAGGGCTTTTGGCAGCAGCAGTGATTGGCTGCTGTAGATTTTTACATTCCCAGTCCCAGCTGCCTACCTGTACAGTAATCACAGCAGATGGATAATGTGCTGTGTTCGGGTTTTTTAATAAACATGTCAAACATTTAACATCCTGTTTGCAGATGTACTATAATAAAATGTCTTTCCTGTGATTTGAAGTTATGCTGCTCAAAAAACAGTTTTTGCTTTAGACAAAGAGTCCTACTGCTACACACACACCTAAGTCATGACTTATTTTTGCACCTCACTTATGTAAATCTAGAGGAAGAATTTCAACCCCAAGGCTTCAGCCATAAAGTGATGGTAAGAGCTGTGAGGTCCTGGGTGATTGAAGGCATTTTGCCTTAGAACATTTATTTTGCACATCCATTCATGATCTTTGGAGACCTTACAGAACTGTTAGTATATTATTTGTACTTCTACTTTCTACATAGAAAACTGCGTTAAATTCAACGAGCTTCAGCAGTGTTCTTCAATTACACACACACACACTGTGAGCAGCACTCTCAAGGTGAGAAAAACAAGAACAGAGGGAAATACTCTCAACAAATAAAGTCAAAGTCAAATACTTGAGTGTGAGACAAACACTGAGGGTGGTGAGGCACAGGAACAGGTTGCCCAGAGAAGCTCTGGATGCCTTACCCCTGGAAGTGTGGTCTAATGGAAGATGTTCCTGCCTACAGCAGGGGAAATGAGATGATCTTCAGGTTCCCTTCCAACCCTGGTCATTCTGTCATTCCATTATTTAATCTGGAGTTAAGTATAAGGGTAAAATTAAATCCTACAAGCATTTTTATCTCAAAATTCAAATGTCTTTTTGCTCTTTGTAAGCTCAGAACAGAATTTGCGCAGATCCAGTGAGGATACGAGCTGTGGGCTTGTGCACAAACCCTCACAAGCATGAGGGCACCCTGACACACACATATGTAAAGATCCTCAAACAGCAATTTAGGGCTTCTGCTTCCATTTTGGCAGTGACAGAAAAGAGACAAACTCCTTACAGCCAACTGTTCCCAGCCCATTTCATCAGAACACGTTTCCTTAGCAACGTGCCCCAAAACATCCAGGAGTCCTTCACTCCGTGTGTCCTTGGCGAAGCATCTTGAAAACATGGAATTACAGAGGCCACCAAACACCCGTGTCCCTTCTGTGCTGCAGCACCTGAGGGGTTGGAGGTTTTGTGCTTGTTTTCTAAATACAAAATAATTGGTTTATTAGCTAAATGAGCAATATGTGCTCAAAAGAAATTCAGCACAATATTTCAGATTTCTGTTGTCTCTCTGGTGAAAAAGTGATCACAGAGTGCAAGTTCTGGTCACAGGTCCCAGAAAACTCTCTGCATCAAGCACTATTCATAAAACCAAAGTGATTGAGACCACCTGCATAATGAAGAAATAGATCCATGATTAAAAAAACCCAAAGTTTAAAGAAAGGCACAGCCACAGCAGATTCTTTAAAGTCAGTGACTCATTGAATTTAACAGGCACTTTTGCCTCAGCCCTGTCTTTGATAAACAGATATTCTTGCCTTTCCTGATGGCTGATACATGCCCAGGTTTGGGATGAGATGTGCAGTATGTATGTATGCACATAATTAAATAGAATGTAATACTTCTGCTGCTCATACTCCCAGGCATGTCAGCAATATATAATTTCAAAACTAAATATGACAGGTTGAGGAATAGATACTTATTGGTCCAAATGGTAGAAATACCTGTGGAGAAAATTATTTGAGTCAAGACTGACTGTCAGAACACAACAAAAATACCCCATGGACACCAATCCTCATGCACATTTTCTTTTTTTCTTCAAACAGGGTTATTGGGGCACAGTGATGACCAATCTTACTCACCCTAATGACTTACAGCTTGTCTTCAAGTGCAGATAATTTCACTACACTTACTTAGAAGACTGTTCTACTAAACCAAGTACCAACATCTTGTTTGAAAATAACACGGCATTTGGGAGGACAGTGGAGCATTTGCCAGACATGAAGAAACAAGTAATTTTGAGAAAAAATGAGGGACTTTCCTGCTCCCTCCTATTTTGCAACTCCTTTGTGTCCTGACAGATTTCATTTTAAGGGGAGCTGTTGATGGTCTGCTGCAGATGAGCATCTGTGGGCAAAGCTACAGCCCCCAGCACCGAAAGCACAGGCAGGTGAAGATCCACAGCGTGTCTGCCTCACCAGAGACCCCAAGTAAGAACACAAAGAGGGTCACCCATAAATCTCCCTTTAAGTTAGAATGCGCTTCAGTCCTGAGGTTGTTCTTATCTCTCATAACTGATTATGGCAGTGTCTTGTGGCAGAAAAAAGAGAGGAAAGAAGTCTTTCTAACTACATATATTTGCTTTGGGTTTTTTTTCCCCACAAGTACTTCATTCCTCCACAGGGTGTATGAGGAGAAAATCCCAAATTTACCTTGCATGTAAATCCACATGTAAACTGATCTTTGTCTGTCTCTAAAAAGAAGTTGATTTTGTGGGGTAAGAAAATCTGCAAAGAGCTGAAATCTTCATCATCAGCTCACTAATAGTACTATTTCTTTTAAGGGTTTATCTACTGAGTAGATTCACAGTAGAGAATCTCAACCTCCATTAGAGAAAAAAGTATTTCTACATTCTGCAAAGGAGAGGGAAAGCTTGAAAATTACCTCACTAAAACAGAAAAACTCAGAACTCAGAAGGAATTCAGGAGATAAATTAACAGAGATAACATAACACAGATTTGAACACACTCATAATGATTCTGAAAGCCAGCTGCATAATTTTATCATATTGAGAGCTGATAACAGAGAGGAAGAAGTCCTCATACCATTTCAGTAAAGCACTGTTTGGCTGTGCAAGAGTTCTGCAAATATAAATACTTATCTGCTCCCCTCCTGATAGGAATATGAGCTTGTAGTTAGCCAACCCAGACAACATCAGCAGCTCATTCCCAGAGCTTTGTATTTATATATGAGTTAATTTACACTCTGGCCAAGGCTCTCAAGATTTTTGCTCTATTTGACATCTCTTACTCCTGAGTTTACAAGAAGACAATATGCTGCTTGTTCTTAACATGGTGTTTGCCACTGAATCAGGGTATAGATATATAAAAATGCATACTTTAGGGAGAAAACAGAATGGAAATATCCTCAAATTCATATCTCAGTATGGGTTAATCTCTTTCTAAAAATAGAGATTTGTAACAAGCTGGCTTTTTGTTTGTTTCAGAAGAGTTCAATCTCACCCTGTTTCACTTGCCACGTGAATTAAGTAGCCAACATAGAGCTCCTGAAATTATTTTATCTAATTCCACATGTAAATATTCAAACAGAAAAAGTGAAAGCAGAGGTGCTAGGAAGAATTTAAGGAGCTAAAGCTTCACTATTAAAGGTAAGAGCAGAAGGAAAATCTGTGGTGATCAAAATGAGAACTTTCCATTCACCTCTCGTTTTCAAACCTCTATCAACACCACATTATACTAATTAACAGTTTAGTTTCAATCCATGGACTGATAAAAGCTATACTTCAGTTGGTATTGTAACATGCTGCTCATTGTTCAGACAGAAATCTAGTCTATTTGGTTTCATGAAACCATCTATTGATCATTTCTATCTTCATAGTCCCTCTCAACAAGATCTGTTGTTATGCTCTCTAGAAATTGCAATTGTGTCACACCAAATGACTTAATTTCACACCCACTAGATAGAATAGACTTAATTCTGCTTTCATTACTAGTAAGTCAAAGCTATTTTATTGCACAGTTGGAGCTCAGACTTCATCCTGTAATACTTTCTGCCCCTGAAGAAAGAATGATAAAGTATTCCAGAGATCACTGGTTGTACTTCAGGTTAGATTAAGAAATAATGTGCAGATCATTGGGAGATTTATCTCTGTTTTTGCTGCTGGAGGACAGCCACTGGTGCTGTACTGTCATTGCAAGCTGCAGATCCAAAATAGTCCCGTTTGACTGGATGCAGAACAAGAAAAAGCCCTGGAAAAGCATATTTCTTGGTTTCAAAGCCCTTCTTCTGGATCCCAGACAACTCCTCTCATTTACCTGGCTTGCTTTCCATGCAGCCTTGCCATAGATGGAGCCTTACAGCTAAAATTTGGATAAATACCAAGTAAAACTGAAATGTGCAATGGCAGGGGAGACTACTCCTCAAACCACAGTTTTTCAGATCCTTACACAGCTGGCATTTCAGTAAATTGATTACTTGGTGCTTCATTACCAAGGCACCAAGAGTCAAGGTATCAAGGTGCCAAACATTCACCTCACTCACTCGACTTTTGTGCAAACACCAGCCTGAACATGCAGGGCTGGAAGTGTGGCAAAGGAGACAGATAAAAGAGGAAAGTTCTGGAGGATACAGCACCAGTCACTGCTTCTGAAGCAAATTAGAGGCAATGTATTGACAAATGAGACCTAACAAGCTTGATTTTTCTTTATCAAACATGAAATGAACTAAGTGCGGAATTATGGTAAGGCAAGAGTGCAGTTGTCAAAATGAACAGAATGAAAAGGAAGAAAATAAAAGACTAAAGCAAAGATTGGAAAATTTTGAGAGCCAGGAAAAACAGCTATGAAGAATGAGGTGCAGAAAGCAGACAAGAAGGGGGAATATGTCAGGCACAGTGTGAGAAGGAGAAGATGGGAGAAGTGACAGAAAGGGAGAGAAGAGGTCTGGTCACTGACCCAAAGCCAATTGTTTCAAAGCTGAAAATATATGCCCTCCAGAAAACAAAGCAAGTGAGGTACCTAGACAAGGAAAGAAATACTGGGGAAGGAAAGTAAAGTGACACAAGGCCTGAAGTTCAACATGGAAAAGAAAATTGGAATAATTTTTAAATTTTAAAATGCCCGGGAGTTACTAATGGCTAAAAGGTGAAAATCTTGAAAAGAATAAAAATATTTTATTCAAATTAATTGAAGACAGAGTCATTAACTTGCTGTTGCTGCCATTGACTCAGGCAATCCTTGAAGCAGAATGGCCAGAAGTCAGAAGGTTACATCCTGGGAGAAGACTGCTCTATATTTATATATTTATCTTAATAGCATATATTCTCTAAACATAATGTAATGCTCAATAAAATGCACAGCAATGTGTTCTCTTATACTGTTCTGTATCAGCAGCCAACACGAAGTCCACAGAGAGCTTGTGTTCTTGGAGAAACCAGAAATCTCTACTAAAACAATCAGGTGTGAAAATCCAGATTTTACTACTTCAGAGGCAGATTTGTATTGTTTTGGTAAAAAATAATGTTTTGAGACCTTGAGCTGCTTTTTCTGTCTATGCTACTTGTTTCCTCTCCAGAACGTATAACTTTAAAAATCTGCAAGACACATAAAACTACTCCAAGACTCTTTAGCTATAAATTCACATTGTGATCTCAGTTATTTCTATTCCAGGTTTTAACAAAATGGTATAACAGCACATTAAAATTTTGTAGTGGTTTAACTTTGGAATCCAATCTTATAACTCATATATCACACACATAGCAGACTTTATGGAGGATACTAATTAGTTCCTAATCATACTCTCAAACTCTTTTTTAAATTTTGTGCTTTCACAGTATAGCAAGACACATCCTCCTTTCCCTAACGTTCCTGCATACTAAAGGTCAGCACTAACATTATGGAATTTCAAGCCCTGAGGAAATAAGTTTGAAATATGTAGGTGGAATTTCAGTCACTTGCACAGCATTGTGCTTCTTTATTACAAATTCTGCTCTATCTCCTCATTTGTAATTCCCACTGAAACTTCATCTGCTGCTACCAAAGCTACTGGCTGCCTAAGGTTTTCTCTGATGTTCTTTATTCCTTTTTTTTCTTTTCCCATGCTTATTAAGTTATCAGCACCCAAATGCACTCAGTTGGGCAAAGCACAGAGGGGTCAGCACAGTACAACCTCTCAGGAAATCAAAATGGGACCAAGATAAGAAAGAAGGAACTAAGAACTAAAAACCATAAATACAGGCTGGGTGAAGAATGACTGAGAGCAGTCCCGAGGAGAAGAATTTGGGTTGTTGATTGACAAGAAGCTCAACATGACCCAGCAGTCTGTGCTCACAGAAAGCCAACCCTGTCCTGGGATGCACCATAAGACGTGTGACCAGCAGGTTGGGGAAAGTGATTCTCCCTCTCTGTTTTGCTCTGGAGAGGCCCCACCTGGAGTCCAGTTCTGGTACCCCCAACATAAGAAGGACCCATTGCAGTGAGTCCAGAGGAGGCCACAGAGGTGCTCAGAGGGCTGGAGCAGCTCTGGAGACAGGTTCAGAGAGTTTGGGCTGTTCACCCTAGAGAAGAAAAGGCTCTGGAGAGACCTTTGAGCTCCTTCCAGTACCTAAAGGGGCTTCAAGAGAGCTGGGGAGGACCTTTGGGCAAGGGGATGGAGAATGGGACAAGGAGGAATTGCTTTAAACTGACAGAGGGTAGGGTTAGATTGGACGTGAGGAAGAAATGTTTTACGTAGTGTTGAGGCATGGATTGCTAGAGAAGCTGTGGCTGCCCCTTCCCTGGAAGAGCTCAGTTCCAGGTGGGACAGGGCTTGGAGCACCCTGGGATAGAGGAAATCATCCCTGCTCATGGCAGGGGGTTGGAACTACAAGATCTTTATGGTCCCTTTCAACACAAACTATTCCATGAATCCATGATAAAATAACGTAGTAACTCTTATGAGGGCACGTTGGACTGGGTTAGTCCTCTTTGTGCATTTTACAAAATCAAAGAAACCCCTACAGACTAGGAACCATAAATTTTGAAAGATACTGAATTTTAAATAAAATTCATTTCAGGCAGGAACAATTTGTACCCATTAGGCAGATCAGCCAGTTTCTGCTGAAAGTATTACTTTCAGAAGAGATATGGAGAGCTCGGGGTGACTTTCAATTTGTGGAAAATATTTGCATTTCCAACATTTTTCTTTTTGAGTCAGAATGGGCAATTTTCTGAGGTAAAGACATTCTTTTTCAATCCCAGGACAGGAAATGATCATAAGTCACTGTAAAATATACAGGCACAGATAACAATTATAATCAGCAAATGGGGATCCAGACAGACTTATTTTTACCCACTTGCACAGTTATGGAACAGCACAAATTGTCACTGAATCACTAAGTTTTGTCAACCAACACCGGGCCGCCTCTGTGTGAATTAGTTTGTGTGTGAGTTCTACATGTGGCAGGCACAAATTATGCAAAAGAGTTTGCCATGACGAGAGAAGGATTTGATTACTGATGTTTAAACAAGGATCCTCTGAGCTGTCTCTTTTGTGTAGGAATGGTGTTAAATATTTGGCAAGAGGATGACATGTCCTGCATAATTTAAGTGGTTCCTTTTACCGGGCACACAACACACACACGTCTGCAATTCATTAGTCCCCATCCACACTTTCCACCAGCATTAAATATACATACAAGATGAGCCACTGCAATGCCCATCAATTCCTCCTCTCCTTATTTCTTACTTTATCTCTTTATTGTTGACTTGTCTTTTACTCCAGGTAACATATAAGCACTTATGTTTTGTGCATTTGGGAAGCAAGAGGCCACAAAAGTTCGGTATTTGATCTCTTCCTCTGACTGCCTTCAGTGCTGTCACATCAGTGGGAAGCCCAGTTCCTGACTCCAAAGACAGCTTCCATCCCTGCCTGCCTGGCTGCAGCTTATCAGCTTTGTCTGGTCTGAGCTTGTTTTATTTATCAAGGCCAGGAGGGAGCAGGAGGACGATGGGATGTAAAAGGAGAGGCAGTGAGCAGGAGGCTTGTGTACCTATTTAACAAAGATACACAACTCCTCTGTGCAGCCAGACAGCCTCTCCTTGTCTCAAATAGGAGCAGGCAGCTAAAACAGACAGAAACTTCAGCTAATTAAGTCACTTTAGGCCTTTTATGGAAGAGTGACGAATATTACTTTTGACAGGTGCTGAAGGGGGTTAGATATAACTCTGTGTGTAGAATGCCAGATTCCAACATGTAAACAAGAGTCACTGTCACTGCTGTCTGTCCTCCACAGCTAGGATAATTTCCTCTGACTCTAACAACACTCCAAGAAATGATAAGGTAGCCACTATCTAATGACTCCAAGTTATCATCAAGAAAGTTTATAACCACTTTTTTTTCATGTCAGCCTTCCCAGGTTTTTCCAAAAAGTTTTATATTGTGTACATCTAATCATCCAAGTGATCTATATTTATTCCAAAACCGAAAAGTTCAGTCAGCCAAGCCCTCCCTGACAAAAACCCCAAACCCAAATATGAGAAAATACAAGAATAAATGAGGAGTGAATGTGTAGCAAATGTAAATTCCCGTCAAGCATAAAAGACAAGATAAGTAAAATTATGAGGTATGGAAAAGCAAACACTAAGGATTAGCATCACTGGAGACGTGTCAGTGGAAGTTGATGTTTGTATCAGTCACTGTCTCTACAAGAAAGGCAAATTTGGCATTACCAAGCTGTCTATAGGTCTAGCTTACAAACACATAAAAATATGCAACAATATCTGCTTTAAAATTGAATGAATTTGCAAAAAACTCTGTCCAAAGCACGTTACACAACGTTATGTATATATGGCAGCACATCAGAGCACATTCTCACAGAGCTTGTAACACACCTCTGCACTCCTCAGTAGAAAAGGTCAGAAAACAGAAACTATTTTGCAAGAATTAGAAATCAGTACAAAGAAAAGTAGGCCTATCTATATTATTTTAATTGTAATTATTAGGAGTATTGCCAACACTGGAGTAAAAAACCCAGTGAGAAAATGAGTGAAAAATGTCACCGGAGGATGTGAAAATTGAGAATTGGCTACTGCTCTAAAGACTGAAAGTAGTATTTGGCCCACCATGTTTGGGTGGTGGAAAGGCTTTGAGTTCAAGCCACCTATTAAAGCAGCAATAATCTGACAGGCCAGGATGCAAAGACTCCTAGAAAATTATAACAGTGTCACAGAAACAAAACGTGAAAGATGCCTTATTTCCTAACTGCGAGTTTGAGGATATCCCCTCTCTATATTTTATCAGCATCTCCAAAATAATTTAGCTTAAGGTAGTTGAGCTGGAAAATTAGTTCAGGACAAGATGTTGCAAAAAGAATCCCTAAAAGGTGTCAGGACATGTACAAGTAGATTTTATGGTGCAAGGAGTTTCTGACAAGCTTGTTAAGGTAACTGCAAAAAGAGATTTTAAGGTTTCCTTTATCCTTCCCCAGGAGCAAAGCTCTCCTGCACAAGAGCAGCACACTGGTGTCAAGAAACTAGAAACCAATGATAAAGCTTGTATGCAATAAAGGTGATTCCTAACAATTAATAATTCTAATAAAAATAGTTAATAAATTCCAGACATGAGTAAATCATAACAAAGTATTTGGATCTGCACTTTTCAAGATTAATTGCATGGACTAAACCCCAGGGTGTGAGAACAAGCTCCCGTGTGTGTGTGTGTGCGTGTGTATGTCTGTGAGTGTGTGTGTGTGTGTATGTCTGTGAGTGTGTGTGTGTGTGTGTGTGTGTGTGTATGTCTGTGAGTGTGTGTGTGTGTGTGCTTCCAGGACATGATCTAAACTGTCCAAAGGTGATTTTAGGAGCTGTGGAGCACCTGAGACACCTGCTCACAGCCAGCAGCTGTGACATCTGCCCGCAGACCTCTGCCCTTCTGGATCATCAGCAGCAGATCCAGTGAGACACAGAGCAGCACAGAAAAAAAAAACACAAGATGATCATCTTTAAGTGACTAAATCACATGTGAATGCCACTATATTTAGCACTGAGAAAGTACTAGGGCAGTAAATTGTAATCCCACACCTACACAACCATCTGCTGTCCTGCTTTAACTGAAACACAGCCATGCTCTGCCAAAGTGAGGTGAAAATGAAGTGCTGTGTGCCAGGTAAGTGAACTCTGCCTTCATGATGAAAAAGTACACACCATATTGCATCAAATCAGGCATAACAGTGGGTTTTCTTAGATATACCTACATTTAATCAATTTTTTACCACTAAATTCATGCTGCTAATTGTATCATGTGCTGGACTCACAAACTTCTTTTGGTGAATACAATTAATAAAATGAGAGAAGGAATAATATATAGTTATCAACATTCTTCTATGGTGTATTGCTATTTTTCACCCAGCAACTAACAAAAATAATATATTTTAGTCCTGGATTTCTGCATGGATACTAATTCACATAAGAACAAAATGCTATATCTAGACTCCAAAGATTTAGCCAAAGTTCAAGAAGTTATTATTTTTATTTTCTTGCATTTTTTTTCATTTATTGACATGCACTGAATGTGTCTGGATGTTTTGTGGGGTTGCAACATTTTGCAATATTTTTATGCAGCACATGCCTTATGGTACCAAAGACTAAAGAGAATTCTTTGAAATAAATGTCCAGTTCCTGCTATGGATCAGTGTCAGGGCTCAGCATGGCCAAAAGCAGAACACAGAATCCCCAGAGAAGCCCAAGTAAATATTCTTTGGTAAAAGGCCTTTTTAAGCACAATGCCTTTCAGAAAATTGAATTAGAAAGCTCACCAAATGTGGATCAATTTTTTAATAGGCAGTACAATGGGATCTGTATCACTGGCATAAAATGTCCAAAGCAGCCTATATGTGATATTAAGATGACTAATCAAAGTAATTTCCCCCAAGGTTTTCTAAGGAATTCCTTGTTTTTCAAGTGATACTTTTTACTAGAAGTTGCAAATTGATGTGTGAGAAGCAGTTCTTACCTCTGTGGCAAAATCATTCTCATGCTGTCACACTTTCATCTTTCCTTCTGGAAATATTTACACGCAAGTTACCAAATTTCAGTGCTTTGCAAATAACCATTGACAGTCTGGAAAGATAAAACTCCTCTATGTGGCTGAATACATAGAAAATAACAAGGTCAAAAATCACGAAACCAGGAAAGTAAAACGCCTTGTATAAATTATTCTCTATGTATCATTTCTACAAAGGATTCCATTCCCATCTGAACATCAAAAGTATTCAATTCCCAAATGAATTGAAGGATATTGGATGCTTAGAAAGCTGTGGTGGGAGGAATTTGCGCAGGGAACCCCCAGTGATGGGAGGCTGGAGAAGAATATTTGCTTCTTTCTTGAGACTTGTTGGTCTTCTGCTCTTAATTTCTCCTGCTCAGAGGTTTGCTCACTGCCACACCTCAGGTGAAGGCTGCCTGCACAGTGTCCACGCTGTTACAATCTTCAGGATAAGGCAAGGACCTACTGATGGCTCACACATCATGGGCCTTCCAAAAGTCCTCATGTCTTGGGAAACACAATATTTTGAAGAGGTGAGAACCTCTTCAAAGGTGAAGAGGGTTGGAAGAGGGCAGAAGTCGGCAGATGTGGAACTTTTAGCTTTGCTGCAGAAGCAGCAAAAAGACTTTAGAACAGAAGTATTGGGCAAGTTATACCTTTTTTTTTTACCTCTGGGAAAAGATCAGATACTGATACATACTGGAAAAGAGAAAAATCTCCATTATTTAGCTACAGAAAGCACTTCTAAACCCATACATAAGGTTATTGTGAACTACAGAGAAAAAAAAATTCTTGTGGTACTTCTCTCAACATATGAAGAGCTGAACGCTCCCCTGCAGAACTAAACTTGATTTGAAAATTAAATTTTAACACTACCTCTCCTTCAAGTGTGGACATCTCATTACTAATTTTTCCTTAGTCTGAAATATGTCCATCATGCTTTTTGGTAGTATGATAATTGCTGGAGGTGCAGGGAAAATATAAGACCTTTTTCCAAATAATAAGGTATAACCTGAATTTTGCATCTTGTCAGCTCTGCAGTTGCAGTGAGGGTGCTGATAATAGCAGGAATATTTCAGGAGCTGCATCAAGTAAGTTGTTTTGTCCAGACTTGTCTATTGCATGTAATAAGCTCAGTTCTATAAAAATCAAGTCATTACTGGAACTCCAGGAGTCAGGAGGACTGTGGCAAACTGCTAATTATTTTTTCCCTCTGAAAAATGCAGTAATAATTGGATCAGGGAGTGACATGTGCTTGAAAAGCAAATCTATCCCTATGAACCTGTTCGGCCTAAGAAGTTTCTTAATATATCAATACTGGGGATTTGGCAGGAAAGGCAGAATAGCTCATGTGTTCATATCTTTTTTTTTAGACAAAATACAGGCTATTTTAAACCACTTGCTTTTTCCACTCTCTCATAAGAAAAAATGTTTACATTTGAGGGCCTGTCTGAACTGTATTGAAAGGTGATATTCATGATTTTAAGAGCCATTGCTCTTGGAAAAACACATTATAACTCCAAGCCTCCAAATGAAGGCAACAGAAGGGGAGAAAATAAGGAAGTTGTGGAGAGAAAAAGATGGAAAATGAAAAAGGAGTCGACCAGAAGAAGCATCAGTAGTTGCTTTCTCTACAACAAAGCCTGTTCAATTATTGGACTTTCTTCAGAAACAAACTGAAAAACCTAAAGTACCATCTACTTGTTGATGATTACAAATGATACCATAGGGTTATTTTCATCATGATAGCACCCACAAGTTTAGTGAATACAAGGTCTCATTGCTTGGATGTAATACTTGTATGAAAGTTTAATAAAAAACTTGGGTCTTCTTTTCCTTCCTTTACCAAAAAAAAAACAACAAAACAAAACAAAAAAAAAAAACAACCAAAACAACAGCAGCAACAACAACAACAAAAAAAACCAAAAAAAACCCACAAAAAACCCACAAAAAACCAACCAAAAAAAGTATGGAAATACTCTGGCTCAGGGAAATGAGGAAAATCCCACAGAACAAGTTTTCAGCTGCAAGAAGGGTCCTGTCTTTCCTAAATATATCTTTACTCAATCAATTATGCAAGAAGCCTTTAAGATGAACAATGAGCACTTCAGGTCACTTTGCAGTGGAAGCCCTGCACTGCTGATGACCACACATGGAAGGTGTCCATCTCCAATTACCTCCCAAATTTCCTACCCCTATTTCTGTATTTCACTCAGCACCATCCTGCCAGGCTCTTCCACAATGGCAGAGCTCTCTGAGGGTGCTGACACACCTTGCACAAAATATGTTAAATTCAGCAGCTCCAAGAACCCCAGCACACAGCAGTGTCAGTAATGGTACTGCAGAAGAGCCCTATTTTCATTTTATCTCCCCTGCACACAGCTCAGTGCTGCTTTCTTGTGCTGTTGACCCAGCACAGACTTTGCTTTAGGGAGAATCCATATCTGCAAGCTGAGGTCCTCAATATCCAGTTTGAGCTATCAACTTCTTGATTGACAGGATGGGCTTCTCTAATATAAATCTATTTGAAATATATGCCCACTATAGCCTTAATCCCCTACCATACACTGTAACTGCTATCAGGAGAGCACAGCCTACAAAAATTACAGGGAACTCCCATATTAACTGCCAGTTCATGGCAGTAAATAGAAAATATAAAGGAAAAAAAATCAGTCTCATGACTCAGCACAGGTCACATCTGAATCTGACCCTTCATCCCATGCCAGGCCGCAGCTCTCAGGGCAGGACACAAAGCCACATCCAATTCAAACTCCAAACAACCTGCACTACACTTTTTAATGTTTCAGTAATGCACAGACCTTTCAGGGAGATTCTCTCTGATCAGCACAGCAGTTCCGAGCCCCACAGTTCTGTGCATTTGCCACACGGTCTCCAAGGGCAGGAGAAAAGGAAGATCAAAGACAAGCCCCACGACATAGATCCCAGAGGAGAATTTGTCATAATCCCGTGTTCCATCCTTTACCTTGAAGCAAAGAGCAAATGAAAAAGGAAAGAAAATGATGTCTTAATACTCTATGCAATTAGCAATCATTGTATAATATTGTATAACTTTTTGCAGATATTGTATAACTTTTTTGAAGATAAAATTAACCCTGTCTGCTCCAATCTGCTTATTTCAGACATAATATTTAATTACTTTTTGAAGCCTTGATGGCAATCCATTTTGACAGCTGTATACCCAGAAGGATTGTTTCCCAGAAGGAGCCACCAGTCCTGAAACCTCTGAAGAGCAGAACAAATATCTGGGGAGTAATGGAAGTGGCATTTTTGATACTCTCCTCTCCTTCCCAGACCTCTGTGCTACATTTTTTTTGAGTAAAGAGGGTTGTATTTACCCTTTGTGTGTCCGAATTCCTGTCTGAGTAGAGAGCTGGCTGCAGCACAAGATCAATCACAATTATGATGCCCTCACAGTCCAAGTTATGGGCTGAGCTTCAATGCCAGTGAAGAATTGCTGACTTGCATTGTATTTCAGAAGAAAGAAAGGAAATTTAGAAAGGGGAGCGCAGTACTTGAATTTCAAGAACCCAGATAATTTGTACATGCTTTATTCCTCTCAAACCCCTCTGTCAATACTAGAAATCTTTGAAGAGCTGTATTTTCCATCACAAATCTTTTTACATGAAAAAAAGGCACACACTACAGGATTGCCATTTAAAGGAGCAAAGACAAAACTTGTCTGGAGCTGCTAAATCACAGCATCTTCTGTTTGCAGGCATACCTGCAAAATCAACCCACTTAAGAAAGCTGTTGAGGTAGCAAAGGATTATTTTTTCCCTTTTTACAACTGCCTAAACTTCTAGTATGTTTGTACCTAGAAGGATGGTGAAAAGAGATATTGGAATCACATTCTGCAATTCAGTTTTGGCTGTCTTTCCACCCAAGCAGCAGACTGTTTATTAAATGTATTTAAATGGCAGGTAAAAAGTACAGAAATCCTTTACCTTTCTGCAATAGGGCAACCTCAAAAGGGAAAAGATCTGAAAGTAACTTGTTATAATGACCAATTATCTGAGAGAACCACTATGAGGGAGATGCTGAAATCCAGCTGCTCATTTAAATAACGAAAGAACGAAAAGCTGCAAGTTTGACACCAAACAGGGCTGTGCTGCTCTGGGGTTTATTGGGTTGAGGGGAACAGCCTGGGCTCTCCAGTGGGCTGGAGCTGACAGAGACCACAGGCAGCAAAGAGCATAGAGAAAGGAGAGGGGCAGAAAGGTCTTACATACCTAAACATTATGTAAGACCTTTCTGCCCCTCTCCTTTCTCTGCTGGCAATTTTAAGACAAAATAATTCAGGGGGAAAAAAAAAAAAAAATTGTCTCTGGAAATTTTGAGGCCAGAAGACACTTGCTATTTTAAGGCATGGCACTTTCTTCCTTTAGGAATAAGTTTATTTTGTGTGGTGCATCAGGCATTTGTATTTTCCTCAATATTCATTTTTAAAAATCCAAATTGATAGATTTGAAATAAATTATAATAATTTCAGATTAAGATAACAATTATAAAAGTGAGAAAAATAAATAAATGTATGTTTGCTGACTACATCTACATTTTTTTTAATTACTATTTCTAATATTACTACTCGGCATCACATTTCCTTGCATCATGCTCCAGTAAGAAAAATTGGTAACCTTTCAATTTTAACAAAACTGGCTGAAAGGTCATCCTTTCCCCAAACTATGGCTAAATAGATTTAATCTTCTCAGTTTAGTATTACAGCCAGAGCAAAGTGTTTATGATCAATTCAATTAAAATGGTAATTTCAGGGGGACTGGCAGCTCTCCTAGACTGTAAAGAGTTCCAGTTTACTTGAAATCCCGCAGCACAAGGTAATAATATGGGATGTTTGCAGTTCTGTCACTGTGGTAATTTTCCATGATATTACGCTGAAACACTTGCACAAATATAACTACAGATAACCAACACACCAAGAAAAAAAGGGAGGTAAAATATTTAATTTTAATGTAATTATCACATCCCACTGAAAATACATGGTTGAGATCAAAAGATAATTACAATATAGATCAGTGAGAGCTCTGTTTTAATCAGAAGGACCTCTGAATCAAAGCTTTTCTGCTTGCAAAAGCAAGTGTCTTGTTGGGTCAGATAAGCTCACACGGCCCCTTAGAAGAAGTCATTGGAATTACATCATTATTTCCAGTTCTTGCAGAGTTTGATAGTGGAGCAGACCCCGAAGCAAAGCTTTGCCTATGGTTGCAATTATATAAACTGCACAGTTTTTACCACAAGTCCTCCTGAATACTTTTGTGATAAGCCATAAGCATAAACCGGTAAGCAATTGTTGTGACATAGATCTATTGATAGATATTTATTTTAAAAAAAGAAAAAAGAAAAGAAAAAGGAAAGAAAAAAAAGATAATGCTATTCACATTCAGCACTAATGCACAGAGCATTTTAAGGGGAAAACTGTTAATGTGAAATTTCATTTACTTCTGATTACTTCAGACATACCCAGCAGTTAACAAAAGGAGTGAAGATCTGTATTTTTTTAACATCCTCTCCTCCTCTTTTTGGCAAAGAGTTCACAAATGTGCCCATCTCTGCTGTTTTCCCTGCTCTGTAGATGGCAAACACCTTACCATGGTGTGCTCTGAGGCTGGGCACTCACACTCTTCACTTTGGTTTTAAATAAAGCAGCAGAGCAAGGCGGGAGTTCTAAGGGATTGCAGTGAAGAAACAAACAGGAGTACACTCAAGGAAAAATCAAGATGATAAATGTCACCTTGTTTATTTCCATTGTTCTAGGACCACCAAAAAGAACTTCCAGAAGCATTATTAGAAAATGAGTGGAAAAGGCTCCCAAACAGCAATGAGAATTTTTTGACATCTTCTAAGTAATGTGAGTGTTTAGAAGTTGCTGCATTTGGACTTGAGTGAACTAAGGAAGGAACTGTTTTTGGACTTAATCCTGACGGTGGTCAAATGACACAACTGCAGATTCACAAACGTCATTTTGTAAGCTGAAGCTCTGTCTTGCTTACACTGCAATCTCTGCTGAGACCAAAGTCTGGCTAGCTGTATCTTTCTCAGCCTTCAGCTGAGTAGCTCAGAGCAGTGTAGCTGCAGGGAAAAAAACCAAGCTCCGTCTGGACAGCAAAACCCTTCAGAAAAGCAGAGCAAATATTTAGATTGCTGGCTGGGACTGAAATCAGCACTGCCATGGCTGAGAGGGCCAAGCCAATGTGATTACACATTGAATGCTCTTAGCAATACAGAATTCACATCCTATTGGTCTTTAATACCTGCAAATGCAGTGACTGCAGAGCTCACTCAGTTGGGACAGGGAGAAGGGATGTAAAAAATGTAAAGAAATCTGTGCCAATTTGCTGAGTGAAAATGGATGCAGTCAGCATAGCACAGGAACCAAAGAACCTTACCCCTTTAATGGCATCAAACATTGAGGTAGTAAAAAAGAACTTTTATTTTCTGTTAAAGCTCTTGGAAATCTAACCAAGCAGTTAGTGATGTAAAAGGTCCAACACTAACCAAAATTACTATCCAAATCTTTTGTTAAATTCAGCAAATCTTTAAGTAGGTTCTTGCAAGTGACACATTTCATAAATCTTTTATCTGCTTTTTTTAGTGATGACCTGTTTGAAAGTTCAACAGTGACCTGAGATTTTGGGTGTGCTGTTGAGTAAAAGACAGACAGATGGGAGCCTGAGTGATACACAAAGTAGAACAAAAGGAAGAATTACAGTCCAGGCAAATACAAAGTCCTTAGTTTAGGACAGTGGTTTCATGAATCCAGCTCCCAAAAGCATTACTCTCTGCTTTCAGCAGACATTTGGCTCAAAAGACCTCTGAAACATGGAGTGTAAGAAACTCAACTGCTTCAGATTCTTAATGCCATTATTTGTTAAAATGCAGGTGCTGGAGGAACTGAAAGAAACACAAATGGGCAACTGCAAAATGAACAGTGCAAGAGAAAAGCACACAAGGGAAAAATTAACTTGCAGTTTCTTCAAGAAGTCTGAAATATTCTCAAAGTGAAGTGTAGGCACATTGTTAATTAAACAAAAGCAAAGCAGCAGATCTACATTCAACATCCTGTCAAGCAGGAACAAGAATTGAGAACTGGAGATGAAATCATCTGGGGGACAAAAACATGAAGACAGTGTTACTTTTGGCATAGAAATTTGGGATGTTACACAGTTAAAGGAACTCAGTGTGTTTATGTGATATTTGATGGGCTGTGGTAGTTTTGTGGTGGTTGGTCTTGGCTGCCACTTTTATGCATCTGACTCTCAAAGCAGTTAAATGATCCTAAAAATGTTTCTGCACCTCTGTGTTCCTTCATTACAAGAGGATCTGCTGCTATTTCCATTAATACAAATCCTGGATGCTGGTAAGAACACATGGCTTAGCTTCTAATCAGCTGAAAAATTACAGCAGGCAGCAAGATATTCTTAGGCAGATTATAAAATTAAAAAGATCATGAGGGAGACATTTTTAAAGTATTTTTTTTTTCTTCCAGAGGAAAAAGAAAATACCCTCTCTTCTGTGCAGCAGGAAGATACAGCTGTAGTTAAAACCGGAAACTTAAGAATATCTCAGGGTTCAGATAAGATTTTTTTTTTTTCTTTTGGCAGTTAAAGAGTTTTCTTTCCTTCTGTCAGAAGGTTTCTTTGCCAATTTGATTCTTCCAGAGTTTATAATTCCCAAGGTTCCCATGCTTTCAAGTGCAGTGCTGGGTATATGGATAATTACTCCTGTTGCTATTTGGACTCAAATATTGATAAAGCTTTGCCTGTTTTGAAGTATCCTCCATTTCTTTTACTGATTTCTCCTCACAGACCTTTATGAAAGTGCAGCTTTCTAGACAGGAGCAGGGAGCTTGACAATGTAATTTCTGAGATTGTTCCATGTTTGAAAAATCACATAAACGCAATCATCCTGCCTGCCTTCAGTATTCACCCAGGATTTAGAAAGTTTCCCAGCCGGAAAACAGGAAAAGACAGGAGTAGAAATGGATTGAAAAAAACAAACACTTCATAAGAAAGATTTGCCAGTATTACCCAGAGAGCATCCTCAAATCCCAGCAAAAATCCTAAAATCCAGCCCAAAATGTAATAAAAAAGGTTTGATGGAACCATATGGACTTAGAGGATAAAACCCACCTAGTTAATTTGAATTCAAACCTGAATTCTCAGGGGGGAAAAAGCTGTTATCATTGTGTTGAGGAACAAACACCACAGTTGTTTCTGCTGACAGACAAGCAGGGAGTGAGAAGACCCTGAGGAATCAGGAGCCGAGGAGGGGCAGGGAATGCACTGCCAGCACCAAAACCTAGGGAAGGCAGCTGCCATTCAGCACCAGCATGGATCTGACCTTACAACATGAGGATCAAGAAATGAGAAGGACAAGATTTTATATGAATATTTATGGTGTAGGGAAATTTCTTCCTACCTAAACTCATCAACAAAAAATTAAGAGTCAGTGTTTATCTTTTGTTAACAGCAGACTTGAAGCATCTGTAGGAAAAAAAATGTTTGAGGGAAACAACAAAAGAAAAATTTCACGAGCTGTATTTCTGAACCACATATCATTTATAACCAACATGGCAATATTATTGTTTCAAGGCAGGCAACTTTAGAAAATATATGACCAGATACCCAAAAGCTCCTCCACTTTTACTTTGTGCATATGGCCTTTGAGCACTGTAATTTATGTTACCAGTGTTCACTTGTCCAGATGGACTTTTACAATATCCTTCTCATAGCTCTCCAGGTGTTGCAAATAAATAAAACACTTTATTTCAGGGAGATGAGAATAGAGTAGGTACCAGTGAGCGTTGCCAATGCACATATTTTAGCAACAGCCATTATAATAATGTATTGCAATATTATTATTAAGCATGCCAAGTGATTCTGTATATTATTCAAATGTCACACACGACAAGCAAACCACAAAAAGTACTTTCAATAAACTGCTGAAATGAAGTTGACTGCTGCTAAAGATTCTGTCACTGTGTCAAATTCAGTAAGAGAACTTAGGGAGTTTCAGCAACAGAATGATAATTGGCCCACCCTGCCCTGTGAGATACACTGTGCCACCAATATTAACAACAATCAAAAAAAAAGGTGCAAAAGATTCATTGGATTTCTACATAAGTAAATAGCCACCCTTTCACACAGATTCAGCAAGCAGAGAAGCCTGAGTTTGTTGCATGAATAATTTGTTGCAAACCATTTATGACCTCAAGTCTACAGCACATTAAATATTCACACAACTTGTTCAGAATTAAAAAGGCTGGAGCATGTGAGAAGTGATTCTGAATCCTCAGCAGCCTCACACAAAGTGAGCTCTGCCCACAATCACAACTTCTCCCTGTTACTGGGAGAATATTAAACACTTTTGTCTTATAATTTGAGGCAAAACTCACCTCTAATATAGGGGCTATTCTAATTACTTGAATATCCTTCCTAAAACATACACTACTATTGTCCATGAAGGCTCAGATCCACAGAAACTATTTCAGAGTTGCCCAAATCTCCTTGTATGTGCCCTGAGTGACTGAATGGGTTTCTGCTCTTCAAGTTCTCTAGTCCATACTGTGGTTAGTAAAACAAATCCAGGAGTATTATTGAAATTCACATGTCCAAAAGGCCTAGTGGTATCCTTACAGGCAGAAATGCAGATGAGAGAAGCAGTAAAACCATCAAATGTTTCACATCAAACCTACAACACAAACAGAAATAGAACCATCTGTGGCCCTTCTGATCTGTAGATCTCAAATAACTGTAATCTTATCCTGAAAATTCAATTAGTTGTCAATGAAAGTACAGATTTTGAAAGCAACATGACTTCTGAAAGGTTTAGGCAAAATTAATAACTTACATAGAACTAAAAACTTGATCAAAAGTCAAATGTTCAAAAGAAACTCTGTGTTCAAAAGTACAGGGAGAAAGTCCAGCGATGAGATTCAGCCCTAAAATACATTATTTAACAAAATCTGCTAAAATTAATCTGACACATACATGCGTGTCCTTTAGAGACCATAACCAATGGTAACTGCCTTTGAATTCTCTACCCCAATCCCTTTGAAAAGACAAAATCCTAAATCAAAAAATGAAACTGGGGATATCCTTTCCTAAACAGGCAGCTAAGTTTAGGTCAGAGAAAGTCAGTCAAAGCTTTGAAATTAGGCATTCAAAAGACAAAACAAAAGCCAAGGTCACCCAAGAAGTGTTAATCCCATGAACTGTTGAGGTGGCATTCCTGATGTTGTCATTATCTTGTCATTTCTAAAATTATATGTATTTATATACATATCTATAGAAATATGCATACCTCACTTATATACAGCCACCTATGCCCCTGGGTCTCAGATCTGGGCTCAAATTTGCAAAAGGGCAGACTTTGTGTCCTGAACCTATGAGATCAAGCGGGAAGAGAAATTTTGGCAGAGTTGTTTATCTGAGGTATCTTCTAAAGAGGAGTACCATTATTATTTATATTTCTGTGTTGTGATGAGTGGAGGAGGGGAATGTTTGGGTTTTGTTTACACACAGATGACAAAAATAAACCCTTAGAGACATGATAGTCTGAACAGACAAAGGGAAGAAGATGTATCCAAACCACAGAGCAGTGAGACATACAAACATCCCTAGCGTTTAAAAGTTTATAGAATGGGGAGGGGGGTTTATGGTAGCACAAGAAGAAATCATGCTTTAGGCAAGGCCTGTCTTAGGTGAAGCCAAGACAATAGTTGTAACATTTTCTAACTGACCCTTTCTCTTTTCTAAGCTGCTGTTTCTCCTTGAGACTTTCACAGTCCCAGCGACAGCCTCAGACTCTTCTCCTGTGCTGTGTTATTCAATAGAGAGACAGTTGCAACATTGTGTGACTTATCACAATGAACCCACAAGACTTGCATGTTAAATATTGACTACCAAATAATCACAACAAGCCATTCAGTGGGAAAAGAGCGAAATAAATGGGGAAAAAATAAAACAACACTAAAAAAAACCAAGTGATAAGCTGTGTGAAAGCATTATCTCATCTCAAAGGACCATCCATAAACAGAAAGCTAAATTCATCACTTGTTCCCTGAATTAGTGGCTCAGCTCCAAGAGATAAATTAATCACATTATTCTAGAAAGAAATAAGGAGACTCATTTCAAATTTCAGACAAAGGATCAAGAGGCTGTTAGTTTTGGATTACTCATCTTTACCTGGTTTCTTAGTAATTTCTCATGTTAGAACTCACCGAGGACAAAGGAAATCCTCTCTCTTGAGACATACTAAATACACAGAATATCTGATCTTATGACCAGTTAGCTTCTAATTTCCTTCATGTCTTTGTACATCACTGGCACGCAGGGTCCAAAAAGGTGCTTGGTGGAGTGAGGCAGCTCTGGGGACCCTTGCTGTGCTGGCCTTGGGGGCCCAATTCCAACCCAACCCCTAATGCTAAAGGGAGGATACGCATTGCTGATTCGGCCAAAAATTAATTTAATGACTCACTAGTGCTATGGCATCCATCAAAAATGTCAAGGTTTAAGTACATAGACAAAATGGAATAACAATTTTGCAAAAAGCTTGGGTTTTTTTACTGTTTTATCAGAATGTAGCAAATCTCGACCTCAAGGTTACTTGAGTTTGAAATAGAAACAAGCCACCCATTTTCCAGAAATCCCCTCTCCCCAGTAGTTACGTTCAATTTCCATGCTTCATGTGGTGGGTTCTGCCTCCAGCTCCTCCCCACAGCTGGGAATCAGTTTTAGGAAAAATTTGGTTTTAAAGGCAGCTTCACATACCAGTCACTCCACTGCAGTTAAGGAAACTACAGCAAACAGTCAAGAAAGAGAAAGAAACCCCAGCATATTTCCATAAACACAAGAAAGCATTCAGACAAACACAAAGGAAGGAACTGATTATCTTCATGTTGCTGTTCATGCAAATTCATTAATATAAAAAAAAAATTTAAAATATTAAAATTTGTCACCTTTGTAGGAGAATTGGTCTGGAACCTGGCAAATGGAAGAAAGCTCTGAATGTTTGGTCCATGTTGTAAAAAATGCACTGTGCCAAAACAAATGTGTGATTGTCTAAGGTACGTGATTTGTAGCCACAAAAGCACAAGTTTGGCCAGATGTCTTAGAGGTATTTGTGTCGTTACCATTAGAAAGGTTAAAAAAATGAATACATATATATAAAATACAAGTCTCCAAAGCAAACCTTCTCAGACCTGAGCTGTTCCACATAGCCAGCGTGCCCCACTGTTCCATGCAGACTTTTTAAGTTTCTCAGTGCAGATTGACTGGGAGAGCCTGGAGTATGAGTTTCTCTAATCCATCCACTTTCCTAACCCTTGAACTGACTTATTTTGGTCTGTTAAGGAAAAACCTAATTAATGTACAGCATGTGTGTTGAGTCACAAAGTAGAGCAGCTTTGTGTCCTGCTGCTGATTATCCACTGTCCTGCTCCTGTCGGCGCCTTTGGAAATCTTTTCCAATGAACTTCTGCTCAAGTAATCACTCTGCCAAATATCAGTGGTAGAAGAGCTTGGTTTTTAACAAAAGGTCAAACAAAATTGCAGTGAAGACCCATGGGATCCTTGCAAAAGGTCACTTAAGACAAAATGGATTCCCAGCTGAAGTACAGATTTCACCACAGTGAATATCTTCTGTAGGATACCTTTTCAGAGAAAAACTTCAATTCTGAGTCAAAATTATTTTTTTAAATTTTCTGTGCACAATTATCCATAAATAAACAGGCATTTGACTCTCAGTAAATGAAACAGTCACATCCAGCTACATGATTTGCAGGCAGTTACTCAGGCCTCCAAATACAATGCTTTATTCCATAGCTGTTTTACTGACGATGGCAAATAAAGTTACAGTGTGGTGATACAGAACTGTAGTGGTCTGTGGTATGAAGCTTTCTAAGACCTGGCCTCACAAAATGTATTTTCAGTTCTATGCTTGTTGAGTTGGATGAGCATTTCACAGTGAATAATAAATGTGATTAATTTAGGGCCATCACTAGTTTACAGAATTTCTTTGTGCTGACTTCTTTGGCCACTTTGTTCATTATTTGAAGTTGCAGAACAGATGGTTTGTTCACATATATTTCTGCATAATGATTGCTCATAAACACTCTGTCCTGGATAGTGATTTGAATACTTGCTATGCAGGCTCTGTGACTGGATTTTTAACTCACATAGCACATGGGCTGGATTCGCAACCCACTTCTTTTTCATGTCAAATAACTAAATATTTTCCAAAATCATACAGTACCTTCAAAAAATGAGGGGAAAGTGTCTGATCTAAAACAAAACTTCTTAAAGATACGTGCAACTTTCAATTTTTGAATAGTCTACCTGGAGCTATGAAAATTCAGATATTTATGGAGAGATGTTAATCATTTGATGGAAATGAAACCTGTATACTAAGGGATCGACAAGAATATATCGATCACTACGCAAAATAAGACTCAACAAAACATTTAGGAAAAGCAAATAAATTGATTAAAAAGTGCCCACAAAGCAAAAGCTGACATAGATTTTACAGTTGTTGTCAGGAGAGATTCAGAGCTGGTCCAACAGATTGCCAGGCTATTAACTGGAACAATAGCAGCCCTCCTAGATGATGATGATGAGGCCATCAAATGGATGTCATCTGTTTAAACCAGGTAAGAATTTGGGCAAATCAGCTGTTGTTGATGCAGATATAATATTGGTGTAAAAAGCCCCTAGCCAGCACGATTCCTCAATAAGTCCCTATACAAATAGCAAACAGCAGTGATCCAATCCTTTTACTGCTAATGATGTGTTTATAGATATTTACCTCTGCAGCAGTTTCAGCAGCTGTATCTCGAATTGCCATTAATTCCTTTCTTTCACTGATTAATAGAGTGAAGCTATTGAGATGTAGGATTTCCACCCGTTTTTATCCCAGTGTAACATTGCCATCTACAGGATGCTCTCCCTTCACTTGGACACTAATTTTGCAGTCACAGAATAGGAACCACTGAAGATGAAAATGTAAGTGTCCAAAATTAGCCCTATTTGGCCAGCCTGACAGACTGCTATTTTAAAAATTAGCCAGTAATAGTGTGGCTCACCAACAAAAGCAGTATATTAACCTACTGACTGGCAAGTTATTAAACTGAAGAATTGACATTAATCTAGTTGAATTATACATTAGGACAAAAAGAAACACTTATTAAGGTAAAGGGGATTCTGATTTGGTTACTCATCAGACACGTAAGATTCTCATATTGCCACACAAAAGTTTTATAATTTTCTGTTCTACACATGATTCAGAGAAGCTGAAAGTCTTCTCAGCTTTGTAAAAGGATTTATGCGACACAAATAATTTTTCACCAGGTTAGACTCTGGATATCCCTTCATAAGCACTAAATATACTGTCCAGACAAAAAAAAAGGGCATATGCAAGAGTTTAATTTAGGCAGCTGCTTAATTTTAATCTCTGTATTAGAGAAAGAATATTTGTGACTTTCAATATGGCATCAATTCATTTAGAGATATCACTCTTCTAGAGCAAACTCCAAATACAATTTCACAACTATCACATCCTTCCAATGAAAAGGAATAAGTCCAGGACTGAAATGCTGTGTCAGCTGACCAAGTACCCCAAGAAACACCACAAGCAGAGTGATATTTTATGTAGGGTCACTGAATTAGGGCTGACTCACTGAAATCTCTTAGTGAGACAGGGAAAAATCAGAATTAAACAGTGATCAATAAGTAGTGGGGGAAAGCTGGGGAGGTCATAGGAGGCAACCTGAATGAAACAATCAGATGGAAGGTGTGATCTTTGATGCCAGAAAAAGTGCTTATTGACTTTAATTCAGAGAAGACAGAATGCTGTAAAACAATTTCATTTTTGGGAATTGAAGGAAGAAGTAAAACAGAGGTGAAAAGAACCAGCAGCAATAAAACAGACAAGATCTCAAAATTGAGATGGACACTTTCTGTGTATGCAGATGAGTCAAAGACTTGTATATGAGTACACTTGAGTGGCTTTCTACTTGGAAATCACTAGATGAATTCCTTAAATTACCTAGGAAAAAACCTCAGAGCCTGTTGCAAAAAAAAACCCAAACAAACAAAACAAAACAAAACCAAAACCAAAAACAAAAACAAATCAGTCTGACCCAAGCTGAACATTTTTTCATTTCTCAATTCACTAGCCAAAGTAAAAAACCAATTACATTCACAGTTTGATCTTGATACTCTTAGTCCAGGAGACACATTTCTGGAGCAGAACAGGGAAGAAGGGGTAATTTTGCTACATGCAGAATTGCATTCTGATTCCAGGATTCACTTCTGGCAGCTCCACATTGGCCTAGTTGAGATAAACAGATGTCAGAAAAAGCTGATTTATTGCTATTTCAAAGCTGTCAGTCTCCCACACTTAAGGATGGCTCTAAGGCTGTTACCAGGAGGGTGTCAGCAGTGGGATATTAAGATCATTAAGGGAGTTGATTGAGCTGGGGTTGGTGAATACTTGAAGGAGCAGTGGAGCTGTGAGCACCCAGCCTCTGTACCAGTGCTGTTGAGGACACAGATTTCTATTTAAACTCCCTCTCAGCTTGCTCCAGCTGACTCCGTGCTGTTGCAAGCAGCTGATATAACACCACAGGTTCCAGGGAAAGAGGCAGAAGAAAATCTTTGTCTCTGCCATGGCCAGGAATTGACAGACATGTCTGAGGACCGTCCTCAGAGTGAGTCCTAGGAGCTGCTGCAGGAATGGGATTTGTCACTGTGGCTGCTGTGACCAAGACAGTGCCAGCAACCACCTGAGTGCTGACACAAAGAGGAGCCAGGGACTCTCTAGACATGACTCCTGAGTCACCCAGGTCATATCTAGAGAGTGTAGGGGTGACTGTTCTTCTCCCTTGGTGGGGCTCTGCTGCTACTAAATTGAAAATTAATTAAAATAATAGTAATAAATTAATATCTTGAGACTGCTCATTGAGTCTTTTCAGGACCGTTTCATTGTCCTGTACAACATATCAATCCTTTACTAGTAGAAATGGTGATAGAACACAGAATTTTATTTCGGGTATATTTACAATTTACATCCTTCTTAAGAATCACCAGTTGCCTCAAAATTATTTCTGCATGAACTTGCATGTCAGAGTATAAATATAAGTCATATATATATGTCCTTCACTGGATGTATTTCAGAATTCTGAAATCATTTGAGAAGAAGATAATTTGTAATCTTTAGAAATTTTCCCAATTTTTAAAATAATTTAAAATAAAAGATTGTATATCCACACATTCTAGAAGCCAAAATGCTTCACAGAAGATATGGCAGTTATAAAATCAACGATTATAATAGAGAAGGGAGTGGAGGAAAATTAAAGCTATTTTTAAAAATGGGCAAAAAAAGGGATATTTGCACCTTCAATTCCCTAAGAAAGCTCCGGCAGTGGAAACACAGCTAGAGGTCCCAGGCAGTGGTGGCTCTAGAGTGGTGAGGGGTCCCCTGGGAAGTGGCAGCTCTGTGAGGTCAGGGAGGGGTTTTGGCATGAAGAGATGAGGGGAAAATGCAACATTTCGGAGCTTAGGCAGAGACACAACTCTGCTGCATGGATTTAATGACTCGCAGCAGAGGGCAAGGCCAACACCCTCTGGGCAGGAGAAATGAGGCTGTTCCTTGCACACATCCCCAGCTCAACCCAGCATGCAAAGGGGTGCCCATTTTGCTGCCTTTTTCCTGGTGTTATAAAATGAAACTAGACACAGTTTGAAGGTTGAGGTCTTTACCTCAGTATTTTAATCAGGATCCTGTTTGATGCATCCACTTCACCCAGGTGACAGCGCGGCAAATGCACACCCCCTGTCAATCACACACACCAGTTATAGACTTTACACATCAGCAGATCTGACAAGGGAGCCCAAAAGGGGCTGGGGTGGGCTCACCTCGAGTTTACAGAATCCTCCTGTCAGGAGACCTTGGCTTCCTGAGATAGTAGGAATGTTTGGTCTCCCTGGCTCTGCAGTTCTGGGCTGTTCAGTCTCAGGGCCTGCAGAACACTTACAGAACACTAAGCACTAAACTAAGTGAAGGGTTACAGGTATGCATGCTAATACTTGTGGATACACAGAAATGTGTAAAAGGGATATAAAAGAAAAGGCAAAAATTATTCCAGCATCATTTGTACCCAAATGTGGCCTGCAGAGACTGAGTGTCATGGTTTAGTACAGAGTGGATCTCATAAAGTCTGTGGAGCTCACTCAGCTCTGGTGAGTTAGAGGCATGAGATGTCCTTGCCAATCTGTTGCTGCCTCTGCCCTGATCCCAATTCAGCTGCTTGTAAGTCACAACAGAGAGGCAGAATAATGGTTTTGTGACCACTGTAACCTTGGGCAGTTAGGCTGGGATATGGGGAAATTACTGCAGTCAGGGCTGTGATAAATGCCTGTTCTTAAATAGGCAATGAATAACTCTGCATTAGAATTGTAAAATACATGATATTTTACAATTTATATTTTACATAAAATATGAACAGAAGTTCCCACTGGACCTGTGGGAAAAACTTGCAAAAGCTTGGTTGGTATTCACACTGCTAATTCCAGAGATGAATTGGACACCATTAAATAGAACAAAAATGTTGCTGAATAAATAGTTAAGGCTAATGGCTTTCTATGCCAGACGGGAAATAAATTATCCAACATGAGATGTTGTATAGGCCATACCACAGAATTATTAAATAAAATAAGTGGCTTAAGAAACTGATCTAGGAAAATTATATGGTCTCCAATGGTATTTTTGAAAAGAGAGGGGCTAATTAAAGGGTGGGAAAGAACAATAAATTTTTTTAAACTTGCTTGCTCTTACTGGGATCAAAGACAGCTGATGAGCAAAAGGGCAGTCCTAAACAGAAACCCTAGGGAGCCTAAAAGCAGTGAGCCAAAGGAAAACTTTATTTTAGTGCCTGTGGGGAGCAGAACCTGCTCTGTAACAGATGGTCTCTGTCTGCCTCCCGACGTCTTTAGCAGCACTAATCTGAGGCACTTTTGTGCTCAACTTTCCTCTATTCTCTGCCTGAGAACCACACCATCATCACCACCACACATAAACAGCTTCATCAGAGTAGAGTTCATCCACACAAGAACCAGCAGCACAAGAACCCGTGCTGGTACAGTGAAAACATTTGGTTCACACCCATTCCCAGACATTACAATTTGATAAAAGTAATGGCAACTAATTCTCATGGAGGCATTCTGCTCATTCACAGCTTCTCCATGGTCCTGCTTTACCATGGCTGGAAAAGATGAAGCTCCATCACAGACCAAAGCAGGAGCAGCAGATGGGGCAGAGTAGTGTCAGAGAATCACAGAAGGGTTTGGTTGGAAGGAAACAAAACCACCTCATTTCACCCCTCTGCCATGGGCAGGGACACCTTCCACTGTCCCGGGGTGCTCCAAACCCTGTCCAGCCTGGCCTTGGACAATTCCAGGGATGGGGCAGCCACAGCTTCTCTCGGCACCTGTGCCAGGGCCTCCCCACCCTCACAGGGAAGAATTTCTTCCCAATATCTGATCTAAACCTGTTGTTTTAGTTGTATGACTATGGGTGGAAGGAAGAGGCTCCAGCCATACCCCAGGTACTGCACTCTAAAAGATTGCTCTTTGTTTCTGAAGATTTAGGCTTATCCATTTTCCTTTGCTAGCAATGCATTGCACAACTCTGCAGTTTTCTGTCTAATCAATGTCAGTTCTCTGGAAATGTTAGTCCCCTCAGCAGCCTTCAAGGTGGGTGATTTCACAATTTTAAGTGTAGGAAGTGTGATTCCAGAGACAAAAAAGAGCCATTCTTTCTCTGTGCCAGACAAGAAGAGCAATGTTCAGCCTTAGGCTGGTCTTGTAAGGAAAATTTCCAGGTTCTCTTTCTAATCCATCTCCTTCACAACACAACAAAATCTACATTTACAGAATGTAGAATCTGAGTGACTTGTTTGGGTACCTGGAACTGCAATTTGAACTCATTCTGTGGAAAAAATAGCCCGGAGTCACAGGTCCTGTGCCAGATATCAGACCCCACCTGTATTCCCTTGCTCTCTGCAAATTGCAATCAATTACAGATTATTCTGAGTTCATATTTCATATTGACAATTTCCTATCCTGCCTCTGAGCCAGTTAAGATGAAGGTGATCCAAACCAGCTTCTACCTCCCTCCTGCTTGGGGAGAGCTTCAAATCTCTGGCTCACAAAACCTCTTAATGCTGTTACTGGGAACTCAGACTCAGCAAGAGCTGGGCAATACCAGAGACCTTAATTAAAGATTCTCACACTTTAATCTCTGGGAACTAACAACCAACTCCACTTTTGAATAAAAGGGATGGTAAAAATTGGGCTCTTGGAGGACCTCATTAATCCCTGCTGTAACTTGGTGCACTCCACATAATATCAGGAAATGCAGGTGACTTGCTGTGACATTACCCAGCACCTCAGAAGGATCAGCATCACAGCAGACACTTATGGCACGCTGTAAAAAGCTCTCCAATTTCCACGTCCTGATCTCCACACAGGGACAATGTCAAGGCCTGAATTCCCAAAGAGCCAGAGCTCTGAGCTGACCAGTGCTGCAATATAATATGCATGAAGGTCAGAAGCAGCTGTCACCTCAAATGTGTATTTTGCACAAAGTTATTTCCTGAGCAAAGAAATTCGCTGGAGTATATTACTAAATGGAGGAAAATAACATGAGAAAATGGGAAGAGGCCATGTAAAAAATGAGACAATCAGGCCAGGACCACCAGTTCATTTTGACTGCATCAGCATGCTTGATCCAGCCTGTAAAGAAGCCTTAACAGAGAAGCATTTTCTCTGTTTGAATTGCATTAAGAAGTGGAATTAGTTTTATAAATATAAATCAGTTAAGTATAATGCAATATTTATAACATGGTATCTGATTTTTCCCCCTTTAGGATTCCATTTAAAAGGAAATAACAAGGAAACAGCGCTCTCAGAAAGACAGCGGGTTTACAATTTATGCTAATTAATTTTCTTATTGACACAAAACTAAACCCTGCACTTTATTTGACTGCGGCAAGGAAAAATAAAAGGCAGATAGAACAAAATAGAATTTTTTTTTTCTGCAACAGATAATTCTGTAAGAAAGTCTGTTTTTTTACCAGACCTGTTAATTCGCATTCATTTTTCTATGGCCCAGCATGCAGGTCACTGCACCCAAACCAGTCCCAATCCCTCTTCCAAAGCCCCAGACACAAGGGCAAAAGCATAAGCAAGAAAAACGGCTCAATTTATTTGAAACTCTGAAAGGCTCCAATCAAGATCAAGAAGTCATTATTCTAGGAACTATATATAAAGAGAAATAGCCCATCCCTGACCTGCAAGAGGTTGAAATTTTTCCATTAAATCAAATAACATCATTCAAAGTTGGGAGAAAAAATTCTACTGCTTGTAAAGCTAGGAAAAAAAATGCAGCACCATTCTATTGCTAGAAAGTCAGCTTGGGATTTGGAAAAAGAACTACCAGTTGGCTACTTCCATCTATATTCATTGAAGAGTCTGTGCCAAACTCATAATTGCTCTAACTTGCTGAGTGTCACTGATGCTTCATCAAAATCAAACCCAGTCCATGGAGGTCTATTTTCTATTAGAATTATTAATCAAAGATCTGCAAAAGCCTGACATGAAGTTTTCTTCCAACTTTGGCTGAGTCAAATTCTATTTGGTGTTCAAACAGATGTATTTTTCTCTTCCTCCCCACACATACGGCCCATCTCATTTGGGCAAGAGTGAATGTTTCTACACCACTGAAAGGGATAATATGCAGTATTATGTCTTTTTGATTAGAGAGTTGGAGAAAAACTGAAAAGCAACAACTCCACCACACTGACCATCTCAGGCACTGTCAGGTTTAGCCGTGTCCTCCAAATATTTACTCTACTTTGTTATATTTTAATTATTCATTCAGATTTTTTCTACTGTTAATAGAATTTTCCCCTCATATTGATTAGTTTCTTTAGTTCAGCTGGATTCACAGTGTAAATAAGATTTTTTTTTTCAATTTCCATTTTGATTTTTTCCTCCCACCAATTTTAATAGAAGTATCAGCACTAATTACCTGCCCTCGTGTCACTGTTCCCACAGCAGCATCCACCAGCACTGAATTACTGGTGTCCTTATTGTTATTGTCACTAGCACTGAAGTACTCTTATAAGGAACCTTTCACCCAGCCAGTCTGAGGTTCCTGCAACAGAAAAGGAATATTTTCTTAGTTAGAATCAGGATGCTGTATATCCTTAATGAGACAGCAGCATGATTAGAAATGGAGATGCTTTCCATTTCTCATCCACATTCATTTAAACCACATTTTCAGTTAAGAAAACACAGCCTAATCCTGAATGTTGTGCCCATTAAAAAAAAAAAAAAAAAAAAAGAAAGAAAGAAAGAAAAAAAGAGTGAATTCTTTATCTCAGGTTTGCAGCTTTCTCGAACATCATAAAATCCTAATTCAATTTTCCTTATTTTAATGGTTTTCCCAGTAGAGTTTTTAAGCACACATGGGAGCTAGATTTATCAATGTCAGGCAATAACATGGTACTATACTCCTCACCTAAACAAGCAGTGTCTGAACTGTGATGTGCAAAAATATCTACAATATTAACCAAAAGGAGAGGGTGATAGTTTAAAGCATGATAGCAAATCCCTCAGCTTAAAATCTATCTCCCACATCTTATCTCTCCATAAGAATACACTGACTTTTTTTTTACCAGGATATCTGTTTAAGAACTTTATTTGATTGAGACAGAAAGCAAGTCTATTCCACAGCTTTTCTATTTTAAATATTTGCTTTACTCACTGTGTTGCCTTACATATTCCCCATTAGTTAAGTCATCTTCAATATTTACAGATAGTTGACTTTGCCAATCCTTGAACAATCTCGTTTTTAAAACAGCTGCCAAATGACTTGGGATGAGAATGCTATGAAATATATTTGGTACCAATTCATTACTGAAAAGAACAATGTTATAAATTTTAGGGGAAATAATACTAAGTATTCCTCCAGAGACAGGCGATACATGGAAAAAGGTGGCACAAAGGATGGAGGCATGGAAGGAGGTGAGAGGGAAGGTGATCACACCTGTTGCAGGAAGAGAATGAGAAATTTGAAGATAAAAAGCAACACAGGAACTCCATTTTCTCCTATTAAAAAGTGCTGCTGGGCACAGTGAGCTCAGGGGCATTGATCAGGAAAGGTGCCTTAAATGGACACTTTGAGCTTTTGGGGAGAACTGAAAAATAAATGAAACCCAATAAGGTGCGTCCTACAGGGAGAGCCAGTGGGCCCTGCATGGGTGACTTAGACTGAGCTTGTGGGGCCCAGCAAAGCTTTTTTTGTGCTGCTTCTTCATAAAGCCCAACCTAGGAGCTCAAATCCATGCTCTTCCCTGGCCTACCAGGCAAAGTCTTGCTTGAAATCTTATTTAAAATCTTAACACAGAGGTATAGAGAGAAACTTCCATCTGGATGACTCTTCTGAATTCATGATTAGTGCCAAAATTCTTCAGAATTCTCAATAACCAGCCTGTTATTAATGCCATATTAAAAAGTGCCCATAGCGCACTAAGTTTGTCAACATGGGAGCAAAGGGGTTAATTTGAATGAATTTATGAAGTGGTTTAGCTAAATTGCATTAGATATTTGTATTAAGAGTTGAAAATGCCTTGATTGAATTTTCTTTACCTCCCTAAGTGATTTAAGTTAAATCAAATAAAATTGAGGACATTTTATTTCTGACTATGAACGTGGGCACAGAATTTAATACAGTTTAACTAAATCTCCTCATGAGTGACTGAGGCAGAGAAGGAATCCTTGACAATTGCCACAGCTCCCAAAAGAAATCAAGGCAACTCTAACAACCCTTCATTCCTTAAGATAGTTGAAATCTGTCTGATGCATTTAAGGAGGGATAGGAGGGAATAGAAAATGTATGTGCCTCATGCTGCAACATTATATAATGCCATCCAAAACCAGAGGCAGACATTGGACTGCTTCCATCCCATATGGCAAGACAAATGTTCTCCCAGTTTATTATTAATAGTGCTGTGACAGCACTGTGACTCAGCACCAGAAATCATTATTTTAAATATCTTCCACCAGAACTGACTTGGCATAAATCTTTTTGCCACAGAAGGTTGGTCCTAACTAAAACCTTCCAGGCAGCCCTGAGATAGGCACAGTGATACAACAACCTGGTGAGCCACTTCCACATAAAAATGAAAGTGTGTCTAACTTTCAAGGAGCTGATATAGCATTTTGAATTATACATCAAGGAGAAAAATTTAGCGAGTAAATGTTAAAATCATTAAAGTAACTTTTCACTGCAAATAGAGAGTGAATGCCTCATCCCAAGACAGCTATGAGATGTATCAGTTTAGGTTTTTAATCCCAAAGTATGCATAAATCTCTCCAGCCTCATCTCTTGTCAGCTGCTTGTCAAAAGAAATTTCATTTCACTTCCACCCATCATCGCTCCCCATGGTTTCTGAAAACATTCCACTTTAAAATTTTATCATGGGAAGGGAGAGGCTCCTTCTAGATTTCCTGTAGAGTTAAGCTATGAAATCTTCAGAATAAGATGAAGAATTTATTCAAAAATAAATATAAAATTTTCAAATAGGCTTAAGACAGTTAGAAAAAATATAAAATCATAGAATGACTGAACACCCTCGATATTTTCCCTCTCTCTATCTGCCTCCACTTTGCTTCCAAGGTCCAACAGGAACTGCACATTCTCCCTCATTAGTGTGTGTGTGGTGCTCTCAGAGGGGAAAATAGAGGGATCAATCACCCTGGCTGACTGCCAGGGATGCTGCCTTGCCACATCCCTTCTCCAGCCACCAACACCTCATTAGTTCACAAAACCTGCAAGTGTCTAAAGGCCGTAAAAACCCCACCCCACCCCAAATGACATCCATTTGAAAGGACTTGATAGTTTCAGTTACTTGTTACTTTCTATGTATTTTTCCACCTCTTTTTTTTTTTTTTTTTTTATAAGGCAACACACACAATTATTTCTGCAGGAAGGAGGTTGATGGGAGGTCAAGAGCAATTTGACTTTATAAATGCATATAAGTAGGAGAAAGATCTATGTTTATTAGAGCAGGCATGGCACATGCAAAGACATAAATATTACCAAGAACTTCTCTCCAGTACTTGTGGTTGTTAAATCCCAGTGAAAGACCATTTCCTACTGCAGATCAGTTGTATGAGCTCGAGAAGATGGGATGTACCCTCCTCTCAGCTGCATCCACACGTAAGGAGCCAGCTCAGCATGTGGCAGAGCAATGGATTGAGCATCTTCCACTTTGTTTCAACAGAAATTAAGTTTTAAGGCATGGGACCTAGGTAAAATATTGCCTATAACGTGACATGTTACAGAGTGTTAGAAAAAAGGAAAAAAATTACAAAGGTAAAAAAAAATAGTAATTTTGCTCACAATATTACCCCAATCTCCACATGAAGATGGACATCAATTTGGCATTCTACAACATCTGCAACTTCAATGATCATCTACCACTGTTTACTAGGATTATTTATCTATTTTAAATTCTTTGAAAGTAACTTTCAAAAGGGGATGAGAGGCAAAGTTTGCTTTTAGATTTCACAGACACTTGCAGACAAAAGAAACAATGAACTTGGCTCCCTTGAGCTCCCTCAAAGGTTTGAAAGGACCCTTTGGGGACATGCTTTTCATGTCTCTGCCTCTTCCTGGTCCTCAACTCCTCTCTTTAGGATTTTAAAGCTATTTCAAATGCCACTATCAAATAACATTAATTCCCAGACTCACACACTATTTAGATCTATTCCTCCTCTCTGTCTCCACATCCCAACCAGCATCCCAGGATGTTTTTCCTCACAGCCCCAACTTAATACCTTGTTTTCATCTTTGGCTCAGCCACTTCCAAGTTCCCTCTCCTGCACCCAAACCTCCACCAGATCAGTGCCTGTTCTAATTTTGGCCCCTCATTTCCTCTCTTTTCCCCTTAATCTCTCATCTGATCTCAGTGCCACTTCAAAGAATTGGCTTCTCATTCCCCCTTTCACTTCACTCCTCAGGTCAGCTCTGTACCCCCTCCTGCCCCATCCCTTTGAATTCAGTGTGACTCCTCCTGCTGCCTGTCCTGTGGCATGCAGGGAGAGGAATCCCATTTGGATTGCACTTTGTCACTGGATGAATGCAGCCCAGGAGGCTTCATTGCTTTTCCATTTTCCTTGAATTTTTTGTGACATTGATTTTGAGACAACTTTAGGAGAAGGCGTGTTGTACATCATAAGCACACAACAGCTTCTGGCTGCAACCCAGCAGAAACCTCCTACATTTCACAGGTGGTTTGTGAGCTGCAGATGGAGAACTCCTGTGCAAAAAGAAAAAAGCTAAAAAAACCATCCATTCTTATTTGTCCTTTCATTATTATTGGTTCTCACCACTTCTCTGCTTTTCTGAGCACTGCAGAATTGAGTTCAGTGTAAAGAAAGCTTTTAAAGAATAACAAGCCCTCTTATTTTGCAACACTATTCTGACTGCTACCAAACTATTTATGTCATTAATTTCCACCTTCCCTATTCTCCTTTGTGCCTTTGCAGAGAAATTTTGTCCTGCTTGGCAATAGCACAGAAAATAGTGGCACAAAGGGGTTTCTGCAGAGAGAAATGTAGTGTGCCAAGGACAGAGCAGAAAAGGAAAGAGAATCACAGAACCTTTAAGGCTGGAAAAGAACTCAAAGATCATCAAGTACAACCTTTGACTGGTCCCACCTTGTCAACTCAACTATTGCACTGTTGGGTCATTTCTTCAACACCTCCAGGGATGGTGACACCACCACTGCCCTGAGCAGCTCACTGGAGTGCTCACTGGAGTGCACATTTCAGTGCAGAAATTCCTCCTGGTGACCAACCTGGGTCCTCCCTGGTGCAGCTGGAGGTTCTGTGCTCCTGTCCCGTTGCTGGTGTCCTGGAGAAGTGGCTGACCCCCACCTGGCCACAACGTCCTTTCAGGTATGAGTGAAGGAGCAAATCTTTAACAGCTTGATCAGGCTGAAATTATTTTCACAAGCCATTAGGCCAACAGTTTTCTCTGCCCAGGCTGAATTTTCTCTACTGAGGCTCTTCCTCAAGGAACACTTTGCTAACCAGCAAGATTTTTAGCAATACCAGTTTTAAGCTTTTAATCCTGCTGCCTAGCTCTGCCAGATCCTCACTTCCAAATCGTGCATTAAAGAGCTGCTGAAAAGCACAACATCTATCATTCAGTGATCCATGATATCACAGCCTGCAACACCAATTAAATAAATAAAATGTACCCCACACTGCCCTGGGGAATAGCTTGACTGAGGTTTACAAAGTCATGGACACCATTTGACAATGTGACTGGAGAATCTTTACTCACCAAGCTCCCACCAGTAGACTGAGAAACACAATTGCATGAGATACTTGAATAAAAGCAGGTCCTTTTTTATGTGATTTGTTGACACAAGTTTATCACAGCAGACAGCAAAAGAAGGTTTAAAAATGGATTGGGCAAGTTCATAGGCAGTCAGTTAAAAAAGAAAAAAAAAATTAGTGTTTTTACAGCTAGCTCATCTGCTAGTTTCAGGTAAAATTAAAGGTAAGAAGAAAAGGCCATTTGTCTTTAAACTGACTTCAAATTTGTTTCTAATCAACTGGGAACTTTGTTTGTTGTATTTAAGTAAAAAGAAAAATCTAATTTAAAAGAAAAATAGAAATGTATTTCAAGACCTATTGCTTTTGTTCATTTTCATTAGACTCAAGTACTTAGACTCTCAAAAGGACATAAAACAGTGAAAATGGTACTCATGGCAGATGAAAAATGCACCCACTGCAATTATTTTGTACTTAAGCCCTGATACTGTAGCATTTAGAAAGAGTCAACCTATCAGAAAAATCCAAGCCTATAGACACAGAGCTGGATTTGCAAGCATTCTGCTTGAATTGTTAATGAAATGAGAACAGGATGCAGAAATGTTATCGGCCTGTACCTTGGACATTTCTCCTTGGTGATATCATATTTTACTCTTAGAGAAACAGCTCAGAGAGACAGATGTGCAACAAACAGAAAGTAGCAGCACTCAGGGGTTTGTTGCCCTGGTTTCAGGGTTCAGCTGTGTTCTAACACTACCTACCAGTGTTTCCCTCACTGCTGTCCACTGGACCAGGATTTGTGTCCATATCATTCCACGCTGTCTGGATATCAAGTGAAACACAGGGCATGGACTGTGCATTCACAGAAAAATGAAACAATAACATGGTCACTTAACCCAACCCTTTCCATGCAGCTGTAACCTCTCATTAAGCAGCAGCCTCAAACAGGCTGAGTTTTGGATCATTGCAGTGTCCCTGCTGCTTGAGAGGCTGTAAATTTGCTGGCTGATTCCAGTATTCCTTACTGTTAAAAAAACCAGAGAATTTTAACAAAAACAAGTCCAGCTCCCACCAAGAATAAAGCAAAAACAGACCTGCAAAGATCTAGAGGATCTCAGCCACTGTTTAGAAGTAACACAAAACCAGTGTCAAATAATGTTCAAAACAAAAAACACAATGGTAAAGGCACGAGTTGGGCTTTCAAAGAAGCTCAAGAGCTGGGGCTCTCAAATGGAGATGTTAAAAGTACCAATTTTGCATATTTTGTACACATGAACTTGAGAAAACATCCATCCAGACTGTTACACTGACTTGATATTCTTTTTACTTACATTAGTGAAAAGTAAATTTCAATCAAATAAAAGGAGGTGTGAACTTCAGACTCACCAGCTACTCCTCAACAAGGCCATGGATTTAAATATGTGGTAGAAAAATAGAGCTGGTAAATTTTACATCTTATTCATGCATGAAACAATAAAATGAGGACCTCAGCAAATTGACATGGTTTTGAGAAGTCCAGTTAACATTTCAGTTATGTGCAGAGCTTTATGTAGGATTGCTTTCTTGTAATGCACAAACATGGCTAAAAATATTTTCAATCCAATTCTAATTTGTCTTGTCACACAAAAATAGCATGCAGCCCAATTAATATGCATAAAACATAAACCCATTAATGGACTGCATTTAGGTGAGTTAAAGGAAGTGAACCAAGATCATCATAAATCTTCTTACATGCTTTTGGTGATACACTGACAGGTAGGAATTAAACATGCAAGGAACTTTTATTGAACTGTCCAGATCTTGTTTATATTCAATCAAAGCTGCCCACTTTATCATGCTGCTCTTGACATTGCTGTGAAATAGATAACAGCTAAATCAGAGACTGTCAAATTGAAGTAACTGTCAGGAATTAAATGGTCCTGCTGAATAAAAGCCATAATTGAAATGCACAAAAAAAACAACAACAACAGCAAAAAAAGTCAAAACCAAACACAAGCCTCTAAAACAATGTGGGAAACTTTAGATGACATTGCAGAGACACCAAAGTCCCTGATACAGCAACTGAAATGAGCAAATTTTTTGGGCAAAATGTCATCATTGGAGCTTTCTTGTGCCTTATTACACACAGACATCATCTGGGACCCTGCACAGTGCTGAATTACTATTTACAGCAGTTTGACCTTGAACATTGTAGTTGCATTAATACAACCCATTCTGTGGAACTGATAGATAGTTAAGAGGTCAGTGAAAATGTAGAACAGATTTTTGTATTCAAATGGGAAAGAAAAAAAAAAAAATAGAAACTTGTATAGATTCCTGAAGGAAGCATCTGCTCATAAAACACCTGGACTAACAAAGGGCAGCATTTTCTACACAACAGTTAAGATGCAATACATTATTGATCAAGCATTGTAACAAGTTTAGCACCCTTTCAGAGCTCTCATGATGCTCAAATTATAGGATGTAAATTGGAATCTCTAAAACATGTGAGTTTCCTGAAGATGAAATTTAGCCACCCTCAAGCATGCTCGATTAACGGAGTGACAAAGAATTGCAAGCAGGAGTTTAAAATTCAGTATTCATTCAAAAGAAACCAATTTGAGGATTTCAAATACTCCACTAACAGCAAGAGACTAGCAGTATATAGCCTGATTATTTCACATCCTAAAGCTTTTCTCACCCCTACATTCATAGAGACATCTGCAAACGCTAATAGAGTTCTCTCTAGGATGGGGATCATTAAGTCAAAGTACTCAAGCACAATGGGCAATGAAAGATTGAATTGGTTAGTGCTCATAACAATTGACAATGATGCTAATATATATCAGTACTACACTGAATTTGTGCAGTGTATTCAACATCTGGAGACTCTTCCCTGGATTTTATGCAATCACTATAAAACTTTAAATAAATATTCACTAACATACACTCTTCAAATATATTTCTGTATCCTGTTTCTCATTACCTGGAAGTGCCCGTGAAGAACTTGGGGACTCAATGGGAGAAGAGAATAATGAGCACTTTTCATACTGTGGGCAGCCAAAAAGGTGGTGCAGTGAAGTCTGATGCTCCTGAAGGTGATACCACGTCCATGATACCATGTCCACTTGAGACTTGATTTGACACCAGTTACAATCACTGGAGATTGTCCCTGATTTCTAATGAGTTCAAGAGCTCCCTCCTCAAAGTGTTATCAGTAGGGACGTGGGAGCCACTGAGGAGAAAATCTCCTCAGTCTGTTGGTGTTTGGTCACACCCAAAACAAAAAGCACCAGGGGGTTTCAAGTGGAGAGGAAGAGCGAAGGTTCCTGTCCTCCCTCAGCTCTGAGAGCAGCCTTCAGCAGATGCTTGGGGAACCAGGTAGGTCCAGGGCACCACTGCACCTGGTCACGCTGGGAAATGGCACCCCGAGCTCATCAAATATGCTAATGAATAGAATATGCTAATTCTATTAACAGAATGCAAAATAACACTGCAAAGGGACTGCCTAAAGCCTTCCTCTTCAAGCAAAGCTCCTCTACCCATCTTGAGAGCTAGGAGCTCAGTTTTCCTCCACCCTGAGGAAAATACATCCTTGACTATAGATGCAAATACTGCTATGGATCTCCCTCATACCTATTTGCCTTCAAAAGGCAGAACTAAAACCCAAACCAGATTGAACAGCAAAAATTGCACGTCAAATCCTTGCTTGAACCAGAGGTCATAGTTTGTTTATATATCTACACTCATGGAACCAATAGCTTTCCTGCAGAATCACATGATATTTGTTTTAAAATAAGAGCTTTTCCATTAATTTACATGTGAATGCATTACTGACTGTAAACACATATTATCACTCATCTGCACGGGTAACTTTGGTACATACAATGTTATATATAAAGCTGAGTGTAAAAAGGTGATGTAGTTCTGTTTCTTTGCAACATCTATTTGTATTTCTTGGGGTAAACAACATATTTACTGAAGAAAGGTACTGTCCTACACATCTCATGGTAAAATTTTCTTTGTTTAAAATCTGTATGTGATATACACCAATTTAAATTATTGAAAATCCTCATTTAATCACTACAATAACATGAAGAATGGGCTTACAGTTTATCCTTACGTAAAGACACTCATGTTTGTTCTTTCTCTTCAGATTAAGGAATATAAAAGTGATTTTTTAAATAAAATACCTCTTCATCAGCCTTTCATGCCATCTGATATCATTTGTCAGTAAGAAACCACTGCAGTAGAATTAGACACCTCGAAAGACATAGGACAGGTTTTATGGCACATGGCAACAGACTCTTGTGTCTGTTAAGAATAAATAAAAATATAATCTACTTCATCATGATTTTTCACTGGTTGTGAAATTATGCATTTCTTTTCAATCCAGAGAAAAAAAAAAAGGAACATTTCTGCTCCATATATTGCTGTCTTTCAAGAACAGCAGTTCTCCTTTTCACACTGTGATGGATGTTGCACTGGATTACAGAACCCAACTCTGTCTGCTCTGCCATTTCCTCGATATTGCATTCATTGTATTCCACAGCATGAACTCACAGTCAAGATCCTGAATATTGCTTCATGATAAATATCACAGATGAAGAGATGATCCAGTGCCAATGTTATTTTCATGGCTCTGGCACATCTCCTGAGCAATGTGTTTGGTAGTAAACAATTTTTTCAGTTGCAAAAAAGTTCTCAGGCACTGCCGTAGCATTCAGACAGAAAGCAATTTTTACAAGTATTTTAATATACTTCATGGAGATTTTTCCTTCAACAGCTCTTTAAACAAATCAATATTCCTCTTTCCTCCCTTGTGCATTTGTAGGAGCAGGGGTGATCCTGTAAATGCATACACCACGGGGAAGTTCAGCTGCACTGGTGCCCTGTTTTATTCAGCAGTACTACACACACAGTGAAGTGCTGGCAAAACTCATAGCCTTGATATATCAACTCAGCTCTTCCCTGAAATACAACCATCCCTAGGGTAAAGTGGGATAAATATTCAACAGCACAGGGAAACTACACTGCAGATTTAAAACTCAATCTGGCAATACTTATACAAGAGTGTATTTTCTTCATACTGCTAAAGAAAAATACTTACATATATAAACGTATTCATAGGCACAAGATTGCAGAGTGTGGGACCCAAGAGAGGAAGGAGAATGGAGGAGAAGGAGGAGAAAGTGCCTTGGAAAGGCACCCCAGGGGCTCCACTGTGGATTGAATCTCTTGCCAAAACATAGAGAGGATTAAAGTTGGTCAAGCTGTCAGCAGCTGGAACCAAAACCATTCAGGAATGCTCTGTACCATGAGTGGGGGTGTCAGCCCAGCACTGCCAAGGTCCAGTGAGCTCAGAAATGTGACTGAGCACTGCTGGCAGCAAGGCTGTTTAAACATCTGGGCTTGAAGATGGAAGGGAACAGGCACGAGTAAATGCCCTTGCTGGAAAAATTTGCAGGATCTATCTATCTATCTTTGGACATCTGTTCAAGTGTATTTCCTATTTTTTCATAAGAAACTGTAATTTCTCCACTGATTTTCCTTTATTTCAGTACTATAAAAAGAAGTCACTTTAAACATCTCTCTGACACTGCTTCCCAGAGAAATGTTTCTCTATTTGAGTCTTCATAAAGGTCTGCAATAAGGAGATACCTGTAAGCCATCCATTCTAAAACTGGATTTTCCATTTAATAACTCATACAGAACTAGAATTACGGGAAATGTGTTAATGGATTCCTTTTTTTTTCTTAGCCCAGGCTTAATTCAACCTCTTCAGTGCACAGAAATGGAGAATTTTTCATTCTCTCCTGTTTGGGTATGCAGCTTAGTGAAGTATAAGATGCTCTCTTCAATCTGCAGAAACTCACCAATTCCAAAAGATAAATCTATAATATTTGGTAATCACATATTAGACATGCATTGCAGAACTTGCTCAGGCAGTTATTCAACAATAATAGGCTGAAGGCACCTGAACTCTTCTAAAAAGGCTGCTTATGTTCTATACTTATGAGCAGTGATGCACTTTACTATGACATTAACAAGTTTATCTAAAATCATAATGGCACAGCCGCAATAGTTCTCATTTATTATCTGGAGGGTTAATTTTTGGCAGGTTCATTGGGTTTGTTTTCTTCAGGGTTTTTTGTTCACTTTTTAAATGTGCAAAATTGGGGTTCCCATTTCTGTCTTGTTTAAGACTAGATTTTATCCATAAAGGGACAATTCACACAGCTGAAGCGTTAAAGAAAGTAAATGTCAATTCAATTTGTCCTTTCAACCCACACCAGTTGAGGAACACTCATTTTTTTTTCTGATAAAAGTCTCTTGGCCCTCTGGAAAACTAAGATTAAGAGACAACTGATATTTCCAAAGGTACATGGAGGATTTGGGCACACAATTTCCATTTTGTTCTTGATGCATCTGGAGCTACAGACATGAACAGGTAAAAACCTACAGCAAACTGCAGCTCAGCACGTGCTTAGCTATGAGCACACCTTGTACTGAAACACGTTTATTTGTAAGAATTTGTAAGATCAAGCCAGCCCTGATTCATTCTGCTGTAAATACCTTGCTACCAGCATGGTGTTAAATTATTTTGGGGCTATATCACATGCTTGGACCTTGAGAAATGCAAGGCTACTACTAAACAACAATATTTCTGTTCCTTGGAAGAGAAATGTACCTATGCTTCCTGTATTTCATGTGCAGTTATACTCAAACTATCATCATATTTTGGTTGGAATTCAAAATCAATCTGCTATACCTATCCTCTCCTTTTGTGATTTTATTTTTTTCACTTCTCAAGCTTAAAGTTCTTCTCCTGACCAACAACTCCCTAGTAATTCCACTTATTATTGATATTGCCAGAGAAGGTTTCTAGGGTAGCAACCGTCCCCATCCTTTTGGATGTCTAAAGAAAAAGAAACAATGAAATTTCAAGAGAGCAAAGATTTTGAAAATGGCAAGGGAAGAAGGACTCCTCCAAAGCTTATACAAACTCTCTATACACAATCTAATATGTCTGCACAAGCCAAATTTTAAAAAATGTCTCAACTTTTAAATGGTTATGTACTGAGTGCATTTAAGGTGTTCTTTCTATATTGTGAAGAAAAATAGAAGCCAGATTTACCATTTTGAAAATGAATGTTCACTTCAGTTTGGTTTTTATAACACAAAAAAATTGGGTTGGTGAGCATTTCCCCTAAAATTGCCTAAAAGTGTTTCTTCTGCCAACAGTCTGCAGATATATTATAACCACCTATCATTGGAGTGACAATGCTTGCATTATCCAGTAAAATAATGGGGACATTGTAAAATCTAGCTCCTAAAAATATTTGAAACTGGCTCAATAACTCATAGATTTCTGGGGTTCAGCTTACCTTTACTTCTGTGAGTAACTCCCCAAGACATTTGGGCCAATTCTTTGTGACTTCCTTTTAAAAAGGATGAATATTAAGAACTAATTCTGTCTCCTTAGGATATAAATATTCACTTTTGGAATTAAAAGACATTTAAGACATGCCCCAAATTGTTTAGGATATAAGTTACATAGTTCAATCTGTTCAATAAAGACAATATCATCTGCTTCTCAACAGTTTTGACTGAGAAGAGATTTTGTTAGATAGAAAAGTCCCTTGTCAACACATTTTCAAATGAACAGTAATTCAGACTGGTTTTGTCCTTTTTGTTCCAGTCGATACAATGGCTTCATGGGATTAAATTAAATGCAAACTCTCCAAAGGTCACAAGATATTGGTCCAAGGCAGCCCAAATTAATCAATGCATAAAGATCTCAGAACACCAAGTGATACCTAATACTCCTGAGCAGTCAAATTTCAGGACAGCCCCATGACTAAGGGTATAAATTCTGTTGGGGTGTTACAAACACTGGAGACTCATTTTCAGACACCCACACACCAAAGGAGTGTGAAAACTCTCCAGTGGCCTGTCATTCCCCTGAAAGTCCTCAGCAGAACTGGGGTACTCCTGCAGATTTTCTGCTGAGAGAAAAGTCTGGGGACAGTTATTACATAGAAGTACTTCCCTCTTCCCTGTAAAAAAAATAAAAAACAACAAAAAAATCCCAAAAAACAAAACAAACAAAAAAACCCCAAAAAACCAAAAAACCAAAAACAAGCAAACAAAAAACCAACAACAACAAAAAAAACCCCAACTTCTTCTAGCATCTATACATATTGAAAGATACTAAATGAATTGCTATAGTAAAATCTGAGGGGAAAATGCCACAGATCAGGCAAATTCTTCAACTCTGAGTGCAAATACTGGACAACATTCATTGGTGTAGCAATTATCCTGTATGGATCCCTGTGCTTGACCCTGCATTCTCCAAAAGGTCACTGGAAGGTTGTGACCCTGGTAAAGGCACTGGTGCCTGTGGTGGTGCCCATGAGCACCATCCTTGCTGCTCATGGAGACACAGGCAGAGCAGCCAAGCTGAAATTAAACAAATAGCCTTGTTTTATCCACAGTTTGAAGGATATGTTCTATCTGTGTCAGGAGGACTTTGCTGGTTTGATATACTCTCACATGTGTTTTTATGTCTCTCTTTTTAGACCAGATTTTTTGTTTTGTTTTGTTTTTTGGTTTTTTTAAAGGCTAGTGGCAAATACTGAGGTGGGTCTGAGGCAATTATGTCTCAAACTAGCAATAGGTTTTATCTTTGTGTTTTCTGGGTAAATCATTTTCCTCACACTAGGAAGGAATGCCATCATCTGCCAGCAGCACACTTCTGAGGAACAGGGCTGCACTTAGACTTTCCTTTCTTTTAATTTGTTTTACAAGGCTTTATCTTTCAGGTATTGCATTTATATAGTCAAGATTGCACCCACAGGGTGAATTTTCACATGCTTCCAACTCACTTCAGGAACCTTTACCGCCTTCCACTGTTCCACATAAGAATTTAAACACCCACTGCTTTCACCTGGTACATTTTAGTTAGCTGAAGAAGCAGAAAATATTCAACTTACGTAGATTAAACTCCTACGCTTCAGATAAATCCCTGTAAAGGATGGCCATATGGCATGTACAGAAGAATACCTTGTCCTGGCTTTGGCTGGGATAGTTAATTTTCTTGCTAGGAGCTGATATGGGGCTGTGTTTTAAATTTGTGGTGGAAATGGTGCTAATAACTCAGGGATGTTTTAGTTATGGCTGAGCAGGGATTTCACAGAGCCAAGACCTTTTCTACTCCTCACCCCACCAGCAAGGGGGCTGGAGGGCACGAGGCGCTGGAAGGGGACAGAGCCAGCCAGGACAGCTGATCCCAACACCCAAGGGACATCCCAGACCATGCTGAGCACATAATCTGGGGCAAAACTGGCTGGAGTGGCTGCTCAGGAGCTGGCTGGGCATGGGTCAGTGGATGGGGAGCAATCACTGCGCATCACTTGTTTGTACATTCCAATTCCTTTGTCATTATCACTATTATTGCTGTTCATGTTGCAATTGTTATTATTTTCCCTTCTTTTTTTGTCCTATTAAACCTATTAAATCTTTATCTCCACCAACAAATTTAACTTTGTTTTGCCCTCCAGCTGTCTGTCCCATCCCCCTGCAGTGGGGGGAGGTGAGTGAGGGGCTGTGATGTTTGCTGCCTGTGGGTAAAACCCCAACAGCAGCATAGCTTCTCATTTCACATCACCGAATCTTTTTCTTTGCTGGAAATTTTATCAGAATGCATTTCATGACTGACATTTCCATGTCTAGCTCATGTCTGCAAGTATTCTGAATCCTGCTACTCTCTTCACTTATGGTACTTCCATCCAGAAAAACCACAATTACTGTAAACAAAAACTTTAATTACATTTCTAAGGAACAATCTGATGTGTCACATAATATCTCAGCATTAAAATTTAGCCTCTTACCTCAACTTCAGTCAGTTTCTATGTTGCCTGACACATGCAGAATGAAAAAGTTCATAATTGTTGTGTAATTGGATTTCTTAGGAGGAAGAGTTTGCACCTTGCCTATCCATTTTGAAGAATGAATCTGGAAATATTTAATCTGGGTATTGCTCAGATGTAAAAGAGGGAAATATGAAGGAGTGCTGAAGGGAACTACTTCTTAAGTGCCTTCTTTCAAGGGAGGGAGGGATGCAAACTTGTCACTGGTGGCTGCTTTCCAGTGATCCTGGTCACTGATGGACAGAAGTACAGAAATCCCAAAAACCAGCTGGTGCACAAAGCAATGACCCAGCCCCAGAACTACATTCCCTCTGCCTCAGGATGGAATAAGAAACAGCACCAAACCTACACATCTTACAGAAACAGTCCTGAAAAGTCTTCAAACAGAAAGAAATTTAAAAATATACAAGTCCAAGTTTACCATTCTATTACCCATCTCAGGTTCACTCTTATGGCAGCCTAGGCTTCCAGAATTAATTAACTATAAATTCCTATTATGCAACTTGATATGGTAATTCGCTTTTAGCTGATCCTATGTAAAATCTATGGGATTGATGAGTACACTTGCATTATTCCCACCCCCACTCCTATTTATTCTCAAAAATTCATTTACACATTAAAAAGCCTTTTCTTTGTGCCTTTGCCATTTCTGTGTCATGGAGTAATAGCCCATTTCTTGTGCTGCAATTGATCACACTTAGAGACTGAGGAGAGAAATTTGAAAGACTCTGATAAGGGGAATCCTTCTCTAAAAACATCTTACTATGAAGTCTATTCTCTAAATACTAGATATTCTCAATTTCTAGCAAAATCTGGATTCATTCTTATATTATAGTGAGAGCAAAAACTCCATATGAAGGGGACCAGTAGTCAAATTAAATAAATATATTCAAAGTTTCTGGTTTTGACAGGTAGCTGTCAATCTTTTCAGCACTTTGTGAATTACTTCTGTCCTTCATTATCCCAAAAGATTATTATTGCTCTGTTTCTTGTGAGTGTAGTGAGCTAGAACATCAGAGATAATAGCTTATTATAGGAAAATTTGGCTTTGACATTTATATGATAAATTTGAAGTCAATTAGAGGGAAAATACTCCATTAGATAAAGTGAGTGTACCAATTACTGCAGTGAAGAGTTATTGCTAATGGTATAATTGAAATTTATAGAGTGGTGGTCCCAGCAGTGTAGAATTAGATTGCATAAATGATGGCAATAGCAGGCATGTAAACATTTCTGTTCCTAGTCATTTATAGGCTAAGAATGGAGCTTTTTTTTATTAGGATTCCATCCTGACATTGAAAATCCAGTAAAGGACTGATGTGAGACACTCACCTTTTTCCATAAGTTCTAGCAAAAGAAAAGAAACAGCCCTTTTTAAAAATTTGTTTGCATTTTCATGGAAATTAAATACATGTATAAGGAATCATTAAGAGAAAGTAAAATCAAAGTTTTTCACAGGAAAATTAAGTAAATATATAACTTAATATGAACACTGAGTTACAGAGGAAAAATATTTGGCCAAATTTAGGCATAGAGATGGCAAAATGGAGAGTTTCAGCCTTAGAGTGTAAAGTAGCTTCATGAAGAAACTACATGAAATTCAATTTACAGCCATTCCAAACTAGATGGAGAGATATGCTGGAAGATAAATACTAGAGAAAATCATGTCAGACTAGATCAAAAGGACAGGTTAGCCAGGATTTGATTAAAAACTTGCCAGTCGTGCTTTTAAAAATTCTGCACTTTCTAAAAGCCTTAAGACAAGCATAAAAGTTGGGAAAACAGTACAAGTAGGGAATGAATTGAAACCCCTATTTGTGATGTGCTGTTTTTCTGTTTGTTTCTTCATGCTCACATCCAGCTGCTCCCTCCTGCCCCAGCTCCTCTCACAAGGACCCAGCACGAGGTGCAGCTCTGCCTGGGTACATCAAAGGCTGGGGACAGAGGCAGTGGCTCAGCTGGGAGCCACATCTGTGCTGGCCACTGCTGCCTGACCCCACAGGACTCCAAACTCCTCCTGCCAACACAAAGAGCAGGTCTGGGGTTTCCAGCAGCACCCGGCAAAGGCCTCAGTGTGAAGGGCAAAAGGAGCTCTGTGCTCACCACCCCGAAGTTCTGCAGGTCCAGCCTTAACCCAGCTGTGGAGCAAAAGCTAAAAGAGGAATCAGTGTCCATCCTGTGCAGTGCAGGGCACTGAGAAATACCAGCCTGAGAGCTGCACTCAGTGCATGTTTGCAATTCAATTGCCACCAAGCTTCCCTGCCAGAGCTGAGTTTCAATACAAAGGGGACCCACATCTCAAATACACTGATCTCCACTGCCTTGGGTGGAATTAGTGCCTTGGCGAGGCTCTGGCACTGGCTGCACAGAGAAGTGGTGGATGCCCCATCTCTGGAATTGTCAAAGCCAGGTGGGTTGAGGCTTGGAGCAGCCTGGTCTGGTGGGAGGTGTCCCTGGCAGGGGGTTGGGATGAGATGGTCTTTAAGGTCCCTTCCAGCACAAACCCTTCTGTGGTTCTATGGTTTTATGAATCTGAACATTCTCTTGCCCAAAAAGTGAGTTCAATATGTGCCAAAATTGGAGTTAAGGCTTAAATTGAAGCTAACTCAAGACCCTCAGCTTGGATAATTTTGGTTATGGTGCACTAACCTGAAAAACTGTGGTGCACATGCAGGGTTGGCTCTGTAACTCTGTGCTGGGCTCTGGTGAAATCTAGAGGAGGCTGCTCTGCTTTCACCCACTGCATAGGAGAAACAGACACAGGTTTACTCTGAGGTGATATTCCTCAGGTAAACAGGATGTCCCTGAAGCAGAAGAACCCATAAACCTGGCTCCCTACAGTTTTGGGTCTTTTCTCCTCCTTTTGCCTCAGGGCTGAACTCTGCAGGTGAGCAGCAATCTCTGCAGGAGCCAGGCTGGAGGCAAACACACTTCCCAGCAAACAGCTCCCTCAGGACAAGTGAGCAGTGCTGGAGTTCAGCCTCCCTTTTCTTGGGGGTTAATCTGGCTCTCTTCTTCCCAATCTGATTACAATCTTTTTGCAAAAATAAGATAGTGGAAACACAATTTACTTTATATTTCAAAAGTTCCCAGCTGGGACCGGGAGAGGAAAAAGACCCAACAATCACATATCTATTGTTTCTTTCAGAAAGCAGGTGAAAAATAAATTTGAAAAACTATTTTTTCACTAATGTAGCTAAAATAAAATAGCAGATATCTATTATGGGAGTGAAAATATGTGCTGAAGATAAGGTTGCTTTGTTGTTTCCATTATGAACTCTGTTTCCTGAGCTGTCATCACTTCTTCACTGAAATTTTGCTGCCCATAGAGTTTTCTGCAGTTGGATATAAGCAATAGTCCCTGCACTACTTACTGCAGAGTAAGGGATGAGACAGCAGCCTAAATCATTTCTGGCTGGCCTGCTGATTTCTTCTCACTTATCCCACTTACGGGACCCCAGCTCACCCCTGCAGCTATTGCAGCCCAAATTGTAGCTTGGACTCCACTGACATTTCTTCTCTGTTTTCAAAAGCCAACTCTACACACTTTCAGGTACAAGATATCACCAGTTATTTAGCTCCACGCGCAAAACTCATCCCTTCCAAAATGGCTTCTCACAATCCTGCAGTTATTCCTCCCCAATCCAGTTTCTACTTAATTCAGCATATTTCCAATTTCTCTTCAGTGATCTTCACTTCCCACTCCCATCCACCAAGCACAATGAGACACGAGCAGTGCTGCCCTCCCTCCCCTGCCAGCCCAGGTGACTGAATTTCACCCTGAGGAAACCTCATCCCTTCCCACCTCCAATCCTTATCTCTGACCCACGGCCAGGGGCACAACTGTCAGAGAACACAGAACATCGACCATGAACGTTTCCTTACACATCCCCAGAGGCTGCAAACAAGGGAAGGACACTTCCAAGGATGCTCTGCCATAGTTACCTGCTGTGTCAGCTGCTCTGTTACTGAGGGACCCTTCTCCTGCCTGCTCCTGCAGCAGCAGCCTGCAGTCATTGATGCATTAGTGCAAAGCATGCACATCTGCACACAGAGCTGTGCTGCTGCCTCTGGGTTATGTTTAATGAATGAAGCGTGGCTGAACAGCACTGGGACTCAGCCTGTCCAAATTGCTTGTTCTGAAGATGCCAGTCTGAGCTTCAGCCTCTCATGCTTAATGTTATACAAGGGACTACTTGTAGAAATAGAATGGAGATTGCCTCTTAATTTTGACTTATTTTCCTTTTGCGTACAATGTTGCCATTTGAGAACGCCGGTGTGGATCCCTCCTTCATTTCCCTGCACTTAACTCACAACACTGCAACTAAAATTTCACCAACTTAAAATGCTTTTTTATGCATTGGGCTTTATTTTCCCGTTTTGTTCTTTGTTTAGAAAGCTCAGTGCTTCTTGATGAAATTCAACCTGTGAGCAGGAAGATGCTCAAAGGACAGGCAGAGATTTAAAAGCTCCAAGGCTGGAGTTTTATTTATGCTAAATATTGCTGACTCCATTTGGTCTTTTAGCCAACTCTGATCTAGTTTAGTTCACTCTTCCTAGGCCTCCTGCCAAAATAGAGCTTGCTTTTGTTTAGCATGCTTAGTGTATTTTTATTCTCACGTTGGTGCTGTATCCTTCGCCCTGCTGGGGAGCTTTATTTCAGTTCCAGTTTATTATGTCCTATGATCTGCTCAAAGTGGAATCCAGTTATTATTTAACTTAACCATCTAGGGTAGCAAAATGATAGAACAATTTGCTATTTCACTGCTCCATAACACTTCCTACAGCAGGTGAATAACTGGATCCAGGTTCAAAACAACTGTGCATTTGACAGTTTGTTGACAAATGCTTGTGTGGACCAGCAAAGAGATTTTTTGGCTACAAGCCCACATTAACAATTGACACAAACACTAAAGCCCCAATTCTCTTTGCTGTAAACCAAACACAACAAAAGGAAAAGCAGCAAATCAGCATTGAAAGTGACACCTGAATCAAGGTCCATTTCCATCACAGTAAAATGATAATAAACCTATCTGCCCCATTTTATCTCGGTCCAAATGAACAGAGTTAAAATTTAACCACTTTTTTTTAAAGCGCATATGTCTTCTAGACAGCATCCTCTCCATTTCTCTATTCCTTCCCCAAATATCAATTTTAAACAGCGTTGCCAGGTAGATACATTGAATAAGAGACACGATTACCTTCTATTCAGAGCTACTCCCTGTATGCAAGCACCCCAGACAGCTTTGGACTAAAATTATAAACCAGTATTGATGAAACAATTTACTTCAGCTTTTATGTTCACACTCAAGGACGTTTCAAAACAAGCTCTAATGGTCAGATTTCAAAAGAAGGTGGTAGGAGAGCTCCAGCTGGGAACAATGACAGCAACTAAGCCTGCAGCCCTTTCAGAAGCACAGCCTGATGGTATCCAGGATTGTGAATCATTCTGAATAGTAGATTTTCTTCTTTTGCCTTCTTTAAAGCTCCATAAGCCTGTGTTTACTTGCTGCTTTACAGCTTCCTCTACCAACAGGCCTGTAATCATTAGATGAATTACCCAAGCATGGCAATTACTATAGAACAGATGCTCATAAAAGGACAAAAAAGAGAAACAAAAAAAAAAGAAAGAAAAAGTAAAAAGAAAAAACCTCCTCATTCCTACAATAATGTAATACACTCTCTTTGAATATCTGACATTTTTGTTAACACTGCTGGAACAATAAATGTGGGTTTGCAATGCTGTTTTTACTTTAAAAAAATAAAAGAAGCTTTTAAAAAGTAAATAGAAATTTATTTCTTTCATGGTTAATATCTAGTGCAGAGGAGATCAAAATCCTGTGGAATATGCAGATTATAAATTTAAAAAATTATGAAGTGCAAAAATTCTTAAAGTGTTTGACTTAGGAGTTTATGGCCCCATTTTCAATGCACCTTCAGCTGCAGGATGCCAATGGGCCTGATGGGCAACAGGAACTTACACCCTGCTGTTCTTCCCTGAGAGTTGGACCTTCACTGTTGTTATTTTTTTACAATTTAAATTTTCATGCCAACTCCAGTTCACAATCATTATTGCTGATGAGAAAGCTTTGTTTAATTTGCTTTGAAGATGAGAAGGACAACAGTATTTGCATCTATAAAAAGGTTATTCTGGAACATTTACTAACAAAAACAAGCACCTCCACAGTCATTTCCATTCCCTGCACCTCCTTTTGGTTGTTTTTGGGAAATGTTCCCACTTGCTGTTCCTGAAATGTTTTCTTCAAAGCATGTGGTGTTTAAAGATCAAGGGACTTTGTGTTTTGTCCCTGTTCTGTGTGATCCGTGTAAAGCAGCAATCATCAAAACCAAAGAAATTAACCCCCCTCTTTTTTACTTCTTTTCCATCTGTTCTCAATGGGGACACTATTTTAGGCCATAAATTGGTGATATTAGCTGTTAAATCTTGCTGAAATTATTTCTGTGCCACGTAATCCACAGTCAGTGCTTTTAGAGCTTATGTCCTTGAATGAGCAAAATACTCACTGAAGATCACAGGGGTTTACCCCAAAACATTACCAGGATCTGGGTGCAAGTGGCTTCCAACAATATTGTGTAATTTTGTTTCATTTTCATTTTTTGCAAAGTACTTCTGAAAAGTCACTTTAACAAGAAATTTCCTTGTCTAATGGGCCGTGACTGTTCATGATAGGATTTCATTTTAAATTCAGTTCATTATGGTGTCATTAGGGAAGATATGACTTGTCTTATTGCATCTTATCATTTACCACGATTTTTATGCCCATTATTAGTTTGGATTTCCAAAGTAAGATATTTACTCAGCACCTGATTAAATGCACAGCAGAAGTCAAAGTAGAAGATGAATTACCCTGTGGCAAAAAAAAAGCAATGAACTGAATCTCAACAAACCTGGCCATTTTCCAACTCGGCCCCATTCTTACTCTGGGCAGGTTGTTTTACCCTGAAGCTCCTCTTCAAATGCAAAGAATAAATACTGCACCAACCCCACCTGTCAGGCAATCACTGGAAATTGTAAATTCTCCAGGAAAAAGCCTCTCATCCTGCCCCTCGTGCCATGGGCAGTAGGGATTGTGCCTCTTGATGCTGTGCTAAGGCAAGAAATGTCACCTGCAATGGCCAGGTGAGCACTCCTGAACAGCCTCACTGTGCTCCTCTTTACCTGCTCTTTGTAGATCACTCACTTTTCTCAAGCACTACTTTTTTACTTTTATCAGAAAATTTTAGCTTAGTTAACTGCCTTTGCTTCCTTTGTCAGGCATCCCTTTCACCTCTGACCACCTTTTCCTGCTGAAAGTACAACAGTACCAAGGTCAACTGCACCATTTCCAGCAAGAAAATCTCCTTTAAAACAACTGGCTGCTGTCACAGTGTCAGGGCAGCCAATGGTGTTTCAAAAATACATCGAGTCTCAAGAGTTCTTATGGAGAAATTAAACTTCTTTTCCCATTGCACTATATTTAGAACAGGGCCACACACAGCTAGATGCTGTTTACTTAGTTTTACTGTTGTGTTCAAGCCACACACACACACACACACACACAAAAAAAAGAATAAATAACATGAATGACAAATTTAGAAAAGGATTTTCACAAATCTTTAAGTCTCATATTGACTGTAATGCTCCCTTAAAGCTGACCAGTGTTTATTTTGTTGTTGCTGGAAATAAAGCTCATGCACTCATTTTTGATTAAGATCTCAAAAGCCATAAGACATTAAAGGCTCTATGATCCTTCTTTTAAAAGCACAGTAACAGCAACATTTGCCCATCTCTCACTGGCTCTACATGAACTCTTCAAAGTGAAGGTGGGCAGACAATATCTTGATAAAAAGGGAATTCATCCCCAAATGGTTATTCAATACTGCCAGCTAAAACTAATCACAAAATCGGGTCAAAATGGAAAAAAAAAATCAGTAAGAAAAGAGTGAATTTTTTTCAGAATACTTCAAAATCAGATTTTTAACTGACATTTTCTTTTTTCGATGCCTTTTTTTTTTTTTGGCTCTGTTTAGATAAAACCAAACCAATCCCCATGAAACTGAAGCATTTCAATTTGCATTGAACAACTGGTTTCAGGTTAACCAAAACAAAGGTGTTCCAAGCTTGGTCACTACCTCTCCACCCATTGCAAAACTGAGCATCCTCAGTAACAGCCACGTTGCTTGGAATGTAATTCAGATTTCCCCACTTCAGTTTACATCCTGGCCAAAACACTGAAAACGCCTCATATTTGCCAAGCTCTATTCAAACCCAAAGGATTATGGCTGAGTGCTCTGGAAACCTCTTTAGAGCTCTGGGAGATGAGAAGTGCTCCATTCCATTTGCTTTTCTTTGTACAAGCTGTAATAGAGTTGGTGGACATCACATTTCAGTACCACATATTTGGGATACTCAGGGGATGTTCTCAGCAGTTTCTTAAGCTTGTTGTAGCTTTTATAGAATGGGAGGATTTTTTTTCTTATCAGCTTTTCATGTATTATGATCCAAGTATCAGAACTAGACAAGATGAAGATTTGTTCAGTGCTGAACTCTTTCAAAGATCCAATTCTCATTTCTGAGACGAGAAGCTGATGCAGCAGAAATATTCTGTGTATTAGCAGCTTCAAATTCCATCTCGCAGAAGTGGCAGATCACATCAGTATGCACTCTGAGATCTATTACAGCAATATCAGCAGTCCTTGATTTCTCAAAAACGGTGTTATTTGTGAAGGTAGAGCAAGCTGTCACCATCTGACAGGTTTAGATTATTTCACTGGGGACAACCACTGCAAGGCACAGACAGCAATTGATTCATTTCTCATCACACAAGCTCAGCACCTACTGCAGAGCCAAGCTGGGTTAATGCAAAATTAAAAGTTACCACCTCTGTGCAATCTTTATTCACTAGCCACAAATGCAGAGCAAACCCCGTTTATAGCTAGAGTTTGCATCTTAAGTGCCTTACTGCTTTACTGCTAATTAAAAAAAGAAAATCACTGAGCTTTAAAATCTAACAAATTTGTGCTCCTTTATTCCAAAACAATCCTACACATTGCAATGGTGCCACATGCTGTGCTGGCTCATCACATGGAGAATCAGAGGTTCAAGGAGAAGCACAAGCAAGAACTCAGTACAATTCTGCCCCTCAGTGAATAATTACCCCTTGTGCCTCTCCATTCCCATCTGGGAGAATGATGCTCTGGGATTTTGTCTGCTAATAAAGATTTTAAAATTCCAGCACACTAGTTCTTGCAGTAATTATTTTCATCCACATTTTTTGCTGCATTTAGATATTGCTAAATCATCAGAGAAAAAAAAAAAAAGATCAATAAAAAAATCAATAATGGCAAATGTACATGCACACATCCCATCCCCATGTGTGTGCAAAGCCCAGTGTTGTTTACTACCAGGTTTACTACACTGCCCAGAGTATCTCTTATCATTTAAATTATAGGACATGGGTAAGTCATGTCCAGGATTTTGAAAATGCAAAACTTACGGATCCCAGCCTTATAAAACAACCTTTGAGAAACACAACTCAAAGATTTTTCCCTGAGTAATTGTTCTGTTATGTAGAAAGGGGTGGGTTTTTGCATTTCTATGTTTGTCTCCTTCCCCATCTGCAATGAAGTTTAATTTTTGCTATGCCTCTGTGACTTGTGCCTCCCTATGGCTTTGGGGTCTGCTATTGATTTTTACTGTTAATTGTGACAGCACAGAGGAAAGAACAGGAAATCTCTGGGGAAACTGAGAAACAAGCCTGTCTGGAACAACTTATATTGATTAATTTTATGAAGAAATTAATAGACTGATACTGCTAAAGATGCTTTTACTCCAGCATATAATACAATGAACAAATGTTATTGCCTTCATGCCAAGTCATACCATGAACACAGAAATTTAGAAATGTTTCATACCTACATTTACAAATCCCATAAATCCAAAACCCAAAGTATTTGAAGATCAATAAATAACAAAACCCCACACTTCTGTAACAACAACCCCCCAGATTAACAGTTTCAAAGTTTACGTAAATGTTACATAACTTTTTGCACACAAAGAAAACCTGCCTTGTGTCTCACTGCTGGACAGAATTGAGTGAGAATGAGAACATCAGAAGTAAAAATTACTGTCTCGGAGCTCAGCCCTGAAGTGCCACCCCTGAGAATGGAAATCTGCTCCTCCTCTGACCCAGAACTCATTTGCAATATTTGGCAAGTACTCCTCTCACATGGGAACACTCCTGGTTTCCAGCTGCCTGGGCTTGGGCACTTGCAGTTGGATTGGCAGGACTTGCTGAGTGCCGTCAGCTGCAGCTGAGATCAATTACAGCTGAGCTTTAAATGCTAAGATGTCTTTTCTAAAAAACAGAAGAAAAAGAAGAAGATGATGAAAAAATCCTCTACATTTTGGACTAGAAACCCCAGACTGGGTGACATTTCCTACAAGCTGAGAATTTTTGGCTTGACCTTTCTGGGCTCCAGTCCCCCTGGTGTAAAGCAGGAATGTCACCTGCCACTCTGGAAAGTGTTATGGGAAGGAGGTTTAATCCACATCCATAAGAGCTTTGGAAAACATATTGAAAGCCCTAGAGAAAGGCAATAAGTGAAGCTTTATTCAATGCAGCACTTGGATGGTTATTAAAAGGAAGTTTTCAAGGCCACACACACTATGTGAGGAGTAGAAAAAATACTGTGTAAATCCCCCTAGGATCACATGAGAGCAAGTGAAGAAGGCAGGAAGCAATAATTTATCAGTGACCAGAGAGAGCACAAGCAAGAAGTTGACCTGAAGGTTCACATGCATCCTTAATGCTGGGCTTTCTCACTTGGATGTTGGACTTTTCATAAAATATTCTTTAAAATGTTTTGGGTTTGTTTGGGTTTTTTTTTTCTTTTAGTATTAAAAAGCTATTTCAGTCAGGCTGACTGAAACAAAGTAACTTGAGAGTAAAAATACATTATGTGTGTCAGGGAAATGAACAGGGGATGATTTATCACTAATTACTGTAGAGATGATATGTCTGAAATTGAGGTTTCTCCATCAGGGAAAAAAGTGTTTGTGACATTAGAAACCAAAAACAGAAGACCAAATCCATCAGTGGCCAGTTGGAGGCACTTCCAGCAGCACACAGGAGTTTTAATCTTTAATGTCAATACTTCAGTCTATGATGTTCGGTCAGAAAATTTTTTAGACCAATGTCAGTGATTCTTTAACTGAGCATTAATGGAACTCTGCAGCTGATTCTTGGTTGCATTAGCAGCCCAGGAAGGTGACAGTGACAGTGAAATTCTGGATGTGTCCATTCCTTCCTGCCTTTCACTCAATGAACACTCAGCACACCACAGTGAGATATGGTCTCCTCCACAGGACAGAGTACTTGTAGCCCAAGTACATTTTCAATTTCTGTGCTGAATAACAATGACAGCAGTGACTTTCAGTCTATGGCAAGCACATACCCTAAAGCAGTACTTGGTGCCATTCCTGCTTGCATGCTTTTAACATTTCATTTCTCCCAAGAAAAATTTACTGAAGACGAGCTCCAGGATGTTTGTAACACCCAAGTGTCTATAAAGATCTTAGGGAGATCTCCCACATGCTGCTATTGAGGCATCAAATATTGCCTTTTCTTTTAGGACCATCTGGAAAAGAATGACAAACCCCATCACACATCTGATATTTAACCAAACATAAAATACAGCAGGAGTATGGCTGCATTTCTACTGTGCCAGGGTGGTGTTGACCTGTCCTGGCAATGGCTGCCAGGAATTTTTCACTTCATATCTGTGTCTGAAGCCAATGGGGCCCAGCCTGAACATGAGAGGGCCATTTCAGACTGAACTCTATTTGGGGAAAAGCAGCCATTCCCTTACCATGTCCAGCAGATCAAAGTCCTCTCCCATCCTTCAGAAATGGAGTTACAGGTGGCCAGTGAGGAGAAAAAACTGCGGACACTGGGGAGACAAAAGTGGGTCTGAAGAAAGCAAAAACCATAGATGAAGTACAGATAAAACCCAAGCTCAGTTGCTTTGCAGCCTAGATACATTTAATCTCCCTATCACAGGATACACTAAATGCAGAATTTCATTGCACCTCATTTGCAGGCCCACTCTTCCTAAAGCAAAAGCACTTCAAAAGCAACTCATACACCATGAAAGGCTGAAACTTGATGGCTTCTTGCCAAGAAAAAGGTAGCTAAATGTCATATGATTTATTATTTTGGAGGAGTACCTTTTGCCTGCCACACTCATCACATTAAATAATATTCAGCATTAATTCCGGTGAGTGTTTTCTCAGCACATGGGACCATTACACAATATCTGAGTAGGGATGACAGCAGTGGGATTTAATTATTTCACAAGATGCACTGGCTTAACATCCCTGCCTTGCTTTCAAACCAGAGATTTGACTGACACTCTCCTGTCTGGGAACAGAATTCCTTCCCAGTCAGCCTGGCCATTGCAGGCAGGCAGGAATTGCTGGGTATAGCTGAAGGTTAAACCCAGCTTGTTCCCTTGCCCTCCCAGCCCCTTGGACTCTGCAGGTGCCCTGTGCAGGCCAGACCAATTCTCCCTCCCCTCTGCCCAGTGTGAGAAGCAGAATGGAGCAGGATGCTTCCTACACCCACATTGTGCAGAGCAGGGCTCTTCCACTCTCTCTCACACAGGATGCATTTTTAAACAGCTCCTTTTGCCAATACTCTCATTTAAATTTTTTTTTCCAGTGAAGTTAATTAGCCCAGGTAAACACAAACTATCCTTCAAAGGATTTGGATGGATTTCATGTTATATTCTCTCTTTCAATGAGGAGCAGACACATGAACAGTCCTGTGCCTCAAGGTGCTTGGTTTTGTCTTCTGACTGCTTCCTCTATTGCAGCACAGATTCTGCTGGGTTTTCCAACTCCAATTCTGCTGAGAAGTTAAGCTGGGTAACCATGAACTGCAGGACGTTTTAGCTACTGACCATCACTCTATTGATCAAATCTCTTTGGCAAAGACAACACAGCAGGTCTGTGTGTGTTTGTCTGTTGCACTTTCTTCTAAATCAATTCCTGTCCCTGTCCTGGGGTCCAAGAATCCTTTTTTTTTTCCATTATTGAGGCAGGGCAATAGATGCTTCCAGACACCTCTCATCCAATAGATTTTAGGATATCATCCACTCCATCCATTCATTCTCCTAATGATCAAGGATGCTTCATGTTCAAACCACAAGATATTAATTTCTCCCCTCTGGTCCCATTACATTCTGGTTCAAAACTGTGTCCTGTTCCTAAGTTCCTGATTCTATCAATTAGGTTTTTTCTTGTGAACATTTTGTTAGTCTAAAATTTGTGCTGAGCTTTGGTCAAAGTTCCAAATTGTTCCGATTTTATTTTCATCTGGAAGAACATAAAGCCATTTTGGAGAATTCTTTTCTTTATGTCATGGAATAATTTGTACCAGGGACTGGAAGAAGTGCAAGATTGGAAACTGAACAAAGTATATGAAGGGTCTGGTCAAGGTAATTGGCCTGTAAATACCAAATCCTATTTCTCCTTCTCCAGAAAGCACACAAAGTGATCTGCACCATTTTACTTCAGCTAAATGTCCCTTCCACCCCCTGCTCTGACAACTGTTTCAAGACGAGCATTGTTGTGGCAGTATCAGATTTTCTGTGTCACAGCTCCCATACCCACATTTCAATTATCAAGTTCCATGGGACAGCAGCAGCAAACAAGTTGAAGCAGCTTTTTCCACACAGCTCTGTGGGCCCACACAGGCACAGAGAGGGATGACATCTAATTCATTCCCACTATTGTGTGTGATGAGAAACAAAGCTCAAGGGGACTCAAATGGGAATTGAACACTTTAATTGTGATCTGTACCTCTCAAAAAACCTGAAAGCTCTTAATATAAAAACAGCTCTGACAGAGCAGGGCCATGTTGCTATTACATTCTGTGTTAAAATCTGACTGGTACTGGCACATCATGGTTTACTATTTAAATCCACTATGCTCAGAAACCTCTTCCCTTCTCATCTGTCTCGCTTTTTCACTGAACTGGACACCTTTCCATTGCCAAAATGCTTTTGGTACATTCTTCTTAACAACAGGATGGGGTGACATCCAAACCGTGCCTGACACCAAGGGTCTTCCTGCAATAATTGCATTCCTATTAACTTGTGTTCATTTGCAAGGTATAGCATTTTCTGATCCAGCCTGAAGTCTCATAATTAAATAAGTCTGACTTTTTAAATGGCATCTTTTATCACAGAACACTTTTTACCCTCACAATAAAAAAGAACCCAATTAAAAAGCTGACAATCATTTTCCATTGCAACACTTTTGGGTCACAGACAAAAGTTTGCATTCAGAAATAAGCCTCCAGTGCCCACCTCCCCTTCTCTGAGCAAGCTTTAATTTTCCTTCTTGCACCATGGTCATAGACTCTCAGGTGTAAACTCACATGGTTGTTCAGCAGAAAAAAAAAACAATGAACAATCTTGGTCTACAAGGATACAAACTGAAATCCCAAAGCACCACCAGGGCCCTTGCAAGTAGCTTTTCTCAGATCCTGACCAGGAGCTTTCGGCTGAAAACTGCACTATTCAGTACCAAATTTTTCATTCTCAATTTTTATTTTTTTGAAAAAAAAAAAAAAAAAAAAAAAAGTAGTGGGTAATTATGAAGTCCCAACCAACACTAGCCATGTAAAGGATATGAAGTCATTTTACAACATGAGTTTTTGGAAAGATAAAGGTTAACTCATATCTTAAATAATCACTGCTAGTGCTGCCCAGGCTCTGGCTACTCACTGAACTCCCCCAAGTTATGGTATCACCTGAGCAATGGTAAGTTGTGTACAGCAGCATCACCATAAATTTCAGTCTCTGCTTCATCTGGAAAGGTTCAGTGTTAGGGAGGGAAGTAGCTCTGAGCTAAGGAGACCAAAATGCAATTCTTAATTTCTAAGGACTAATTTGAAATATACACAAATATGCAGTTGCACACCCAAGTCATTGCCTTCCTTCAAATGCTTCCTGAAATCCCCATGCTACAGCACACTCTGAACATTCCAACCAACCAGGAAACCACCCTGCCTCCTTTATCCCCATTTCTCTTGGACCATGGGATCTTTAGGCAGATCTTTAGGCACAGAGTATGTTTTGTGTTATGTATTTGTAGCATGACTAACACAATGAGTGCAGTTCCTCTGCAGCACCAGGGGCCATCCGTGTGAGCATTCTTGAGTTTTTTTCCCTTTCATTTTTGGTTTGATGCTTGTTAGATACATTTTATAAAATGCTTCAAATGACCCCCAAAAGAATACTCCCTTACTTTTACAACTTCCTGTTCCCTTATATAAATGGCGCAGTGCTGTTCTTCCTAGGAGTAGCATTTTTTGTAAGAGAAAAGAGGATGGTGAAATCCACCTTTACACCCCCTTTCCAGAGTGTTTTTGTTAATATCCTCATCCCAGCCTCTCTGGCAAACATTTGGCCTATGAAGACAATGAGGTAACATGTGGTTGCTGTCATTACCATGTGTGACCAATTTCTGTCACTTGCAGATCACTTCTTGTCCTCTCTCCCTCCTGCAGGCAGTCAGGACCCCAGATGGGCAGCAGTGATGTGAACAAATCCCTCATTCCAGCAGCCATTTCCTGGAGCTGCTCCCTGCAGCTTTACTGCTCTCTCTGGCACCCTTTGGAAGTACCAGATTGATCAGTGAGAACTGAATCAACAATGCCTTGAGGAACAGGGCCTGTGTCCAAATCTGTTTATGATTTAAAGTCACTGACAGAACCATCCACCCTTTCCTGCCTGCTGCATCCCTGTCAGCAGTGAAAGGTGAGGCACCTGTGCACCCTAGGGTCAGGTATTAACTTCTCACCACACTCTCCAGTATGCTCCAAGTACGGCAGATCTGGACCAGTTTTTTGCCCATCCTTGTCCAATTTGCACAAGTTCTGAGAGAAAGAACTAAGCTAAGAAAGACACACTCACTGGAAAGCCTTCCCATAAAAGAGAAATAAAAAATATGAGCAAGTCACGGGAAATAAAAATGGTAATTGTAACAACCTGAAGCCATCAGCTCCGAGATGAGCAACCACTCTCCAATAAGCAAAGCAAACATGATGTCTGATTACATTAACAAAAAGAACATAATTTAAACCACATGTAACTCTGGATTAAAAAAGAATTGCATAGATTTCTAACAAATTGTGTTGATCAGTTCAATGATGTTCCTGTGACTAATGAAAGTAATACCAACAGGAACAAGAGGTAAAGCACTCTGTCATGATTCCATGGAGGTAAAAGAAAGGAAGTACTTGACTAATTTAATAATGCGGTTGTAAAATATCTGTGTCTGGGTCTGCAAAGGGATTTCCAGGCTCACAGTGACAGGAAAGCAAGACACCAGAACATTTGAAAGAGGGGAGGGAGCAATATCCTTCCACAGCAGTGCTTTTGGAATCTGCAGGGTGCCACATTCTAAACTAAATTATTATTTGTGACACTCAGCAGGAAAGATTTTGCATATAAACAATTTTGCTGAGTTAAATCTGCCAAAATGTGGTGCACCGATCGTATTTTTAGCTACAGCTGAAATGACGCCCTGGAAACTCAATACCAATTTAATATGTTTATATAAAGAAGAAAAAAATAAAAGGAGTCATTTTGAGGTTGATGAACTATGCTACTTTTACATGATGCACATGTTTTAAGCCCATGTTTCACACTTGGCCTATTTGCTTCTCAGAGGAAGCAAACAGCAGAAAACTCGCAAGAAACTATGAACTGCAAGGAGCTGGTGATGTGGGATTTAATAAGTTACAGCAAACAGACACTCTCACTTGGGAGCAAAGCAGCCACACCAGCACAAAACAGAGCAACTCCATTCCCACTCTGCCAAGTGTCATCACACCTGCAGCTCAGTGGGATGGAAAATATTTGGTCATGGACAAGACAAGACAAGACAAGACTAGCACTCCTGTCCTTCCCTCAAAGTCAAGAAGCTTGCTGTCATTTATTAGAAAGCAAAACATGGAAGGGAGGATGTAGGTGCATGGTAGTGTTAAAAACAAGGTCATTTGGGGACTAAAGTTTCTGAGCCATCCAGGGTAGATGCCATTAGCTCATGTAAGGAAAGGCTTCATTCAGAACAACAGGCAGACACACAGAAGATTCGACCCCCCATAATGATTCACACTCTTTTCTTCCTTCCATTTTGCTGTTCATAAGGATCATTTTTATATTGCTTACTCAGAAAACAGTTGAGAAATTATGTGTAATAAATATTTCCTTAAATTGAGCTGGCAGAATCTATTTCTTCTTTTAAAATATATTGTTCCCAGTTTACTTATTACTCTGTGCTGGGACTTGCCTCTTAAAGAGAAATATTGCTTGAGGGACCACTCCTCATTTAAACAAATGCTATTAAGCTGGAGTGTGAAGATAGCACGGAAAGTACTGAAAGGCTTCCCTGGCTGCACTAAATCAAAGCTAATGGCTTGAGATAAAGTAAGTGGAGTTGTTCTTCTGTTCTTTGTCAGTATTAATATTTTAAGTTACAGTTCCTCACTAGACTGTCTCTGCTTCCATACCCTCTTATTTTAGGCCAGGAATTCTAGAAGGCTCCTCTCATGCACAGCTCATGCTTTTTTTCCCAGTGTTTTGCTGCTGCTCCCCGACTGTCTCGACTGCCTGACATTTACTGCGCTTGGAGTAGTGCTCACATGACATTCAATTTTTCATCTGAATGCTGTTAATCACAAACAAGCACCAGGCCAGTTGCAAGCACGATTTACCTGGAATATGTGGTCTGGTAAACTAATTAGGGCAGCATGGAGTGCTAATGCCCTGCTTCACAGAGGGAAATAACATCGGGAATTAAGAGCTTTCAGAAGCTTTTGCTCTTGAACTACAAATTGTTTCCTGACCTTTAAATATACTTTTTTTTTGCCTTGCAACAAGCAGTTTTCATCCCTGTAGCCCAAATCTCTCTCTTGAATGCACCCCAGAGTTAAGTCTTCTCATGACTCTTTCCCACTCCCTTTAATTAAAAAAAGCTCCTCAGAGTATCTTTCCTGTAAGCATTAGATGGGGTTTTTGGCTGTCTCTGAATAAAGGATTTCTCAGAGACCACAGAAACTCTCCCCCATCTATTATAGTGCTCTAATCATTTCCAATAATGCAATTAGATCTGGGTGAATTTTTTTCAAAACGTAGTGAAACCATTAGAGAGTGTGGTTTTAGAGGCATCAAAATACTCATAAATTCAGTTTCAGTTTAGACAGCAGATTCTGCCAAAGTGAGAGCAAGGGGACATTTTTAGAAAAGTTCAAGCCCTAACTTTTGTCATTTTTTTGGGTCCTGAAGTCATCTAGTCTGGCAGCCAGTAGGAAGCAGTTGCCCATGACTCTTGGCTATAGGGCAGGAGAAGAATGGAGAAGACAGACCATGGATAAGGATCAGAAAAAATCTGTGGTGTGGCAGAAAAAATAGCTGCTTCACATAAATAAATGTGGGATGAGGACAGCCCAGGAAAGTTGAAGAAAGGTTTGAAAAGAGAAGTGTGGACAGAGAAGGTGCTTCCTTTTTCCCTTAGATAAATTATTTTAAGTAGTTTATGTTACAGAGAATTTATAAAGACCAATAAATATATGTTTATTCACTAAAAAAAGAGTGCATAGGCAAAACCAGAGCGATCAAGGCACAGCGCTGTAAAAGATGTGAAGAATAAGGAATCACTCTCAAGCAATGTCACGAAGAGAAGGAAGTCCAAAGAAACAAAAAATGTCAACAATGAACACAGGAAAACCATCTACAGAGGAGAGCCCTGCAATTTCAGTGGCCTCTCTGAATGAACCTTTATTTAAAACATTACTTTGCAAGTAAATGTTTGGTAATGAAATGAGCAAACTTTCAGACAGACAGAGCCTGACAAACACCATCGAGGCTGCCAAAAGAGCTGGTGGAAGCTATCAAAGAACTATTAGCATTCATCTTTGAGATCCTACAGAGGAGGGATAAGCTACTGAAAGACTGAAAAAAGATCAGCATAGTGTAGTTCTTTAAAGAGAGAAAAAAGGAGTAGCTGGGAGATTTATAAATCAATCGGATTAACTCCAGTTCCTGCAGAAACAAATCAAACCATTTGTCAGAATCAGGAAGATAACAAGGAGATGAGATGCAGCCAGCAGTCGATTTGTTAAGAGGAAAGCATGGCAAAGAAATGTATTTTATTTCTACAGCAGGTAACAAACCTTCTGGAGGTAAAAACAGTGACTCTCATCGATCTCAAAGCAAGACCTTCAATGCTGCCTCACTCACCAGCCTCAGAAACAAACCAGGGAAAATCTCTTGCTGAACTTTTTCTCTGTGAGAGGTAAAGCAGAGGGTGACAGGGTATCCAAAGACTGTTCCCCCACAGAATTATCACCGTACCTCAGGATCTACCAGTGGATGCTGCAGGGCCTGTCCCAAATCTCAGAGTGTTGTCAAAATTTTCATTCGTTATCAAGGTGATGGAATGCTATTAAATTTTCAGGTGAGGGGAAGTCTGGAAGCACTGTGGTCATACTGAATGACCCACCCAGAGGTCAAAATGCTTTTAAGAAATAGGGAAAAATATCTCTAATATTCAGCCATGACATGCACATTGCTGTTTACCTCAGATAGGATAATCAACTGCTGAAATTCAAAAATCCCTTAAACAAATAAAATTAAATGAATCTGAGGGTGGTGGACTACCAGGTGAAGATGGGTAGTAGTGCTATGCAATAGTACCCTGTTGGGAGGGTCTAATGGGAGGACAGTTTGCAAGCATCACCTTCCCCTACTCTGTGTAAGACTGAAAAAATCTTAAAGAAACCCCAAATCCTTGAGGTGGAATTTTGGTTTGTTGTTTTGTAGGGTTGTTTTGGGATTTTTTTTAATACAAGTAGACCATTAAACCAGCACTGATTTGGGATCAACATGCTCTCTCATGTTGAGTGGGTGGTGATACACTTTTCTCCTCCAAGGAAATTTTTAGTCTTTTTCTTTGGAGTATTAGGCTGTGCTCTCTGCGTGCAGTGCCACAGCACCACTGTCCTGGCTGTGGTTTGTGCCAAGGGAGATCTGGTGCGCCTGAAAAAAGCATTTTAAGATTCTGTTCAAGCCAGCCTAAGGTTTGAAGCAGAGCAAAATAGAGCAGCTTTTTGCGAATCCAAAATTTGCATTTGTACTATTATTTTGGGATGTTGAGTCCTTCTGAGTTCAGAGACTTTCAGGTGTTTGAGTGCAAACTTGCAACTCCCAAGTACCAGTTAAAGCTTCTTTTCTCTCTCTTGTGAGGTGAAATATAGAGACACATTTTCCCAGCTGCAGTTCCACCACGTCTGTCTCGAACCCTGGTTTTCGTGTGAGTCAGTGCCCCAGCACCAGCACATATTTGAGTTCTGCTCTGCCCATGCTTCCATTCCCACCTCCCAGCCACAGGAAACTTCAAACTTCAGCGCAGATCTATGGAGACTGTAACACACAACCACAGCTGAATGGAGCAGCTCTGTGTGTGAGTCCTGGCTTCACTGCCTGGCATTAAGGACTTTATTTTTCCCAGTCTCCTTTCTCTGTGAAACTGTGCCACCAGTCTCATCTGTGCATCACAAACTTTTGCTGCTGCAGAGATTCTTCTTCATTTACTGTCAGAAGCTCAAGGATCTGAAGCCCAAACCTTCAGCTGCTGCCACAGCAAAACTGCAGACTCAGAGAGCAAACAGTATGACCAACAGCAGCACGATAACAGGATATTTACTATTTGCCAGGCAAAGCAGTGTATTCTAACCAAGCATGAGCACTCTTATTTTGTTTTTGATCTAATCTATACATTCTTGTGCATGAACACCACATCAGAAAATAAAAACTATTTGAAAACAATGGCTGCATTTAACTTCAAATGAAGAAATTTCTTTTTTCTTCTTTTCTTTTACATCGAACTCAGCAGCTTGGGATTAAGCAGTGAGAAAAAGCTTTTAAGATACTGGAGACTGGAAGTGTCAAAGAAAAATGATTTCTCAAGACAATAAAGTTAGTACTCTATTGTGATGCTTTCTGTGGCCGACTGCAAGACCAGATCAAAAGGCAGAAAATGCAATGTTTCAGAAGGTGGTGAACTGGAAATGAATACATAGTTAGCTTATTCACATTTGTGAGAAGGCCTTCACACATATTTAAAAGTGTTCAAAGGAGAAATCCTGTGGGAGGAAACAAGGGACTGTAAGCAACACTAAAAGTTGTTCTAAAGCCTTAAGAAAAAGAAAAAAAAAAACCAAAACATTGCCCCAAAACAATATTCTTCTTCCTAACAGGTTTAAGGGAAATGTCATTATTTTATTAAAGTGATCCATCTATTCCTTCAGGACTGGCTCTGTGGCAGTGTTCTGGATTCAAGAGGATGTTAGAGGTGCAGACTCCAATATAAACCTGAAAGAAAATCGCCACTGAAAATATTTCTTCAGCAGTCTCTGAGAGATGTGGTCAGACATTATCACAGAGGGAATCCTATCAGCTTTAATAGCCCTGTCCTGATTCTGTTGGAAGGGTTCATGTCTGTGCAAACAGGATATAACAGGACACAGCCAAGAAGGAATTAAAAAGATACCTCAAAGAAGTTACAAGAAAGCATCAGTTACAATGCCTGACACGCTTTTGGCAGCTTCTCGCCTGTTATAACACAAAAGTCTTTAGAAGATGGTAAAACCAGAATTTTGGAGTAGGATGAACCCACCAGTATCTTCTCTGGGCTAAAGATAAGAGAGCTCTTTGAAATGTCTGCATGTGGCCACGTGTGAGCTCTGGCCTGAGAGTGATGCTCACACAGGAGATGGGCTCTTCACCAGAGCCCCTCCAAAGCTCAGAGAGTGCCTGCCCTGACAGGACTGAGATAAAAACTGGCTGCCCCTCCCATGGCAGTGCTTGCTGGACTTGGCACCACACCACTGGGGTAAAATCCATTTAAAATTCAGCCTTCAACTCATTCAGTCCAATAAAACTGACTATTAGCTTTAGCACAAAATTCCTGTTTTGGAACAAAAATTCTAATGTATGAGTCAAATTCATATATCCCTAAATTTAGGTGTGGTATAGGAATTAATATTCTCTGAGAATCTGGTCTGGAGATGGGGATATGATCAGCCTCTGAAGAGAGCACCATATGTTGAGTCAAATATTTTTACATCTCCTTTTCAGAATCTTAAACTCCGCATTGAAATCAGAATTGAGGGAGGCACAAGTGGAGCCTGCGGGACAGCAATACCTACACCTAGGAGCAGGTTAAACAGGCATCTTTATTTGCCCCAGGAGTGGTTAAACAGCCAGGTCTTCCCTCCAGTTTGGCTTCTTACAAAAACCAAACTAAGCCAGAGCTAAATAGAGCACACTTGTCAGCTGGAACTGCCCTTCCCTTCTGCAGCACAAGAAACAGGACGAGGGAGGCTCAATGAATTTACTGACATCTTTCTATGCAAAATGCTGAGCTTGTGTAAGTGCAGACCCTTCCTGCTTTAGACACCTCCTTCTCCTCCACTGCACCATTCCAAGAGGTCTCTCAGAGGCCTTTCCAAGGGTTAATATCAGCACAGCAGTTATCCTGTTACACCTGAAGGATAATGCTGTACAATAGGTACTTTGCCTTAAAGGAAATTAAACATTAGTCTTCTATGTGCAAAAGGGATAGGGTTTTTTGGTAAGATGAGCAATGCTCTTGGCATTATTCATGAGCAACTATTTTAGAGGTTCCAGCAGCCTCATTTGCTCCCAAAGGACACAGTTTAGTGAAGTGTCCAGTGCTGGACATATCTAAAAGCAGGATTTTCATCTCTCCCTTCCAGCCTGTTGTCAACACTGAAAGCAAGAAGCCCCACAACCTTCCTTAGGAGAGGAGGTGCCACTCCATGCTCCTTCTCACCAGGGAGTTTACAAAAGTCAAACACCAGCACTCCCCCTGGGGTACCACAACCAAGAATTAGTTACCCTCATTACCAAACGCCTCTTTTAGAAGAGAGTGCTCCCCATCATCCTCTCCATTTCATGTTTCCAATTCTCTTTGTCACAGAAGGTTGCAGTTTTGAGTCAGTCACTTGTGAGGAAGAGCACACACAACACATCTGTGAAATAACAAGAGTAATACCCTTTTAGATGGGATATTTATCTTCCTAAGGTTCTCAAAATTATAAGCTAGAGAACCAATAGAGACCCCAGCTTGACAGAACAGTCTTATTTTTAAGAGGCTCTTTACTAGGGTCAATTACTGTGACATGTTACAGAGTAAGAACTAGCTTGTAGTTACCTTTGTGTAAATGTTTTTATTATATATGATATTTGTTACGTAGCAAATCAGTATCTTTATTATTCTCACATGTAACCGATTTCTGATAGTAAAATCACATCAGTGCATCTTCCTGCCCCGTGCCCTGCTATTCCTCCTGCTCCTGGAATATGGATGTCTGTAAACAGCCACTTCCTTGTGGCCTGCAAGGTAAGAGCTATTTTAAATGCTGGCGACTTCAGCTTTCTTACTAACAAATGTTTCTGTGCCAGCACGAGCACGTCAGCCAGGCTGCTGGAATCCCCTGTTCCCTTCTCATGAGGCTCTCGTGTCTTTTATCATCTCAGAAGTGCCAATCCAATGCACCTAAAACCAGCAGGCACTTGCACTCCTGCCTGCTGGCATCCCTCTCCCAGGGGAGCCCCGTGAAATGCCTGATGGAAGGCAGGATTCATGAGAAGATCCATGGTGAGTGGCAGCAAGCTGAGAGTGACATTTGGACCTTGGACCTTCCTGCTGCAGACTGACACTTCAGCTTGATTTATTTTGTCATTCTTCCATTTCCCTCCTGGTCACGAAACCTCGTTGGTTTCGCCAGCAAATGAGTGTTTGGCCTTTGATTTTACTGGGGACCAGGAATTCAATCCATTCCCTGACTGCTCAGCTCAGTCACCAAGTATTCAGAGAATATTAACCTTTCCCAACTCTCCCGCAAGCAAATCTTGCCCAGGATCTTGGCAGCAGAAAAGCAATGACTTGATTAATACAAAGCACGGGGTGGCTATGGAAGGAGCATTTCTTGTAAGGAAAATCAGCTCTTTCTTGTCAGTAAATGAATGCTAATACTCTTTTCCTATTAAAGCAGGCTCCCGCTTTAAAACTTTTATACCTTCCATATATCATGTTTTTGGAAGAAAGTTTTGCTATTTAAATAGCTGCCAGAGTGTTACAGGCTTATATGATTGCAATTTACTGTACTCCATAAATCAGCAGACCTCAGATGCATTGGATAGATGAGAGCTTAAATTGACATCCTGCCTTTTTATGAACATTAAAAAGCTGGATCTCATGGCATATTTACGCAGAAGTATCCCTGCTGCCTTGGCCAAATTGTTCCTAAAGTACTTTACATGAAGGGACATAATGACAACAACCTGAAGCTTTGTACATTGAATTCTCTAAGTGTTACAGCCAGTCCAGAGGGGTTAGCTCAAGTCCAGGAAACATCTCAGTGGTGCCTGCTGCTCCAATATAAAAATTGTAGAAATTTGTCTTTTAAATGAGAATCACATGCAGGAATCCCATGGACAATCTATCTTCACTTGCCTGCAGAAGGCTGGAGCAGCCCATGGACAGGATCAGCTTCCAAACCAGCACACCTTGGCATGGCACTGTTGCAGCCACCAGATGCAGGCACGTCTGAATCACACCTCCCTCTCAGCTCCTTCAGCCACACAAAATTCATCTCATCTCTGCTGACATCCTGGTGGGGTTCATGTTTGCCTCCAGCACCATTCAGCTCCTCCACAGCTACTCCTGGTCCAGTCCTGATGCTATTTTTTCACAGACAAACTGGAAGATGATGGTAAAATTGCACAGAATGAGTGAGGTCTTCTCGGGATTTTGTCTCACAGGCACTTTTCTGGGGGCAACTATCTTTGCATAACCAGAAACTCAGCCTTTACAGACTGCAATTACCTCAGGAGTAAAATAATTTTGAACCACTCAGCAGTGAATTCTCCTGCAAATTCATCTGATACGTTTCAAATAGAAATCAGAGTTGAACATTTACATACTATCACCTTACTCAACTGGCCATCTTCTAATTACTACAGCTCTCCCAGCAAAGCCAGAGCCAGCTATTTCAGAGCTTCTTTCCATTCAGAGGGCAAGAATCCACTTCTTCATGAAGCAAAAGGAGTAAATAAATCAGGAAAAAAATCATCACATCATTGGTAACAACCCCAGGAGATAGAAGACTTCTTTAAATGATGCAACTAATATTGGCTGTCTGTGAGAGGATACCAAAGAAATTACTTAGTTATTAAAAAGAACCAAGTAAAAGAAACCACCCTCTGGCCTTGGCTGCTGGTTCTAATCAAGTAAGCATTCCTGTACACCCCTTATCACTGAGACACATGCTCCAAAAAGATGAAAGAACAAAACCAGTCAACATCAATAATTAACTCTAACTTGCTCATGGTAACCCTCAATTCAGTTTTTCAGTCATACTTCCCCACTTAAGAAGGCATTGCTTTAAAAAATTCACATCCTCCCCCTTCTCTCCTGCCAACAAAAGATATGGAAAATATTATGGCTGTCATTATTGTCCTTGGATGAGCCAACCTTCCTGAAGAGCTTCTCTTCCCTGCAGCAACAGAGCAGAATGGTCACAGCCAAGAGAGGAGCAAAGAGCAAGCCTTGCTGTTGGTTACAACAGTGTAAAACTCTGTAAGAGGCTGAGCCAGTCGTTAACACCAGTGGAATTATTGTTCCAATCAATTTGCCTCATGGTTGGGGTGCAGATTCATTTTTCTAAGCAGCGTGAAAGAAACAACCCCTGCTCTCAGTCCCTTCCCTGGCTGTGATGTGCAGAAGCTGTACAGGATCACAGAACGCCTCAGCCTCAAAACAGGGCTGAATTATGGATGAGGGAATTCAGGCGTGGAGACGCTGAGAGAGACATTAAGTACCCAAATGTACAGAGAGGAGACTCTTACATATGAATGGGCTTGGCTTCCCTGCTCTCCCACCAGGCAGGTACATCTGCATTCCTCCACTACACGGGGAAATTATGCTGTAGACAAAACAGTACAATGTTTCAAAGGTATTTTTGACATGTCAGTGTTGTCTGCCCTGCCTAGCCTCAAGCACCTGATTTAGGCTATTAAACAGTGGCTATTTAGCAAAACAATTCTCCATTGTAGACATCCAAATCCTCTGTGGACCACAACACTCCCAACCGCAGTTACTGATCAGAATTTCATCCCAAATTTCCCCAAACGCAGTCACATCCCAATAAATCCAAGCTCAGCAAAGCAGCCACGTCAGGAATGAGTGGGAGCCAGGTCTGGTCCTGCTCCAGCCACCTGCCTGCTGCAGGGCTCTGCTCCTGCAAGGAATCCTGTCCAAACACTCTCCTGCCAGGGAAATGCACTTTGTCCCTCCTGCCCACTGCCATGGGGCAGCAGACTGGGCAGCACAAGGGCTCACATCAGGTTTCACCCATTTTCTACTCAATAAATATAACAAAATTCATTACATGACAGGTAATCTCCAGGTAGGCATTAAAAATTATAAATTCTGACACTAAAGTATGGTCCCAGATATACCAGCATCATCATGCTCTTCCTCACGTCACCAGAAGAGCCTTTTCCCAAAATTAAACTTGTTAGAGGCACAAAAGGGCCTTTTATCCCTATGAGTTTAGTCAGCAAGCATAAGAGAATATAATAAATTTTGTAGCAAATATACACCATAAGAAACTGGATAATCAATGCAAACTCAGTGGATATTTTGGAAAATTTAGTTGCACACAGGCAGCAAGTACAAAAGAAAAAAAGCAAGAATAACAGTTCAGTTTATCTTGATCCTGATATGGAAAGCTAGCAAGGCGATCAGTACACATGCACTTTGTATTTAGCACTAATTAGCAAGTTTAATCCAATATCTATCTTGATCTTCCCAACTGCTGTGAAGCACCTTCATTGATTGTGTAACAGTTTACAAAGCTCTGCCAATTTTCAATTATTAAAATCCTGGCAGCAGCTGCCCACCATCATGGTGCAGCCTTTAAAATAATGAGAAAAACCCCACTCAATAAATAATAACAGCATTTAATAACAATTTGCAGATGAATGGTGCTTTTCTGGCTAGGACCTAACTCCTGATCTTTGAAAGGCAGGGTCATATTTGCTTTATGCTTTAAACTTTTCTTTGGCTCAGGAAGAAGAGAGCCTAACCTTTCCTTCCCTTTCCTTTTTAATGAAAGCTGAGATTTGCCTAAAATATTGTGACTATAGCAACAGGACTAGCTTTTATTATGGGGGTATTTTTAGCTGCTAGACCACAACTGCAGCAGAGCCACTTGGGTGGCACCTGCCCAGTTTGTTTTGTGGCACAGGCAATAACAGCCCTGCTACTGCCTGGTTGTTCTGGGGTGACCACAGTGACCATGGCTGGTGTGAGATCCCTCTCCTGCTGCACCACACATTGAGCAGGGTGAGTTTGTGCCCATGGGGACACAGCAGCAGTGCAAAATTCAGCATTTCAGGGTCCTGGAGAAGGTCAGGTTATCTGTGTGAACATTGCCATGAAAACTGACACCAGGGAAGCACACTCACCAGCAAACTCTGAGGAGCATTTTCCTGACCTGCTTTCCTCCTCTTGCCCACACTCAATTTTTGTCCTTCTGACAGGCTTTTCCACTGCAAACTTTGTGAAATTAAGTGGTTTACCTAGCTACAGCCAAAGGTTAAATACACACATTTTCCTGCTGACTTTACTGCGTTTAACCTTTGAAGTTTGGTTGTGAAAATCCCTAGCCCATCCATGAAAAACAAATGGAAAAACTCAGAGAGCAGCACTATTTGGGATTACTCAGGGATGTTTGAGTAGGTATTATCTTCGCCTCTCTCAAAGCACTGCAAAAATGATTTCTCTTCCTCTAAAAAAACCCAAGCATCCTTTTCCTCTGCACTCACCTGCCCAGGGACAGGACAGAGGGGCAAAGTTACTCCACAACCTCCCTATTTTAAAGATAACACTGACCCATTTGTCCACCAGCCCGTGTAAAATGTCACAGCCACAACCATTTTCCTTTATCTGGAAATTACTGTGGAACAGAGATGGCTCCCAGCAGATCCAGGACAGGATTTGGAGGGACAAGCACAGCAGGATCCCTAGAGGGATCTGTGAGAGCAGAGCTGCTCCAAGGAGTTGGTGAGAACCTTGGGAGAAGCCATCCTGGTCGTAGCTGCCTGGGGAGGGGTGAAAAGGTAGAGGGAGGGAAGTTTTGGGGTTCAATAGGGGGGAAAATTGCTCTTTAATCAGGTCAACTAAACATGTAAGAGCTGAAGGTTTTCATTTGTATGTATGAATTTGTGCGGCCAAACTCACATTTGAGAGGGAGCAGAGCTCCACAGATTCTGCTGAAAACCCTGCACTGCCCTATCCCTCCCCAAGGGTCTCCTCTCACATCAGCTCTCCAACACATTTGTGCTGGTAAGGACAAGGTTTCATGTGCCACATGACATGAGAAACAGATTGAGGCAGAACTCTACAGAAAAGGCCTTTTGATGATTCTGCCTTGCAGGAGGGGGTGCTGGAGGAGGCAGGAATTATTTTCCAGGAGTGTGATATGTGTAACTACATCTGCTGCTGTCCAGCGAGGGTTTCAATTCAGAACAACAAATGCATTTTTTTCCAGTTTGGGTCCATCCATCTCCTTAATTTGTAGCATCCTCCATCAGCAGCATCAGAAGCCAATAAAATCAAACCTACCTGAATTCTACAGAGGTCAGCAGCACCAGCAGCTGGAGGCAATGTCCCCTCCCAGGTCTGTGGCTGTCCTGGTCCCACTCTGACACTTGTTGCAGAACTCAAGCAGTTTATGGAGCTGAGACTGGCCAAGGGCAGGAGTGTCACTGCCTCCTGCTCAGGAAACATCCTTGCCACAGAAAACACGGGCAGCAAACAATCAATTAGAGGAACAAAGACAGAGTTCAGAGCCAGGACTACGAATACATTAGCATTTGTTTCTCTTTTGTCACCGGTGTCACCTTGCCCTTCCTGAGGGTCTGATCCTGCTTTCAATGCAAAAGCATCGGCGAGGGCTGCATGGACATGGCAGGGAGAGACCCTGGGAGGAAAATCACTCAGCACTGCCAGAGAACATCTCAGGCAAATGGAAACGCTTTTGGCACAGGAAGAGATGCAGGGGCACACCTGTAGTAGGTTTGTAGCTCATATGTCAACATCAGCACTCACCATGTTTACAAAGAGTTCCATTAAATAAAAGATCTGGCAAAACACTCCCTGAGTGATTCCAGTCTGCAGCACAAGCACACACACACCCCATCACATGCCTTTTCTACCCCCCAGAGTTACATTTCACCAAATTAGTGACAAGTTTTAAGTGCCACAGGCTGTCAATCATCCTCAGGGAGCAGTGGTTTCCTCCCCTTTTGCCACTGTGCCTTCCCAAGAACAGCAATTCCTGCAGGTTCCCAAAGCCCCCACATTTCACACAGACACAGTCCTCATGCTTTACTGGGAACACAGCACAGGTACAGGGCAAAACGTAAGAGCAAAACGTAATTTGTTCAGATCTTTGCCTTCAGGGTGAACACCGAGGTGCTGCCAACAGCCAGAAAATTTGTGATCTAATTTAGAGGCAGCGAGGCATGCCTTTTCTCTGGGCCCTTTGGAAAACAGGGCTGGGTTTCCACTTTTACATGATCTAGATTTTTTTATTTTTTTTTTTCCTTTTGAAGTGCTAAACAGTGTTCATCTCCACAGAGCAGCATGCTGAGACAGAAATGAAGACGTGCTGTTGACTGGGCATGCAGCCTCATTCTCCCACTGGATGGCAGGTCAGGCACTGGGACACTGAGTTTGGGGAGGCTGTGATCAATCACAACCACCAGATAGGGGGGAGAGTAGGGGTTTACAATCAATTTTTGCCACAGGTGCACCATTAAATGCTTAGATGGCTGTTCTACAATTTCCTGTGCACTTTCTTCCTTGTCCTTAACTCAGTACAAAAAAATGTGGTTACAATGAGTGACAGGATATTTCAGCTGCAATTTTAATACACAGCATCCCAATTTCCCTGTTTAACCCTGCCTCCTGGGGAGTGTTAGAGATGGGCTTAGAAATATCTCACAGACAGACTAGGGATCTTTTTTGCACCCTTCCAGAAAATTTCTGGGTAAAATCTGCTTCTCCCAGTCGAGTTCAAAATACTGCAGGGAAGAGTATTTGTGAATTGTGAAGCAGCACTTGGAAAGGTCTCCTAAAAGTCACTGGCTGGGACTAGGAGTTTGAGCTCCTGAGATTTACACTTGGCTCTTGCACTTGTGTTATACGGTTTTGTTCTTCTTTGCTGGACTTGTGTCACTTGGACAGTGACAGCAGCAGGGTTGGAGATTCCAGCACATCCAGACTGCCCAGCTGCACATCCCTGGCATCACATGCTTGTCTGGGACACATCACCTTGGCCCCTGGTAGTTTGGATGAGGAGCTGCTTTCCTGGGAAGGGCTTTCAGGGGTGACACCAGCCCATCTCTTGCCTGTCTCCCCTGTGACGCCTCGTTCTGGTTCTGCACCCTGGAGATCACCCAGCAGATGATCTGCACAGAATGGCTGACACCAGAAAGTGCTGGATTTGGGGCAAAGAAACAAAAAGATATCCCACACCTTGGCAGAGCCATCCTTTCTCCTAAAGCAACTTCTCCTTTCCACCTTTCCTTCCCAGGGCCAACTCCCCAAGGGCACCAGGTGATTCGAGTCATCTTTGCTCAGTAAGGCAATGCTGGTTTTTGGCCATCAGCACCTCCTACCTGTGCCTATCAACACAAAATGTGAGTTTTACTCAGCTCGTTACCATCCCTGTTGGCTCCCCTAGAATCCCCCCAGTGCAGGGGAGGAGACATGAAAATCCAGAGCCAAAAGTGAGTCCTGAGTAGGAAACACCTACCACCATCACAGCTCTTTGATTCCATCACGAGAACAGGGAGATTTATACCAACATGACCTAGCAGGTCATTGCTCGGATTGGGATAACTCTTTAGAGGTAAAGCCACAGTCTGGCAAGGGCTCGGCTGCTGTTGGGGAACTTGCACCCCCTCTCCCTGAATTAGATGCAACTTGTGTGTGCAACTGCTTCTCCTTTGGGGCTCTCAAGCAGATATTCAGTGAATTCCAGAGGAAAACCCCAACCCCTGCCTCCCTTGTGAATACTTATTTCCAAAGAGCTCCTCAGCAACCCAGCAGAAAGGTTTCCCAGGCCCACGGGGAACTTTTTAGTGCTGTTGCCCACGGAGCAGCAGCCGTGCTGCGGGAAGGCTGAGGCGGCTCTGGGCAGTCTGAGGCGTGAGTGGCTCCCGAGTGAGAAACGAGTGTGAGCTGTGTCTGGACAGCGGCTGCCAGCACCTTCAGAGAGCCTCAGCGGTGACATGGCACCAGTCTGTCCGTCCGACCATCCATCAATCGGTCCATCAGTCTGTCCATCCATCCATCAGTCCGTCCATCAGTCCGTCCATCAATCGGTCCATCAGTCCGTCCATCAATCGGTCCATCAGTCCGTCCATCAGTCTGTCAATCAGTCCGTCCATCAGTCCATCCATCACTCTGTCAATCATTCTGTCGATCAGTCCGTCCATCAGTCCGTCCATCACTCTGTCCATCTCTCTGTCTGTCCGGCCGGCGCCCGGCGCGGTCTCAGGGCCGGC